>CAJVRN010000116.1:1727500-2105000 GCA_911728415.1 Lagocephalus sceleratus
AGAGAATGAGCAAAGGGGATGGTTTGGTTCTTTGAGATGCCGTCTTGGGTTTGACAATGTAGCCTACCCCTGGCAAGTCTTCAAGTTATCATCCCCCCCCACACACACACACACACACACACACACCCCCCCCTTTGGGCATCTTTCTCCTCCAGCTCTTTACAATCACAAATACCAAAGACGCACTCCGCCGTATCCTGGATACAGCTTCACGAGGCTAAATAAATTGTAAGCGTGTCTCCAATCGTAGTGATTGACACCTACGCACCCCCCCCCTTCACCCCCCGTTACGGATGACGCGTCCAGTCGCCTTCATGTTGCGCACCTTTGGGGGGGTAGTTTTGTTGTTTTTATTATTTATTTATTTCAGGAAATAAAATGCACTTTGTCGATGAACTCTTTCGTGAGTCTTTGGAGGCGCCATCGCACGTTTAACAACAAACAAACAAACAAACAAACACACAAACAAGCAACCGTTTCAGCACCACGTGGTCCGGACAGCATCGCCGCACGTCGACTGTCTGTTTTGTTTTTTCCCCGTCTTCGACTTTCAGCCACACCGCCGCCTGTTTGTGTTGCCGTGCAGCTTTGGGTCGAGGCAGCCGCCCTCGCAGACATCGTCGCCGGTGGAGAAGTCCGTCCTTACTGCCTCTTCCGGAGGAGAGAGTCGGCCGAGCGAGTTCACCTCGGGGGGAATACGCGTTACTCTGCTGCCCTCTGGTGGCCGTAATGTGAACTGCACACATAACATGCTTCTTTAAGGGTGACCTTTTTTCCCCCAACAAAATTAAAATTATACATATATGTAAATACAACAAGTATAATGAATTCTCTCAAAATTGTATATTGCAAAATAATTCGGCCCCGACACTTGAAATTATTCTATTTGATTGCCTGTAAAATCCAATTAGTTATCATTACTTAAAAAAAGCATGCAAACCGATTGCACTTAAAAAAATAAGTAGAGACAACTAGTTATTTTAAGTTGTGCTAACTAGCACTTCCTTCGTAGAGTACACTTACAAATGAGTTTAAACAACTAAAACAATCAAGTACAGCGTACTTGATAACTTAGTTTCGGATACTCTTGATTTAGTAAAGACTACTCAGAATTACAATTTTAATCTACTAAATGATTGCATGTTAAATGTACTCACTTCAGTCCATATAACACAATTATCTAAGTTGGACTGACTTAGCATTTCTAAGTTATATATTTACTTTACTTATTTACTTATATTTACTTGAACAGCAAACTGACTTGCTTACTAAAAACATGCAAACTCGACTCCAGCAATCTAAGTGGTTCAAAAATATCTATACGGGAATAAAAAACAGAAAAATAATCTGAATTACAATTGCATCATAAATCAAGGAAATAACACAGTTGAAAGTTCAAATTTGCTTGTTGCTATTATTGAGGCGGATCATCGCATGAGAACTGAAGACGGGGCTTTCCCTTTCATTTCTCTCCACCACAGAGCTTTGTTGTGGAGCGCTACGGGTCTTTTTTTTTCCAGTTTCTGGTCGGGCGGGCTCGGTTCTTCCATGTCAGCAGCAGATGGAGCCACCTTCCAAAGTAATTCGGCCCTTTCTCGGGGCGGCGATCCTCGGTTTTGTCCTTCTCGCCGCGTCTAAAGGCCCGACGAAGTCAGAGACGCAGGTGCGCGCATGTTCAGGCATCTAGAGGCGCGTTCTAAAATATCCACTTCCCCCTGTGTTCTGAGGAAGGTAAAGTCCCCAGATTATAAATTAAACCCGTCCCGACCAGCTGTTAGAAATGGAATTGGTGGTTGGGTTAGAAAGAGCCTGGTCACGTGTTCTCGCCGCACGCACGCGTCCGCAGGCCCGTTCGGGACGAGGCTTGCCAAAGCCACGTTGGTAAGGGTGCGGCTATTCATAGGGCAGGGGCCTTTGTTCGGGCCTTCAGACGGGAATGCGAGCCGAGCCCGGTGGCCGAGGAGAGATCCGGACGAAGAGGCGGAGTCGGAATGTCCCCGAAGGACGAAAGATCCGATATTGAGTGTTTCTGGTGAGGGACCAAGACGCACGCTCGTGCTGAAAAGGGGAACCCGAGTGTGTGTGTCTGCGCGTGTGTGAGTGTGAATGAAAGTGTGTAAAAGGGATGTGAGCTTTTCCGAAGATCGGGGGTATGTCCTGGTTGGCCGGAGGCCGGATCAGGACTTCCAAAGCACAGGAAGAAAAAAGGGAAGCGCGCCGCGAGAGCCTGTCTCACTTCCCATTTACCGACACGTCCACACCAGCTTGAGGGGCAACGTGACAGCCGTGTAGGAACCACACAACCAGAGAGTGCAATCTGCTGCACAAAGTCACTAAAAACATCACTCGGGACTCTTGGTTGTAACCAAACGGTTGCCTGGACGACGAAACTAGCCGGACGCGCGTCAAAGGTGGGAGCTTCGCGTCCCTGAAATGTGGCGAACGTTGAAGGAGGAAGGGTCTGGTCGAGCTGGCCGGGGGTGAAACGGAGGTCTGGCGAAGATTGTGTGACCCTCCGGCGATACACAGCCCGCTTCCTCCACCCCGAGGGCACCTGCGGGAGCGTCCAGGTGTCCCAGCGGTCACCGAACCGCCGCGGTGACGTCACAGGGCGACCTTGCAGGTGTGCGACGTGGAAGAAACGGGGACGCGCAGAGAAACAAGAACCAGCTTGATGAACCGCCGCTTCCGACGAAATTCCGGGGGTGTGACATGAGCCTCAGCATCTGGGGACAGCTGGACCCGCGCGCACAGGGAGGGTTCCTGAACGCACCACCCAGTCACCAGCGGGTTTGTCGTGAAGCACTGCGCGTTTTTCGACCCTCAGATTTCGTGCATTTCTGGTCATTAAGCAACGTAAGTGAGGTCATGCGGGACATCCGGCGGTGTTTGTGTCCGTGGCGTGACTTATACACTTATATACATGAAAGTGTCCGCAACGAGCGGCTCTGACGTGATGTGAGGACCGATGACGTCGACCTGATCGGGGATGAGGCGTCCCAGCGCGGACGCTGAGGTCCTGCTGGCGCCGTGACGTCACCAGGAGTCTGACTTTCGGTTTCGATCCGCTCCCCCTCTTTCTGGCCGGGAGAGGGGGGGGGGGCACTTCCGGCGGCTGCTGATTGGTCGGGAGGGCCTCGGCACTCCCGCGATAGCCGGGGCCTTGGTGTGACGTCACGTCTGTGTATAAAAGCCGAGCGAGCTGCGCCGACGACCCAAAAGTTGAGGGTGACGACACTTGAGAGGCATGCAAAGGTAAGAAAACATCGAGATTGTCGGTCCTCGTATCATCTGTTATTCCTGTTTTCTCTTCCCCGGGTGGTTTTCCACGGAAGGCCTCGCTTTGTTCGTCCTTTCCCAGCGCCATAATGCCGCTCGGTTAAAAACACGCATGTGTGCCACCAGCTCCCCGAAGCCGCAGTTCGCTACCTGGCTCATAGAGCAGGTGGAGACGGGACAGTACTTGGGACTGTGCTACGTGGGCCAAAACAAGTTCCGAGTGCCCTGGAAGCACAACTCCAGGAAGGACTGCAACGACGAGGACAGCAAAATATTCTGGGTAGGTCCAACTTCCTCTGCAGGCTGTGCAGACCTGCGACATCCCGGGAGGGGGGGGCGGGGCTCTTCCTGGGCCTGGGGGGGGCTTTCCAGGACACTGCATCATCCAGACACCACTGGAATACTCAAAATGATGGCTGAAATACTCAAAATGATGCAGTAGTGTACACGTGAATGTAGTAATATTATTTATAGTAAATAAGAGGGTTTTTTTTGCACATGCAGCCTTTCTAGTTCCTCCACTGAGAATAAAAGTTAGTTTGTACGGTGCCAAAGTGAAATGTTGCTTTCTCTGTCTCGAGAAGCTCTCTAACCTCTCGTGCTGGGTTGACAGGCATGGGCGGTGGCAAGTGGAAAGATCAACGAGTTCCCCAACGACAAGGCCCGATGGAAGACCAACTTCCGCTGCGCCCTGAACAACCTGTCCGTCCGCTTCAAGATGGTGCAGGATAATTCCAAGAATCCGGACGATCCGCACAAAATCTACGAGATCATCAACACGGGGTGTACGTCGACTCCTCACCTGCACCTTCCCTGCGCCGCCGCCGACAGGCTGACCCCAACCCTGTCCTCTCTTTGCCTGTAGACCAGTACAATAGCCTGCCCTCCCAGTCCTCCCAGGAGGATTCCAGCATGAGTCTGGACATCTACAGCTCTCCCACCCACGTCCTGCATGCATCAGAGGTGCAGTATCACCTTGAGCGCCCTCTCTTTTTCCGCCTCGCCTGTTCATCTCCGGTAATCACTCCGTTTGAACCCCGAGCAGCTCACCCTGCTGAACAACTTCACAGCCCTGGATCTTGGGAACCAGCCTGCAGGTACAGCAACGAAACGACAACATCCTCTCTGTTTACTGGGTGGTTGCGTAAGGGTACTTTGAAGACCCCCGCACAGTCTAATCAGCGTTTCCTGTCCTCAGCGGAGCAGCCTTGGGTGGAGAACTACGTTCAACACTGCCCGGCTGTCCTGGGGAGTTATCCTGCTGCGGCGGCGGTCCCCCCGCAGCCCATGGCCGAGACGCCGCCCCAGTACGAAGGTACCAGGCATCGACCCTCGCCTCCCTGGTTGAAGCGCAGCACCGGTTGTGATCTAGTGTTTCTGTTGGACAGCGCCCCCCCCCCACGCCATGGGTCCGCCTGTGCAGCCTGGCATCTGCGACCTGGAGATCTCCATCCACTACAGGAAAAGGGAGATGCTGAAGACCGTCGTGACAGCCCCCCGTCTCCAGCTGCACTACCAGAGCGAGGCCCCCGAGCTCAAAGCCCACTACCACATCTGTTTCCCCTCCACCGGGGACCTGCTGGACCACAAGCAGGTAGATTGCCGGCCGCGGCGCCGGTCTGCCCCGCCCTCGCCCTCGTCGTTAACCCCCCATCTCCCACCTCATCTGCCCCAGATCGACTACACCAACCGCATCCTCAACAGCATCCAGAAGGGTCTCCTCCTGGAGGTACGGGACACGGGCATCTACGCCATGAGGCAGGACAGGTGCCACGTGTTCGCCAGCACCAGCGATCCCAGCGTGGCCCAGCAGGAGCCCAGTAAGCTGCCCCAGAACAACACGGTGGAGCTCCTCAACTTTGCCAAGTATGTCCATGGTAGGTGCTGCTGCTGGGGTCTCGGGGGAGGGAGGGGGGGGGACAAAACGACCCTCTCCCCCTCTGCTGGCGCTGACCATGGCGTCTGTGCCCAGAACTGAAGCTGTTTAAGGAGAACAACGGCGGGTCTCCCGAGTACACCATCAACATGTGCTTCGGAGAGAAGTTCCCCGATGGAAAAGCTCTGGAGAAGAAGCTGGTCAGAGTCAAGGTGAGGCTCCTTTTCTTTTTTTTTCTTTTTTTAAATCCATTATCTTCAAAGACGCGCAAAGATCTGATCTCCCGTCCCCTCTTGACCCCGCCCCCCCACAGGTAGTCCCTCTGATATGTCAACACTTCTACGAGATGGCCCAACTGGAGGGGGCGTCGTCTCTTCACAGCTCCAACATCAGCCTGCAGATCTCGCACAACAGCCTCTACGATCTCATCAACTCCGTGTTCGGGCTGCCGATGGCCGAGCAGGAGCTGGGGGAGCCCGCTCTGGGCTTCCTCCCACAGACCTGATTTGTTCCTCACGAAAACCGTTTGTGACCCTGATCGTGACAATCCAGCAGACCTCTCACCGCCTCCGTACGGAAGCCGTGGTTTCATTTGTCTTTTCTAGATCTTTTCCTCTTCCAAAAGCCTGGGCTGACTCCCCTTAAGCTTCATTCCGTCAGGACGGCGCACAGCACCAAGAACGGGTCTTACGAGCTGAAGCTCGCCTCGCCGCACATCCTGCCTGCCTGCAGGCCCGAGGGAACCCCTCAAAGGAAGCTGGTGTTTACAGACGTGACGTCTCTGCTTTAATGCCTTCTGTTCAGTGTGACGTTCCAAGTCGGCCCCTCGGTGAAATGACACAGACGGGCGAAAATAAGACAAAGCACGTGGGGGGGAAAAAAAAAAAGGAAGCGCGCACATTTACAGAAGCTGTGAAAGGGGAGAAACCTGGACTGGAACCACCTCCTAACGAGGATTGTTGAAGTGCAGTGCTACAACACCCCCCAAAGAAAACGTATGACTTTATTCTAATCACTACTCACATAGAGGCCTAAGAACTCGCCACGTTTATTTTATATTTGAAAAGTCTTAATGAATTATATGCTCACGCTCCTAGTGTATTTACTGTATATAGTAGAGGGGGTATCCAAGGGGCTTAACACTGTTTCTGGTAAACTTGTGTAATTTATAAATCCTTTTGTTCACATTTTAAATCAATTTTAATGCTATGGCGTGATTTATTTCTAGAGCTGTGCATGTCAGTCTCACCCCCCCCCAACTACAGAATATATTGTTTGAAGCTTTTAAATGCTGGCCTGTGCAGCATGGATGAGTTTATAGATGTTATAGAAGTTGACCTTTAACCCGCTGGACGTGACAGTCACTCACAACCCTGGTGGAAGCTCCAAGAACCAAGATGAAACTTGACAGTCATTTATTGACATTTTTTTGTTGCTTTCTCTTAGAAACACTCCTCCAGTGTTTTAATGTTTTAAATCAAGTAATGCAGAAAAACATGAAATACATTCACGTAAAAATTAGCACCTTGTAACTCCCCCCGACTCTTGTACCGATGGGCTGACGTAGCCAAACGAAGCATAGTTCCAACGATACCAGCAGTCAAGCCTCTGCAGCAACGTGCAGATCAACAGTTTGTTCTCAGGATAATTCCTGCTGGAGGAAACAAGTAAATAACCAAAAGGGAGGTTTGCGCAGGGAAACAAAAAAAAAAAGTCATAGTGAGGTTTTAATTTAGTCCAATTCAAGGATCAGACCTCATTTTTATCTCCATCAAACTAAGGTGACTTATGCACTCACAAGACAACGTTGCTATGACAACATAACGCTAAGGGGAAAAACTTTGTTTGGGACAAATCTCACCTGAACACGAGCGCGTCTGACCGCGTCAGCGGGAGCTGAGGCGTGCGCTATCTAAACTGACACACGGCATTCTTTTGTCATTTAAGTACTTTTGGCACAAGAACTGAAATATCTGCGTCCTCAAAAACACACGAGGAAAAACAAAGACCGTTTCCCGTTTCAATGCCCATTACAGACGACGTGCAAGAACGGCGACGACTCACGCGTTAGACGTGGGAAAACGGGGCGAAGAAGGGCAGTGGTTGTGAAACGGGCAGCAGCACACTCAGGGACCGTCGATGACGCGCGTTGGCAACGGTTGACAGACGGAAACAAGTGAATATATCAAATCTATATTATGTACAAACAAATCTAAAACTGTTTCGATCTACTGAGAAATCGCCTACAAAAAATTGCATAAGTGTCTCTCCTGGCCGTGTTGAAGGTCTCCACACGTGAATCTGAGCTTCCACTGATAAATACGACCAACGAGCTTCAGAAAACTCGTCCGGGAAAGCTACCCGACGATCATCTCGGTAGCTTTTTGAAAATAGCCTCTTGAAGGTTTCCTGCACATGTAGCGTTTGAGTATCCGTTTAGTCCTCCGACACAAAGTAAACGACACATAATGGCGGCTGGGGGCTCCTCAGGGGCTGCCGGGGGGCTTCAGGCCCTCGCTCTGGACATCCTGCGTCTTCCCCGCGTCCTCGCCTTTCTTGTGTTTCCGGGCGTGTTTGTATTTGTCCACGTAGGCTCTCACCAGGTTGCCCACCTTCACTGGATTGATCTCGCCGCTCTTGCTGTGGCACACCTGATCGCCACGACGACAACAACAACAACAACAAAAGTGGGCATTTCCAAACACTCAGCAAAGCCAGGGGGGTGTACTCACGCCGACGCCCACCTTCTGAACTGCTTTGCGGAGGATCTCCTTGTACTCCTCCTTGTTGATGTCTCTCCTCTGGTAGAAGGGTTTGATGGCCAACTTCACCTCCTCCACCGCCCTCTCCTGCATGTGAAGCTTCTTCAAGTACTGTTGGGAGCCGGCCACACGTTAGCTTCAGGGGACAAATGAAATGAAGTCCAACGGTCCAAGTCTGACTCACCTTGTCTTTCCTCGACAAATCGTCTTCCTTTCCTTGTTCTGTCGTTGAGGGTTTTTGGGAAAGTGCTCCATCGGATCTGGAAAAGCTACCGGCTGGAGCGCCGTGGCTTCTTTTGGAGAGGTCTCCGACCCCTCCGCCGCCATCCTGTCAACAGTCCAGACAAATACACGTTTGTATAAATAACCACCCGTGTATGTCATATCAGTTTTGAATAGTCCAAATCAAGCCTATCAAATGGCACGTGGGGTGTGTCCTGATATGGGACTATAACTTTCATTTAGTCCGAAAACCCTCTTGTTTCGGTTTCGACCGGGTCAAGATCGAGACACAATAGAACAGGTCCCGCTGGGCGACGGCGCCCCCCGCTGGTCGGTGTGTGTACTGCAGGAGTGTGTACTGCAGGAGTGTGTGTGCTGCAGGAGTGTGTGCTGCAGGTGTGTGTGCTGCAGGAGTGTGTGCTGCAGGTGTGTGTGCTGCAGGTGTGTGTGCTGCAGGAGTGTGTGCTGCAGGAGTGTGTGCTGCAGGAGTGTGTGCTGCAGGAGTGTCCTACCTGACCGGCGTTCTGGCCTGCTGCAGAAGGTCTGCGGACTCCTTCCTGCTTCAGTTTCAGCTTATACAGAGCCAGTTCTGAGCAAGTGGAAATTCAGAAAATAGCCGAGTCAGGACGTCTTTAGACCATTGAGGAAATGATAGAAACCAAAGTCTTAAAAACCCAACAAACACACAACTATTGTTGACACAAATACTGGATTTGGCAACACTCACTGCTTGGGGATTTCTCTGGCTGAGGGCCCTGGGGCTCCTGAATGTTCCAGGTGACCCTCTTCACCTGATTTTTGGATTTCGTGCCCAGTGACACGGACGCGCCCCCACCGTCGACGGCGCCCTCCTTTCCCTGCGGGCCCGGCGCCCTCTCCTCTGCGCCCTCGGGCTTCTCGTACTGCAGGTCGTCCAGCATCACGTCGACGTTGAAGTCGTCGTCGGAGTCCGAGGGCTGCGGGGCTTCCTGCTTCACGGCGGCGGCGGCGGCGGGTGGCCCAGCGGGCGCGGGGCTGCGGCGCGGGGCCGGCTGCGGCTGATCAGGCGGATCCTGGAGCCCACCTGCTTTGATGAGCGGAGAAGCTGAGGCAGACGGGCAGAGCTCGGGAGAAGCTGCCTCCGGTTTAACCGTGGGGATCTCGCAGGCCTCCGTCTTGAACGCCGCGTACCCCTCCTCAGCTTTGACTGCCATGACCCCGCAGGCCCCGCTCTCCTCCTTCTTCACTGGTTTAGCCTCTTCTGGCTCCTCAAACATGTCGAAGGGAGGTTGTTTTTCCTTTTTGACCTCCTTCACAGGCGCCCTCTCTTTGGCGGCTGCTGGCGTGGTGGCCTTGCTGCTGGTGCGAAGGTCTTTGCCGTGAGCCTCCGGCTTCTTCACAGTCGTGCTTCTGTGTTCGTTGGGGAGGTTTGGAGGGGTGTCTTCTCCTTTCTTGGCCTCTACCTGTTGAGCATCTTTGGAGGACGGAACACAGAAGCCTGAACTTTTCTGTGAGCTCTTGGATGATCCCTCCTCTTTCCTTCTCTCTCTGGACCTGGATCTGGACCTGGGCCTCCTGTTGGCTTTTGCCTTTGGCTCCCCCTTGTGTCTGGAGGTGGAAGCTGACTGCTGCTGCCTTGGTTTGTCTTTCCTCCTTTCTCGCGACCGTGACCTTGAGCGGGACGGCGTCCGGCCTTTACGGTCTCTCGACCTGGACCTGGAGCGTAATTCCGACGGAGATTTGGAGCGGGATCGGTCACGTCTGCCGTCCTTGGCGGTGCGTCTTTTTCCGGACTCTCCGTCTCTGCCCTCAAAAGCTTCCTTGCATCTGTGCTGATGCTTCTTCCTTTGTGAACGCTCTCTGCTACCAGAGCTGGAGCTCGACCTGAAAACATGACAGACCAGTTGGTATCTGAAACACTAGAGGCGTCATCACATTTGAATGCTGCCCTTTATAAGTTCACCTGGAGTGCCTCCTGTCTTTGGAGCGTGACCTCGACTGTCTCCTGTGAGTCCTGCCTGGAGAACTGGACAATGAACTCTCGGAGCTTGAGCGAGCGCTCCTCCTCTTCCTGGCCCTGGGATGACCAGAGCTGTGTTTTCTCTCCCTCTTCTTTTCTCTCTCCCTGATTGCACGGTCTGAGCTGTAATTGTCCAGCCTCCCGCCCCGGTCGGTCTCTGAACTGCTGGTGTGCTGCTCCTTTGAAGAGGGGAAGACCTTCGTCTGGGGCGAATCCCTCGACGGCGACTTGGAACCGGGCTCGCTTCGAGTTTTCGCTTTTTCCATCTTCTTGGTGGGAGCAGAGGGGTGGTTTGTAAAGCTGGGAGAAGCGCTGGGATTCACATTGCTTGTATTTGCTTGTCCTACTTCTTCATCCTTCACTGTCTGCCCACGCGGGGTCTCTTCCTCAGCCTCGTTGTCTGCCGGCCTTGACACCTTTTTGACCACTGGACATCTGGCCTCCTTCGGTACGACGTGCCAGAGACCAGTTCTGCTGGACTCCTCCTCTGAGATGACCAGCTCCTGAGGTTCCTCTTTCACGTGAGCCTTGGCTGGAACAGCCTCGCTCCCTAACCCGGCCGCCCTCCTGTCGTGCGCTGTGTTTTGGGAGTTGCAGCCCAGCCTGCGGCTCTCGGCTTCGTCCTCCGAGCTGCTGGAGTCCGACTGTGTGGGATTAAAGGGATCGTAGATGCTGTCGCCATCCTCCTCCTTGTTGCCAAGTGTCCGTGACGCCAGGAGCATCTGCTTGTCCCTGCGCAGTTGCTTCTTCCTGGCCTCGTCCTTCTTCTCTTTCCAGACCTCCTGCACGCCGCCGCCGCCAGTGGACGACCCCATGCTCAGCCGCCTCGAATGCCACGAGTTCCCGCTGGAGCTAATGCGGAAGCTCACTGTGGACGAGGACGAGGAAGGTGCGGAGTGGTGCGGCTGGCTGGCTTGGAAGCCGGCGGACGAGGAAGAGAAGGAGCTGGAGAAGGTGGACGAGGACGAGCGCGACCGCTGGGCCTCGCCGTCGGCCCCGCCCTTCCGCTGGTCCACGCTTTGCTGCCTCCCCTCGTCCCCGCCGCAGCTGTTCATGCCTCTTTCTGACGCGTTGAAAGCGTGACTGCTGCTGGGAGAGGGGCTGCTGCTGACACCGTTTGTGATTCCGCTCTCTCTCTTCAGCTTTGGTATCCTTGGAAGCACTGACACGTCTACCCACATAGGCTTGGTGGGCGTTCTTGTACGGTGCACATGTGCTGAGGGGATTCCGTTGCTCTTGGAGTCTGGAGGAGGGCGCGCGGAAGGAGGGCGGCGGGGAAGTCCATCGGTCCCCTGGTGACTGGAAGGATTGGTGGGTCTAACTGGACACGGTGGCGGAGGTCTGGGGTGAGCTTGAGGAGGCTGGATTGGGTTGAACCCTTCCACTTGATCAGGAGACATCGCTGGACTGATCTGGGCGGAGGCGTCGCTTAAGATGCTGCTTTTGCTGCAGCCTGGTTTGACTACAGCGGGCATGACTGTAACAGGGAAGAGAGAAAATCATCGTGTCTTTGCTGTACTTTCACCTCTCATATATGCCAGGAAGAGAAAAAACAGATTTTAATTATACACGTCGACTATTCAAGGATGCGACTTACTTGGCTTTAGTAGCTTTAAGGGACCCGTCTCGATTAATGACGACGTCAGAGCTGTCCATCATGAGCATGCTCTGTCCCGATAAGATGCTGCCGAGCAGATCAGGCACAGGAGCGGCCTCCACAACTGCCCCTGACTGGGGGACATCGATGCCCCTCCTGCAATGACACGTTTGTTCAGTCTCAGCTCAAAAACACCCCAAATATCTGATGTTTCTGTTCTGTAAGAGATTTAAAGGTGGGATAAATCCCGCCTTATGCACCACCACAAACACAAAAACACTTACCTGGAAAGGCTTGCTGTGACGGGCCGCGCTACAGGCTGATGAGAGCGCAGAGCAGAGCGAGAGATCCCTCGTCTCTTGGCCTCCAGCAGTGACGAGGCATGGGCCTGATGCACTTCCTCATCACTGCAATAAAAAAAAAAAAAAAGAAAAAAAAAAATCAATGCTGAAACCAAAGACTGCTTTCAAACTCTGTATTACATGAAGGGAGGGGCACTTTTCACCCCCCCGTGTTGCTCTCAATATATGACGTCAAGAGGAAGTGACTGGAGTTAATGGGCGTTAAAGCTGTTCTTACTGATCCACAAATGGATCCAGATCAAACGGATCTCCGTAGATGGACAGGGAGGCAGCACCGATGTCAGCGCGCATGCCACTCAGAGTTTGCTCTGACGGCCGGTACACCGTCGGCAGCGAGGAGCTCTTCTTGTCTTTACCAATCCCGAGGCTGGTGGCGATGCGGCTGCGAGGAGTGGCTGCCTTTTTTAGCACCTACGGTAAAAAAATAAAGTTTAGTCGAAGGTCAAAGTTTGAAATTGCTGAAAGACGGGGGGTCCTGGAGGAGTCGCTTTCACTGTTGCTGATGAAGGCTCACAGCACACTCACCAGCCTCGTCCTGGACTTAGTCCTCCTTCCTCTCCGTTTCTTCCTTTTCACTCCTTTACTCGCTGCTTTCCCTCTGCTGCCCACGGCAGAGGACGTCTTCCTTCTTTTGACCGTTCTGCGCCTTCCTGGAAAATCAGAGAAATGGGATCACCGTGGCTTCCTCTGCACCTGTCCGCGTCTGGGCGGCCTGGCCGTGTGTGTGTGTGTGTGTGTGTGTGTGTGTGTGTACTCACCGGTCCCGCCTCTGCGGCTTTGGGCGGCGCGAGGCGTAAGGTCACGCACGTACACGGACGAGTTGAGGCCAGCGATCACAGCGTTGATGGTCTCATCCAGCCAGGTGGACTGAATCAGATACGTGGGAGCCAACTGGAAAGAAGAAATCTGAATGACTTCAATGTCTCCACAAACCATTAACCTTTGACACGCAACACTCCAATCAACACACAAAAAACACACACAACATTCCTGTTAGTCCCAATTAAGTCCACAACTTAAATGAGCACCTTAGTACCGTATTGTTCGGACTATAAGTAGCAGTTGTTTTCATTGTTTGGCCAGGGGTGCGACTTCTACTTCAGAGTGACTTATATGTGAAATGATTAACACAAAAGTGACGTAGTAGAGGAAGCGGCGCATCGTCGTTGTTTAGAAGTGACACAGAGGATGAAGGTTTCGTTGGATTTAGTGATTTGGAGACACTGATGGTTTGGTAAACTTGTTAGCGTGTTCTTTATGCTCTAGTTATCTGAATAAGTGTTAACACACCAGGAACTTTCTCAGTTCGTTGTTTATGCGTCATGTAACGTTAACCAAATGTGTTACATTACCATACCGTACACCTGTTCAGCCTGTTGTTCTCTCTTCCATTTTAATTTTAAATTGCATTTCAAGATGAAATGTCTTATCTTGGTGTTGGATTTTATCAAATAAATGTCCTCAAAAAGATGCGACTTACACTCCAGTGCGACTTATATCTGTTTTTTCCTTCTTTGGTCTGCTCGTGGCATCCGTTTTTGGTTGGTATGACTCATACTCCAGAGCGACTTATAGTCCGGAAAATACGGTAATTCATAAGTTGCATTAGTCGTCAGAACAGTTGTCTGAAGAGCGTTTTCACTCCTTTGCAGCCTGCTACACGTGTAGTAGAAGATTAGAAGAGCAAAGCGTAACGCTTCATGCCAAACCTGGGACGTGCGTGCCTGAGTGATGCGATGCCGGTTGACGTTGGCCCGGACCCTCTCGCTCTGCTGAGTGCGGGCAATCGCCCGGGTGCCCGCGGCCTGGCGCCGTCTGGCGGCGTGACGGGCAGTCGAAGGTAAGCTCTCTGTGTCGGTGAGCTCTCCAGCTGAACGCCCACAAACAGCGTTTAAATGTTACTCATTGGCACACATTGACCCATTTTATATCAACATCTGTGAAGGGACAAGTACAAACACGGTCAAGGAAAATTTTACTTGAGTGGCGGTTGCTGGCGGCGCACTCGGGGCAGAACCATTCCTCCACAGGAACAGAGTCAAGAGGCGGGGTGAGACACTCCATGTGATACCTGGGGAGCAAATACACAAGCAAAAAGAATGCAAAGTTAAATTATATGTAGTATTGTACAGGAAGATCTGCCTGCCTTCGTGGAACTGCTTGGATTTGGATACATAAAGTGAATCAATGACGTCATTACTACAAAATCTTATAGTAGTCAGGGTAGTAGGGTCAGAGAGATATCAAGTATATACATATATATATATGTGTGTGTGTGTGTGTGTGTGTGAGACACTGGAGATGGAATGGGAGACAGAAACACGCCCTTGAACAGCTGCAGCTGAGAGGTAATTCAAAGTCACGTTGATACTCCGACCTTTGACTTCTGATCTCAAAATAAATGTACGTAAAAGACAGTACGAGGGGCGAAAGGGTTGGACGGACAAACCAAAGGGCGCGTTCGATGAAAAGAGCACGAATTTTCTTACCCGGCATCACAGCCGTCACAGAGCAGGAGGCGGTCCTCGCGGTCGCTGCCGCCACACACTTCACAGTTGGTCTGCTCCAGATCCACATCCACTCTTTCCTCTGGACTCTTTACAGGCTTCTGTATTGTGATCTAAGTGGAGTAATAATGCAATGCTTACTCTCCCTCTCACACACACACACACACACACACACACACACACACACACACACAAATCGAGAGGTATTAGTAAACATGTTGTCACACTCACCATTTTCTTCACCTTGCCCCCATACGACTTTCTCAGGTAAATGCTGTTGAAGGCAATACGGTCTATAGGACAGGAGTTTGCATTCTAAGGAGAGAACAGAAACAGGAAATAAGTAAAGTACGATATAAATAAATGTAATGTTTTCTCGTAAACAGGTATGTTGGGATACGCCCACCTTCGTCCATTCAAGGATGCAGTCCAGACAAAAGTAGTGTTCACAGTTCTCTGGCGTGGCAACGGGTTGGCTGGTGAAGGAGTTAAGGCAGATGGGACACTTTTCCGAGTCCTCGTCGGAGCTCATCCCCGCCAGGTCAGCAGCAGGTCCCCCAAAAGCTTCGTCCTCGGCCTTTGCATCTTCCTCTTCTTCCTCTTCTAATGAAGATCGGTTGATTTGGTTGCAGAATGTTCTCACGGGAGAAAATAACCTTTAACACCAACGGACGATATATACCATCCTCATCAGCTTCTTCCTCCTCCTCCTCCTCCTCCCCTTCATCATCCTCGCCGCTGTTAGACTCTCCCTCTTCAGACTCCTCTTCAACATCATCTGAGTCATCTGCAACATGAGATGAACCAGCCGGGGCATCAGATTTGGAGCCTCGCAGCAATCCCTGGTGTTTAAGAGCACTTGGGGCTAAATAGCATCCGATGGACGAACTCCTCACCCGAGATGCTCCACACCGCTGATCTCTTGTACTGCGACGTGTTGCGGTTGATCAGCTCATCCTGGCTGTCGTCCTCGTCCATGACGGACCCTGAGGGACGCGGACAGACGCATGAAGACAGGTCCACAGCCGAGGGACACCAACGTCGTAGGGGACCCCCCCCACACACACACACACACATCTATAGGCTACTGGATGCTTCCTGCAGGATGGTCCTTATACTGGTCTCTTTGAATTGAGTTTACCAACAGAAGCAGCAGACTACAGTCGTCAGGCTGTCAGCAGATCGGATCAGTGTGAACCCAGTGAAGCGTGTGTATGCACAGATAGGATGAGGGGAAGGTGCAACATCGTCCTTTTGAAGCAGCAACCTCGGGACTTTCTAACTTTATGTCTCAACGGAGCTACGGGCTATGCTAACACCAACAGTAAACAAAGGGCACAGAAAAGACGTCGCGTCAAAAACGAGCCTTCCACGCTCTTCTTGTGCAAAACCCGTGCACGCAAACACGCCAAAGCGTGACGATGAAGCACATTACGCTGTCCTTACCCGACAATTACCGCTAGCTTCGGCGTAGCTGCGGCTACGCGAGAGGCTAAATTTAGTAAACGCCAGCCTCGTGTGGCGAGACCCCGCCAAAGACACCCGCTGGGTGCACACCTGCGCACACCTGCGGGCCCCTCCGGGCCCCCCCACGCCGCCCCGGGGCCTCAGAAAGCCCGGTATTCGCGTCCTACCGTGCAAAAGTGGGAGGTTTTCGGGGAGCAGCGCCGCGGAGGCTCTTGACGGGCACCGCCGGCTGGCTGCGCACGGAAACGGCCCCCCGACGCCCTTAAAGAGACACGCACACACCGCCTGGTCTCGCAAAACCCTCCCTCGCAGCCGCGCGTACGCATTTTATTTACGGCCCATTCTTTACTTTCACTTTCTTCTTCTTCTTTGTTATTGTTATTATCGTCGTTATTATCGGCAGGACTCGGGCACGCCGTCGGCAACAGCGCCCTCTACCGGCGGCGCGGGGGGGGGGCGTAAATTGTGTTGCGTAATGACGCGTAATCCCGGTTTAGTCCTCCGGGTCAAGAGGTCATGTGTATCCTGGCCGAGAGTAATCCGAATAGTCCAGGGGGAAAAAAAAAAAAGAGAAAGAGGGTTCAGAGGAGATGTGACAGTGTTTACAGAGATTTTTGTACACCTATGGGTGTGCGTCACGCAGATGGCTTTTAATTAAACACACACTGTTGACTCCTCTCAGGCTTAAGTAGACGTTAACGTCTGTGCCCGAGCGAGTGGCTAAATCCACTCACTTCGTTGACCCGGGTCCCAGTTTAGAATGTGTTCTTTTTTTTTTTTTTAGACGGGGCATTGGCGGAAAAACGATTGTTTTTTTTAGGGTGTAGCCGTCATGCGCGCTCCAGCTTTCGTCCAGCTTCCACGGAGCCGAGAGGTGGCTGCTTCCACGTCTCTTTATGTACCCGGTGATCTCATCTGTCGGGAAATACAAGGGCTTCATGTGCGCAGGGGCACAAGTACTCATTCAGGCCCAGCACATTTAAACGGTCCCGCTTTGGTAAATCAGAAATACTGTGCTTTGAGGCACAACTGAGGGTGCATTCAGTGGTCCTGGACGCCTGTTTGGGGTTTCTGCTGCTGTGGAGGGTGTTTTTAGGGTGCTGCTGTGGAGGGTGTTTTTAGGGTGCTGCTGTGGAGGGTGTTTTTAGGGTGCTGCTGTGGAGGGTGTTTTTAGGGTGTTGCTGTGGAGGGTGTTTTTAGGGTGCTGCTGTGGAGGGTGTTTTTAGGGTGTTGCTGTGGAGGGTGTTTTTAGGGTGCTGCTGTGGAGGGTGTTTTAGGGTGTTGCTGTGGAGGGTGTTTTTAGGGTGCTGCTGTGGAGGGTGTTTTAGGGTGCTGCTGTGGAGGGTGTTTTTAGGGTGCTGCTGTGGAGGGTGTTTTTAGGGTGTTCTTGCTGCTGTGGAGGGTGTTTTAGGGTGCTGCTGTGGAGGGTGTTTTTAGGGTGTTCTTGTTGCTGTGGAGGGTGTTTTTAGGGTGTTCTTGTTGCCGTGGAGGGTGTTTTTAGGGTGCTGCTGTGGAGGGTGTTTTTAGGGTGTTGCTGTGGAGGGTGTTTTTAGGGTGCTGCTGTGGAGGGTGTTTTAGGGTGCTGCTGTGGAGGGTGTTTTTAGGGTGCTGCTGTGGAGGGTGTTTTTAGGGTGTTCTTGCTGCTGTGGAGGGTGTTTTAGGGTGCTGCTGTGGAGGGTGTTTTTAGGGTGTTCTTGCTGCTGTGGAGGGTGTTTTTAGGGTGTTCTTGTTGCCGTGGAGGGTGTTTTTAGGGTGCTGCTGTGGAGGGTGTTTTTAGGGTGTTCTTGCTGCTGTGGAGGGTGTTTTTAGGGTGTTCTTGTTGCCGTGGAGGGTGTTTTTAGGGTGCTGCTGTGGAGGGTGTTTTTAGGGTGTTCTTGCTGCTGTAGAGGGTGTTTTTAGGGTGTTCTTGTTGCCGTGGAGGGTGTTTTTAGGGTGCTGCTGTGGAGGTTTTTTTAGGGTGTTCTTGCTGCTGTGGAGGGTGTTTTTAGGGTGCTGCTGTGGAGGGTGTTTTTTAGGGTGTTTTTTAGGGTGTTCTTGCTGCTGTGGAGGGTGTTTTTAAGCTGCTTTTTAGGGTGTTCTTGCTGCTGTGGAGGTGTTTTTAGGGTGCTGCTGTGGAGGGTGTTTTTTAGGATGTTCTTGCTGCTGTAGAGGGTGTTTTTAGGGTGTTCTTGTTGCTGTAGAGGGTGTTCTTGCTGCTGTAGAGGGTGTTCTTAAAGTGTTTTTTAGGGTGTTCTTGCTGCTGTGGAGGTGTTTTTAGGGTGCTGCTGTGATGGGTGTTTTTAGGGTGTTCTTGCCGTGGAGGGTGTTTTTTAGGGTGTCTTTAGGATGTCTTTCAGGGTGTCTTTAGGGTGTCTTTCAGGGTGTCTTTAGGGTGTCTTTTAGGGTGTCTTTAGGATGTCTTTCAGGGTGTCTTTTAGGGTGTCTTTCAGGGTGTCTTTCAGGGTGTCTTTTAGGGTGTCTTTAGGATGTCTTTCAGGGTGTCTTTAGGGTGTCTTTAGGGTTTCTTTTAGGGTGTCTTTCAGGGTGTCTTTAAGGGTGTCTTTAGGGTGTCTTTTAGGGTGTCTTTAGGATGTCTTTCAGGGTGTCTTTTAGGGTGTCTTTCAGGGTGTCTTTCAGGGTGTCTTTTAGGGTGTCTTTAGGATGTCTTTCAGGGTGTCTTTTAGGGTGTCTTTTAGGGTGTCTTTCAGGGTGTCTTTAGGGTGTCTTTTAGGGTGTCTTTAGGGTTTCTTTTAGGGTGTCTTTAGAGTGTCTTTTAGGGTGTCTTTCAGGGTGTCTTTTAGGGTGTCTTTCAGGGTGTCTTTTAGGGTGTCTTAGGGTGTCTTTAGGGTGTCTTTAGGGTGTCTTTTAGGGTGTCTTTCAGGGTGTCTTTTAGGGTGTCTTTAGGGTGTCTTTAGGGTTTCTTTTAGGGTGTCTTTCAGGGTGTCTTTAGGGTGTCTTTCAGGGTGTCTTTAGGATGTCTTTCAGGGTTTCTTTAGGGTGTCTTTTATGGTGTCTTTCAGGGTGTCTTTAGGGTGTCTTTAGGGTGTCTTTTAGGGTGTCTTTCAGGGTGTCTTTCAGGGTGTCTTTAGGGTGTCTTTTAGGGTGTCTTTCAGGGTGTCTTTCAAGGTGTCTTTACAGTGTCTTTTAGGGTGTCTTTCAGGGTTTCGTTAGGGTGTCTTTTAGGGTGTCTTTTAGGGTTTCTTTTAGGGTGTCTTTAGGGTGTCTTTCAGGGTGTCTTTAGGGTGTCTTTTAGGGTGTCTTTAGGGTGTCTTTTAGGGTGTCTTTTAGGGTGTCTTTCAGGGTGTCTTTTAGGGTGTCTTTCAGGGTGTCTTTAGGGTGTCTTTTAGGGTGTCTTTCAGGGTGTCTTTTAGGGTGTCTTAGGGTGTCTTTAGGGTGTCTTTAGGGTGTCTTTTAGGGTGTCTTTCAGGGTGTCTTTTAGGGTGTCTTTCAAGGTGTCTTTAGGGTGTCTTTTAGGGTGTCTTTCAGGGTTTCGTTAGGGTGTCTTTCAGGGTGTCTTTTAGGGTTTCTTTTAGGGTGTCTTTAGGGTGTCTTTCAGGGTGTCTTTAGGGTGTCTTTTAGGGTGTCTTTAGGGTGTCTTTTAGGGTGTCTTTTAGGGTGTCTTTCAGGGTGTCTTTTAGGGTGTCTTTCAGGGTGTCTTTAGGGTGTCTTTTAGGGTGTCTTTCAGGGTGTCTTTTAGGGTGTCTTAGGGTGTCTTTAGGGTGTCTTTAGGGTGTCTTTTAGGGTGTCTTTCAGGGTGTCTTTTAGGGTGTCTTTAGGATGTCTTTCGGGGTGTCTTTTAGGGTGTCTTTTAGGGTGTCTTTCAGGGTGTCTTTTAGGGTGTCTTTCAGGGTGTCTTTAGGATGTCTTTCAGGGTGTCTTTAGGGTGTCTTTTATGGTGTCTTTCAGGGTGTCTTTAGGGTGTCTTTAGGGTGTCTTTCAGGGTGTCTTTAGGGTGTCTTTTAGGGTGTCTTTCAGGGTGTCTTTCAGGGTGTCTTTAGCGTGTCTTTTAGGGTGTCTTTCAGGGTGTCTTTTAGGGTGTCTTTCAGGGTGTCTTTTAGGGTGTCTTTCAGGGTGTCTTTTAGGGTGTCTTTAGGATGTCTTTCGGGGTGTCTTTTAGGGTGTCTTTTAGGGTGTCTTTTAGGGTGTCTTTAGGGTGTCTTTAGGGTGTCTTTCAGGGTGTCTTTAGGGTGTCTTTTAGGGTGTCTTTCAGGGTGTCTTTTAGGGTGTCTTTCAGGGTGTCTTTAGGGTGTCTTTTAGGGTGTCTTTCAGGGTGTCTTTTAGGGTGTCTTTCAGGGTGTCTTTAGGGTGTCTTTTAGGGTGTCTTTCAGGGTGTCTTTAGGGTGTCTTTAGGGTTTCTTTTAGGGTGTCTTTAGAGTGTCTTTTATGGTGTCTTTCAGGGTGTCTTTAGGGTGTCTTTAGGGTGTCTTTTAGGGTGTCTTTCAGGGTGTCTTTCAGGGTGTCTTTAGGGTGTCTTTTAGGGTGTCTTTCAGGGTGTCTTTTAGGGTGTCTTTCAAGGTGTCTTTAGGGTGTCTTTTAGGGTGTCTTTCAGGGTTTCGTTAGGGTGTCTTTTAGGGTGTCTTTTAGGGTTTCTTTTAGGGTGTCTTTTAGGGTGTCTTTAGGGTTTCTTTTAGGGTGTCTTTAGGGTGTCTTTCAGGGTGTCTTTAGGGTGTCTTTTAGGGTGTCTTTAGGGTGTCTTTTAGGGTGTCTTTCAGGGTGTCTTTAGGGTGTCTTTTAGGGTGTCTTTCAGGGTGTCTTTTAGGGTGTCTTTAGGGTGTCTCTCTGTTGTCGCTGCCGTGCAGGGCGCTCCGGCCCGGGACGGTGAACCTCTGCGCGCGCCCGTCGCGCGTGCCCGCGGCCGCTCGTACGTGCGCAGCCACACTCCGCTCATGGCAACACTGTACACAAGCGGGGCGGACCGTACCACCCGGCCCCGCGGCGCGGGGGTGCGCGGCGCCCCACGCGCTCCAACGCGGGCCCCCCGCGCGCCCGCTCCACCGCCCTCACCACACCCGCGTCTTTCTAAACCCCCCCCCGCCTCCGCCCGACGCCGACCCGCCGCCTCTGACCCGCCGGGGCTCCGGACGAACCGGGCCGCGGTGGTTCCGTCCTAATGTACGACGTGCAGAACTGAACGCGCCGCACACCAACTATCACGCCGAGAAACACCCCACGCTGCTGACTCGGCAGGGCCCTCCCCCCGGGGGCTCCTATTGGCGGAGCGGCGTGGGTGGGCGGGGCCTCGGGCCGCGGCTCGGCCGCCGATTGGCCGCGGCGGGCGCCCGTCGGGGGGCTCATTAGCATAAGGGTGTCGGGCGGTGGGCAGGGTCACGTCAGCGGACCGAAGTTGAGCGTCGCCGCTCATCCATTCAACTTTTATCACACGCTGTGATTTCTTTAAAATAAGGGACGAAAAAAAAAAAGAACCTCGACAGAAGCCGGACACTCGTCTCCTCGGGCGAAGTCGCGGGGGGTGGGCAAAAGTCTTAAAAAGGAATCCAAAGGCAAACTCGGCACTGGTGAGCACCCCCTTAATCTGCTGCTGGTTTTTTTTATTCTAATTTTAATTCTCAATTAACGTTTTAAAACGGACGCTTGGTTGGGGCGTCGTTTAGGCCCGATGGGCGCGCGTTTCAGCGGTTGTTTCAACTTTTTTTTCTGTCTTTTTTTTTTTTTTTTCGCAGTCGGACCGAAAAAAAAAAAACGCACCTTAAACGCGTTTAACACCAGCGTGCGTGTGCGTGCGTGCGCGTGCGTTTGTTTGGTGCAGACGCGGCCTCGAGCATCTCTTTGTGACCCATCTTGTGTTTTTAACCCCCCCCCTTCAGGTTCCCCGAATCCCGAATCTAAAAGCAGGTGAGCCACTGACTAACGCACATTGCGCCCGTCCTCAGTTCCACTGTGCGTGTGACAGCGGCTAACCTGGTTTTGGGAGCACATCTGGGAGAGAGGAGGGGCCCCACAGCTGGACGGACAGTCGTAGGGGACCCCCCCCCCACACACACACACATCTATAGGCTACTGGATGCTTCCTGCAGGATGGTCCTTATACTGGTCTCCGACTGGGAGAGGCTGTGCTCGCTACCGCCCCCCAGTGGCCGAGGCGCTGGTGAGTTTCGTGTTCTCAGTCTTCGTCTGCAGCTCCGGAGTCAAGAGGGTCGGTTCCTGTTTGTGGTGAAAGGCCGCAGAGCGTGGAGGACTAACTGGGGGGGGGGGTCTGGTCGTCTTTGTTAAATGCATATTTCACGTACGCCAGTAAAGTTTCTGCTCAAACCCAAGCCCTCGTTTCCCCTTCCTCGGGCGCCGCTCGCTCGCGTCGGGCGGCTCTCCGCGGCGCTAGAGAGGCAAATACCTTCGGCGAAGAGCTCCCGGAGGACAGAGTTCACCCAGAGTGCCATCGTACGAAAAAAAAATCCTCCTCCTCATCATCGTAATCTGTTAATGGCCCGTCTGTGAGATTGAAGCGTTCGGGGGGGGGGCGGGCGCCTTTCGCCGCGCGCACGAGGAGCGACGGCACAAGGGAGCGGGTCACGCGCCGAAGTTTTGATCTCCCGGGTAGAAGTTTTCAAAAGGAGCGTCGTCGGGCGGGCGAGCGAGCGGCTGGAGGCGGCCCCGGCTCGCCCAGACGGGACCCAAACGCGGATTTGGAGCTTATCTGAGCCTCCGCAGCCAGACGGCTCTAAACCCGCTCAGCCCAATCCAATTCTGCATCATTAATTATTATATCTGTCCCTCTAGAACGTGCTGGGGGGGGGGGGGCACGTGGGGACGGTACCTGGAAAGTGTTGACAGACGGGATTATTTATAGAGCAGTGGGGGGGAGTGGGGGGGGGGTCAGGGCTGCAGACAGCCTGCATGTTTGTTTGCTCCCCGGGGTAAACAAACAGGAAGCGGGTGGAGCCCCCCCCCCCCTCCATGTGAAATTGTGCGTGGCAGCCTGTCGTGCCAGGCTGGCTCCCATTTGGGGGGGGTGTGGGGGGGCAGGAAGTGAGCTCGTTCTGAGCCGGAAGTGATGGGAGTAAAGGTCCCGCCGCGCTTGAGGCCCAGGGCGTTCACCGAGGGCGCCTTCACGCCCTCCGTCTGGTGAACGCACCTTAATGTTTACCTCTGCCCCCCCCGCCCCCCACCCGGACGCACTTGACGGACCTCAGGCCGGCCACCTGTGAAGAGCGGTTATAAAACAGGCGGACGTGCGCGTGCATGCAGCACGCTTCCAGGGCCGCATGCATATTTCACTGCGCATTATATATTCATGACGCACTTCACACAGCGGTTTCATGTCAGCGTCTGTTCCTAAAAATAAACGCGCGCTCACATTTTAAACATTTGCTGCATTATCGGATATGAAACCCCCCCCCCACCCCAAGAAAGGCAATCACTCAAAAACAAGTGATCTAAAACACAATTGACAATTTTATTGTAATTAAATACAGTCATAGTAATAATAGCTCTAATTAAAACGCTTCTAGATTATTTTACATTTCATACAGGTACTTATAGTGTTTACAGTAGCAAAACTCTACACATGAGTTGGGTTTATGTACACATGTAGATTAAATAATAAAGGTTACGGAGACGGGGGTTAAATACGAGGTGACGGTGACAGAACAGTGAGCAGGCCAGGTTTCCCTTGGCCCTGCGGTCCGTGTTTTATCTCCATGACGACTCTCGGGATGTCACGACTGCAAGAAACAAAAGGACAAGTGGGGGTGACGATCCCTGTTGGGCGCACAACATGTAAGACGGACCGAAGCAGCAGCAGCAGCAGCGCGCCCGCCACCGAAGACCCTCCGGGAGAAGGTAAGGACGGCGCTCTCTCGCCGCGCCCCCGCCTGACCCGCCGATAAGGGAGCGGATGCTGATCGTAAAGGACAGGCGCTCGTCCTGGGGCGGGTCGGCTGTCACGGGCGACGGCGACAACGGCGATAAGGGAAGAGGAAAAGAACAAACACCAGAGCGGAGAAACCGCGTCTGAAGCGCCGCGCTCGTTTTAGAGCGCCGCTCGACCGAAATAGCCGCGCGCCGCTGAAAATAAACCTCACAGACTTCTGGGAAGTCGCGCTTCTCCGCAGGCGGGCGAGGGGCCGCGGCGGCGCGCGGGGACGGAGCGGCGCCTTCTGGGAGCGCCAAGAAGGCCCCCGCTCTTGGGGAAAGTCAAGGTCGCCAAAGCAGGGGGGGGGGACCACCACCGCCGCCACGGGGTCAGGTGGGGGGGGTTAGGATGAAGGGGTCCAGGGGACAAGAGCAGTCGCTGTTAGGACGAAGAGCTGAGGGGGGAGCAGAGGGGAGGTGAGCAGAGGGGAGTCAACCACACAGGACCACAAGGGTTAAGAGCACCACTCAGGCAGACAGGGAGGAAGACGGAGGCCCGGAGGGGGTCCAGAGGGGGTCCAGAGGGGACCAAGAGGGACCCAGAGGGGCCCAAGAGGGGCCCAGAGGGGACCCAGAGGGGCCCAAGAGGGGCCCAGAGGGGACCCAGAGGGGGCCAAGGCCTTCACCACACCGATGCTTCCACCACCAGACACCAAAAAAACCACCCAAAGAAGCTGGGGGAGGAAGTTTGGGACCGAGGGGAGGGGGAGGGCGCTGGGACCAGGGGGGCAAGGCAGGAGAGGAGCGGAGCGGCTGGGGTCTCACACATACACACCCTCGGGGTTGAGACTGGACACGAGGGGGTTTTGGAGGTTGCGCGGGTGTCCGAGGAACTGCTTGGCTGTGGGGCGAGGCGGCGATCCTGCAAAGGGGAAGGAGAGTTTGACAGGGTTCGCTCTGAGCGCGTCGGGGGGGGTCTGCTCGGCGCACCTTTGCTGTTGTTGTTGTTGCAGCCGTCGTGCAGGAGGTGGGCCAGCTCCAGCTGCTCCAGCTGCTCCTGGAGCCCCGCGCGCGACTGCGTGTGCGCCGGCAGGGCGCCAGCCTGCTGGATGAACTGCTGCAGGTTGCACTGCCGCAGCTCCTTGTTCAGCTCCTCCAGCTCCTCCTGTTTGACCTGAGAGGGAATGAAATGTGGAGCGGTGAAGAAAGAGAAACAGAGAAGCACACAAATCAGAGAGATACCGGACGGACTTGTTATTATTATCTCTTTTTAGGAGGTTTCAGAGGTTGATTTGTTGCTCATGAGCATTTATGGTCATGAATACTTAGTTATTAATCTGATTATATAATTCGTCTGTATGTTTTTTTCACACCTGCAATTACAAATACAAACGTCTATCAGATTGGGATACTCTAAACTTTATATTATAATGATGTTATTTTCTATTATTTCCTACAGTGGACGTTAGAACGTTTGTCCACAAGAGGGCAGCAGAGCGCTTGTGTTGGGGTGAGGTTATCGCCCCATTCAGACGAATACAGGGATACATCTCATCACCCCACGTCTGAAAGGACAAGACACGAGAGAACAAAGGCGTCCAGCGTCTTTGATGGTTGGAAAATGTGCAGAGATCCATTGAACTCTGACACCCACAACAGGTGATCGGGCCCGAATGTCTACGCGTTCGCTCGACGTACAACGCAGAGGATGAGCAACAGTACACGACGGTTACATCGAACGGACGTTGGGGACGAGGAGGCCTGCTGGGACAGACGCAAACGTCGCGTTCACCTCTGCGTTACCACCAACTTCACTTTCTTTACTCTGCCAGAGCCAAGAAAGAGGGAAAAGCACGCGTAGCACGCGTTTACGGGATAATACATATCATTCGTGAGTCTTAAGGAGTCACGTGGCTGTGGGATGATTTATAATACATAACTGGCAAATTAATCATGACCCTGTCTCCCTGTCTTTCTGTTCAAGGGACTGGCTGAAATGAGCCGATCGTTAGGTTTTAATCAGTTTTACAGCCAGCTCTAACTCTCGCAGGCTATTTATGACTTCCAGCCCACGCTACGAAACACAATAGTCTCTCCGCTGGTCTAAAAATGTCAATAAGCCTCATCCATCAAACTACTCCAAAAAAAAAAAATCACAGCATTTCCTTCACTTTTCCCAGCTGGAACGGTGGATTGTGGAGGCTTTTTTTTTTTTTTTAACGTTTTAACGACTGGTGAGGCTTTTAATGACACAGTCACATCTAGGACAACCAGCAGAAGTAAACAAACACGCACAGAAATGACAACACTGGAAACCAGGGTAAGCTCAGAAGGCCCAATGAAAGAGGCTTTGCTCCTCCGGATCAATCCCCTTTAATCTCTTTTTCCACAAGTTTGCGTAGATACTCACACGGTAACATCAACACCATTGTAAACACATTTTGAACATTCAGTATGATCTGTGCTCAAGTTCGTCAATAAGAAGCAACACGTTTGTACATCGCTCGCTCTTTCATTTGATTATAAGTCATCGCACAGTTGCAGAACTTCACGTGAAGTCGTGTTTGTTCATCTAACGTCTGTAGTGAGGTGGTGGTGGTGGTCTGCAGGTGGGAGAGGGGCGTGTGTGTCTAGGGCAGAGGTAGTCTGTGCTAGTCTGAGGCAGCGTGACGTCACAGCCCTCTCTCCACCACGGTGGCCTCCCTCCTTACCTGCAGCAGAGACTCCGCCTTCCTCAGAGCCTTGTCGGTCTCAGACAGCTGCTCCTCCAGATCCGTCCCGTGGGCTTCCTGGTTCTTCAGCTGCGCTTTCATGTCATCCAGCGACTCCCGGGGGACGGGGGCTTTCCCCTCGGCCTGGCTCTCCCGCTGGATCTCCTGCTCCAGCTGAGCGGAGCGCACCGAGAACTCGTGCAGCCTCCGCCCGCAGTCGTCCAGCTTGGCGTGAAGCTCCCCCAGCTTCCTCCTCATCCCCCGCTCCTTCTCCGTCTCCGCCTGAAGCTCCTCCTCCCAGTACTGTTCGTGGGCGAGCTCGGCCTGGTTCTTCCTCATCACCTGCTCCAGGGCGCTCACGTCTTCTTGCAAGTGGGCGCTGGAGACGGGCGAGGGACAGGGAGACGGGTGGGACCGCTCCCAGGACTGCGATTCCCTCTCGAGAGCATCCATCTGGGCCTCAAACGCTCTCATCCTCTCCTGCTGCTGGAGGACTTTCCTAAAGACCTCCTCTTTGGATGGACCCACAGGGGGCGAGGGAGAGGGGGAGGACGCGTGAGAGGGGACGGGACTCGGGAGTGGGAGGGGGACACCCTTTGCTCCAGAGAGTCCCGCGGAGGCCTGCTCAGCTGCTGGGCCCGGGGAGAGGTGGAGGGCCCCAGGTTGAAGGTGAGCGCTTTCTTGGGCTGGTTGCGCTTTGACGCCTCTGGCTCTGGGTGCTTGGGCAGGGGCACGGGGGGCAGCCGCTCCGCCTTGGAGCCGGGTCCGTCGCTGGTGCTCGGCCCAGTGCGGCGAAGAAAGAACTGAACTTCGCTGCCGTGCTGGCCCAGTTTGGCCAAGGACTCCAGGGGCTTCTCCGTGGCCAGGAGCTGCCTCTCCGTGTCCCTGAGACGCTGGATCAGGACATAGCGGCCTGTTTGACCTGGACACGGAGCGAGACAGGGAGTGAGGCGGAGCGAGAAGACACACTACCGAGGCGGAAAAACCCAACAAAGCGCCTGTAAACGGCACCACACTTCCCCGTCTCTATTACTGAAATCACACGCAGACAGCGCGTCAGATCAAGTCGGAGTTGCACAACATGTAAAATATTTCAAATAAACACAAGTTTCCACAAGGACCTTGAAAATAGGACAAGCCCTCCCTATCGGCTTGGCAGCGAGCTCGCTGAGGAAGGAGGAGAGGACTAAATGTAGGGATGTGCTGCTCCAGCGGAGGACTCGAACGGAAGCTCGAAGACGTTTGGACAAAGCTTCAACAGCCCGATGAGGCCGCGAGGGGCGCGGGGTCCAGTCCCGGGCTGGGCCGCTATCTGCTGGGCGCTTTCCAGCTCACAGCTCAACCGTTTTGAAGACGTATAAATATAAATAATATAAAATATGTGTACCATGGAGCCAACAGGTGGGGGGGCACTCACCGATGGCCTGGGCCAGAGCGATGACCACGTCCTGGCAGGACGTCTCCTCGGACAGGCCGCACACCACCCGCACCACTCCGTCCACCCACACTTTGAGCTCCATCCGGGATCAGGCGGCGGAGACGGCGTCGGCACAAACGGGTTCTTCAGCGGGCCAAGCGGCGCTGCATGGCACTGGCTCTGGAAGGGGAGCAGAGGGCGCGTCAGGGGGGCGTCAGCCGGGCCGACGCATCGCACGACTCGCTTTAGATCCAGCGGAAGCCTCCGCACATCCACCGCTGGCTGTCCTTCACGTTGTGGGCACACAACTTCCATCAGGACAACTTTGATATTAATAACGTGCTCTGCTGAGAAAGTGCGCCGCTGAATTTTAAATTTCCAGGACAGTAGCCAAGGGGTAGAGCGGTGTAGCGTTTTGTTCCTGCTGGTTAGTTAAGAGACCTGGAGGTGGACCTCGGAGCATAAATGCCAATCTGTAACCCAATTAAACGCTCTGCTGCCCTCCTTCAAAGTCGTTATGATAGCTTACTGCCGAGGGGAACGGACAGGGAAAGTGGAGCAACTGGAGTGTGTCTGTGTTTGGGAGAGGGTATTTGTGTGGGTAAAAATACACAGAATCGTGGCAGCGGCTACAATGTGTGTTTATGTGTGTGTGTGTGTGTGTGTGTGTGTTTGATCCCCCTCAGCGAGGCTGCAACTCGGTCTCCTCGGGGTTCAGGGAGATCAGCAGGTAGCACCAACACGTGTCGGGGTAGCAGGTTTAATCTGATTTAATGTAGTTCAGCGCTCATTCTGCCTGTCTGAACTTTTACAGTCAGGCTTCAAAACAAGGTAATAAAATGCCGCAGTGCTTATAAAAAAAAAAAAACTGGAGCGCCTCGAGCGATGGAGGAATTATCTGTAGGACTTGGCACACACGTGAAACTTTGTAGTCTAGGTGGGGGAGAAGACGGCTCTTCACCCACAGCCAGACAGATGGTGTTCTCTTTTTGTCTGTCTCTCTGGTTCTCAATAGGAGGTCCTCAGCTCTGAAGCGCGCCATTATCCTGCCCCGGCTCTGCTCCACTGGCTGCCTATGGGGAGCTGCTTTTGAGGAATGCACTGACTTCATCTACCAGCCGGAAGAATTCCTGCCTTTCTTAACAAAGCAGTCACCCCGCCCAGGTCCTCCTCAATGGCCCGACCTGGCTGCCCCGCGCCGCCGTTGCTCCACTGCTGTTTGGAGGCCAAACACACACACACACACACACACACACACACACACACGGCCCGAGAACAACAGCCCAACTGATGTAGCAACACCCCGAGCAGAACGGACCTGGAGAGCGATATCGCAGGACCGGCCCGCAGATCACATTTTAGAGGCATTTCTCTGTGTTCCAGCGGGAGAGGCGATTTAATCTGGACAGAAACCTGATAAGGAGCGGGGGTGTGCTCTCACCCTTAAATTATAAAAAGAGCGCATATATCAACATGTCAAAAAAAGTACACGATGTTGCAATAAATAATGAGGCCGAACTGGTTGAGGCAGAGTCAAAAGGTACTTATTTACTTTCACTGCAACAGGAAGGAGCTTTTTTTTAAAAAAAAAAAAAGGAAAAAAAAATCTGTGATGGAATGCTACAATACAGGAAATACTTTCCTGAGAGTAAAAGCATCTTCTTACCTGTAAGAAGGAGAGAATGCGACAGCAACAGGGCCGTCCCCACCAGGCTGACACACTGCACACATCATATTATGGGTATTTATCTTGAACTGTCCTAATTTGTATGAGCAGCAGCATTATCATTAAACAAAACACACCAGCCTCCCTCGGGTCAGCCGCCACTCTCCCGTGATACGAAGTTCGCGTCGCTCGCGGCTGTTGAAACGTGATCGCCTGTGCAAACTGGGGCAGCGCAGGCCCGCGGGCCTGAGGCCACCCCCCCTTTGTCACAGAACACGGAGCAGAACCTGGTGCGCAGCGCGGCTCTGCGGGTTCTGCACGTGCCTCCGACCCGAACCCGGATCTGATGCGACATCCGCCCCGACCCTCCAGGCCGCGCCCTCTAGAGCTCAGGTCGCAAAAAAAAACAAAAAAAAAATACGAAACCGCATTCCAGCTGCGCGCCATTCGCCAGTAAAGGGAAGCAGAGTTTCAGCTGAAACTCAAAGCTGTGGTCTGCTCCAGGAGCAGCGTTTTCCATTGTAGACGCAGAGTCAGACCGGTCCTACGAGACAGACGGCGAGCGAGGGGGGGGGCAGAAACCTCTGGCAGGTGCTCGGCTCGAGAGACGCAGGAACTACTACCGTGCAGCGGCTTGCCGTTCTTAATCCTCTTATCTCATCACCAGTCACCCATCCATCTTCACGTGTGTGTGTGTGTGTGTGTGTGTGTGTGTTGATGTCTACTACTGAACCTTTAACTGAGAGAGACGGTGGGCTGGGGGAGGGGAACGCCGGGGACGGAGGGACAGAACACCCTCGTGTAAGTGAACCGGTCAAAGGTCGGCCCGCGTGCTTTCATACGGGCGAGCGCCTGCGAGCAGATACGCCGCTCAGGCCTATCTTTATGGGCCCGGAGTCACGGCGGCGTTATCTCCGCCGCGGCAGAGGCCCGGGCAACAAAGGCACGTGCACGGGGCGTTCAGGGCGCCACGTGCGGCCCACGACCTTAATGGGCGCAATCAAGTGACGCTGGGCACGTGACGCGCGAGGAGAGGCGTTTGTCTTTGCGCCGTCGGCGGAGGGAGCGGGACCCGGTCCTGGGCGGGCCACAGTGTCAACAATGAGCTGGACTCTGAGGCGGCGGGACAATGGAGGGCCTCTGCGCCGCGGCGGCGCGGGCTGGCAGACGGACAGAGGCGCCGGGCGAGCCAGCAGCGCGCTGGCACGGAGCGGACCCCTGGCTCATCCGGGCTGGGGAGACGCCGCTGTTGTTCTGGCTCCGCGCTGAGCACACAGACGCTCCCTCACCTGACCCCCGCCACGCCAACTTTTAGCCATTCTACAGTTTTGGGAGTCTCCCTTTTGTCCTCCGTCTCACAACTTCAATCGCTTTAACCTCTTTTAGTCTTCCACGATCTCCGTCTTTCTTTCAGGACCCTTCCTGCGGTGAACTCTTAAGACCTGATTCTCAATAGCGTTTTTGTTCTTTTAACTGACCAGAACTAGTCCATTTACATATCCCAAGGTGTATTACATAACGCACAGTGTTATATCAGCGAAAGCCCGCTCTTTCACAACATGTGGATGCGCAACGTTCGCCATCAATATTCAGGGTCTCCTGCTGGAAGGCGGGTGTGGAGCAGACAAGCGTTCAAAGGTCGTTGCGGTCCACGCTTGTGCGTGGCACCAACGTCTCCTTTCACTCACGTGCTGCCGCTAGACCACAAACATGCGAAAAAGCATCTGTTCTTGATATTAGCCTGACACCCACAGCAGAGGCTCTCCAGCTACACCCATCCATCAACTGTTTGTTCCTCAGGGACACGGGGGGTGGGGGGTGGGGGGGGGGTCTGTGAGAGGTCCTGGGGTGAGAGGCAGGAATACCCTCTGTGCAGGGCACGCCTGATTCATTCACACGCTCCAACTGAGGGGCGACTTTAACCCATTCAGACACCAGGAGAACGTCCAACCAGGAAGGCCTAAGCTGGAATTGAACCCTGGAACATTCACCATGGCAACAATACTCATGCAAGCGAAGAGTGAAGAGAAGACTGCTTCCATATTACAATAACTCGGTTAATATTTAGGCCTTTTTATGCTGCAGGAGTTCCTGGGGGCCGGAACTTAACCGGAACCTTACCTCAGCAGGGGAAATGCACCTTCTCTGAGCTAATCCCGTGACAAACCCTCCTTAAAATGTCCTCTGTTCACCGCATCGCTCCTCTATTGACATGCTAATGACTCAGAGGGAATCAGAAATAGCACTCATGAGCATGAGTCATCAAACCCCCCCGCGAACAGATCTCTTACTTCTCCAATACAAAATGTTCCAGCCAGGAATGTAAACAAAAGGAAGAATCATCATTAAAAAGAGGATCTTTGTGGGTATCTGAAGGGCAGGAGGCCTCGTTGGTGGGCCCGAGAACACTGGTGAGCAACAGGCTGCTCGCCCAGATCAGCTGGATCAAACAGGTTACTCGACTCAGATGCTCCACAAACATCCTACCTGCCGCGGCCCAAAAAGGTTCAGGCCTTCCCTGTATCCGAAGCGGGCTGCGACACGGACGGACGCAGTCCGGCTGTCACCTGCGGCCGTCGCTACTACTACAGTCACACCGTGTAAAAAAAGCTCTTAGTGTGAAATTCCAGTCGCGATGAATCACCGGCCGCTCGCTCGCTGACAGACAGACGCTGATCTGGTGCGAACGGCCGCGGAGAGGGAAAGAGAAAAGCATTAAGGGCGCTTTTATTCAAAAACGCGGTCCTTTAAAAGCCTCGGGGAGGGAATGGAGGAAAGCCGGGAACACCACTGAAAAAATAAAAGCATTTAATTTTGCATCTGCGTTGCGCTCACGGCCACGACCGCTCAGAACGCCAACACTTGTTGGCTCCGCCACCAGACCGGCCCCCGAGTACGTTGGAGACCAGGAATTTGCCCGTGCTGACTCATGGTCCGACCGGGAGCGGCGGGAGTCGCGCGCGGCCCCGCGGAGGCCGGTCAGAGCCGGCCTTGGCCCGGAGCGCCGTCGAGGATGAGCGCCCCGGCGGCCCACAGACTGAGCCTGTGATTGCAGGAGCCCCGGCGGCTGATTGCTCCAGTCAGAAAGAATGTTGCTGATGGCACCCATGTGTAATTAAATCCTGTAATCCTGACTCAGCAGTGCTTTCCAGGGAAGGAGTTGTTGCTCTGTTCCCATAGCACATGGCCGACACACACACACACACACACACACACACACACTCGCAGGACAAAGTAACGCAGACGCTGATCATATGGGCGGAAACGGAATATTTCTCCTTCAACTTAATTCCTGTAAGTTTTGGGAGGTGTATATCCGAGCCCTTCCTGTGACCACGCACTGAGGATGACTGCAGGCATGCCTCCGCCTGCGGTGTCACAGGTTTGAAGCTAAATCTCATTACAAATTTAAGGGATGCTCCCACATCTCTTCATATCAATTATTCACTCAACTTTTTTTTTTTTTTATTTCTTTCTTACATTTTTTGAAGTGCCTCACAATGGACCACAAAAGACAGCGTCAATGGTCTCAGTCAAGTTACTGAATGGAATTTCACCCCTAAAGTTCCACATCAACTTTGGAAAATCACAACTTATGAGCTTATCTCACGCACCATCAAAGTGGCACTCAGAATGTGTTGTGAGAAAATTAAACTCAAAACAATAGAAACAATAAAAAGCCACAAAGCAGGAAAAACCGGGTGTAAATTCTTGCGAGGGTTCAAAAGGTAATGTTGCGTCCAAAACACATGACCTCAACCACAACAGGTCCCAGGCCCGTCTGCTGCGTGAACGTCTCTGGAGATCAAAGCGGGGCGCTCGGCCCTCACGCCAACCGTGGGTCACGGACACGGCCGGGTCATGAGTTACTACCACGGCTAACGCGACCCACTCTCTCTGGGATTTGATCGGATTTAACGCTGAAACCGGAAGCCGGAGCTCCCGACCGTGACAACCTTGAAGAGAGAGGGTGTGTCGATTACGTGTTACTAATCGCTTAACGTCATCAGTGATGAAAAGTGTCCATTGCAGTTCTAATATTTACCCAGGGAGTTCCAACATATCTTAAACAGAGGGGGAGAGACGGCATGAAGAAAATAGTCATAAAAAGAAAAAAAGAGACTCATGGAGAGCGTTTAAACCAGATGATGATATACTGCTTAGAATTTCAAAATAAAATGCCATACAGCTATAACTGGATAACCTGTGTATTCTAACAAGGCAGCTAACACAAATATAAAAATAACTACGGTACGAGGGTGAATATCAAAACCTCTCAGAAGTGAATACAGAAGGTTAAAAAGAAACGACTATAAAAGCAGAGTCAGACAGAGTGCATCTTTTCCCTACAGGCGTCAATAAGGTATTTCAAAGTATTTTATTTTGTGAAAACATTAAGGTGCAATGGTTCAAAGGTGGCATAATTATAGCATCGGAAGCAACTGTCTCTTTAAAGACAAGCGCCGGAGTGTGTTCACAACAGGATTAAATAATAATAATAAAAAAAAGAATCAGTTTAAGGAGATGGTTCACATTGGGAGCCCTGAAAAGTGCTACCACAAAATTACTGAGGGTTAAAGCCAGCCCTCCCCATCTAAAATAGTAAAGGGCTGGATCTGGTTGTGTTGCATGTGGATTACGAGGCTTGGGGTGGCTGATTTATAGTTTGATGGGGAGCTGTCACGCAGACCACTCTCCTGCTCCCTGTCATTACTCTAAGGCGGAGTGGCCGTCACACCTATCGGGACAGTGAGGAAGAATGTTTCTACAGTCAAGACAAGTGAGCAAAATGGCGGAGGCCCACTTTATTTATGACTTATTCCCAGTACTGCAGGAGCAGCATAGGGACCGGGACAGTACATCTCTTTTAAGTGCCTCTGTACTTCAGAAAAACGCTGCCTTTCACACCACCGGCTCCAGATCACCGTGGTGATCTCTGGCATGGATACGTGTGAAAACAATGGGCGCCAGCGCCAAGGCTGCCGTTGCTGAGTTTACCTATGAAAGATACGGCAACGCTGAAGAGCAGAGATGAACGGGGGGGGTGGGGGTAAACTAGGCTCCAGAGACTCCATGTTGAGAGGGTTAATACTGAAGAGTAGGAAGACTGAGACCAACAAGTGTGGATTAGATCTGAACCTGGATGAATTTGCAGATTTCTATCCACAAGAAAACTACTAATGAATATTGTATACTGTATTGTATTGTGTTCTTTCTGATCGTGTGATATTCAAAAATGTCCTAAATTATTGTGCTCTTGGGCCCTCTGACTTAGTTTACTTAGGCTTATCAACTGTGCTGACGAGTAGATCTGTCAAAGAACTCGTGAAGTGAGAGATGTTAGAGAGACGATACAGAAGCAGAGTTTGGTCACTTTTAAGAGGCGACCGTGTTTACGAAAACACCTGCTGCAGGACCTTTTAGCTTTAAGAAGCCCAACTGTGGAAGAAGGAAGCGTGACTCTCTTCAGTTTGCTGTCTTCCTGTGTGTTTGCAAAGGCTTTTATTTTTCCTGCACTGTAAAACATTGTGAAATGCTTTTTAAGCGACGCTACCACTGTCGTGTTAAATGCATTTACTTCTGGGAGCAGATATATTTTCTATTTTCATCACATTTTATTGTCCTGTGCAATCACACCTGCACAAGTGCACCCAATCTTCAAGCACTGGGGGAGATCTGGTCAATTAAACATTACACCACGTTTAAAAATGCCTCAGGAGCCCCCAGGAGCCCCCAGGAGCACCTGTAGAGTTGAACTGGGGAGACACGTGGAAGAGACAATTTATGCTGTTAAGTGATATGTTGCACCAGTGTGTGACTTTAGATAGCAAACCGGTGCTCTGCTCACTAGACTCACAAGTCAAATATTGAATCAACAGCAGAAAAGAGGGACCTTAAAAGGGACAGACTTTCAGATATTCCAGTGTGATCGTTTCATTTTTCAAGCACCAAACACCTGGCAGGACGTATGTTTTTACCAAATACTACACCTCTTAAACATAGATATCATGGTAGCTGATATCCCCTAGAGTGTTACTCTTGCAGATATTACATCTTGGCTCCAGCTCAAGTACCTCAACTCAACCCTTTTGTGCTTTTTTTTATGTGTGTGTTTTAATGCACTGGCTAAAGCACATTTACTTTCAGCGACGTATCTCACATCAATCCTCCCAGCGTGAATGATGAGCCCGTCAGACCCACCTGTCTCTGCCCCCTCTCCTGTATGTTGATTTAATATCTCCATTTCCTCAAGCAGGCGCGCTCTCTCTCTTGTTGGTGGCTTGACCCCCCCCCGCCCTGGTCTGGACCCCTGTCTGAGGCACTGTTATTTACTGCCCAGAGAGCCCTGTGTGCAGTCAACACGGTTGTCTGGGTGAGCACTGGAACAATCTCTCCCACACACACACACACACACACACACACACACACACACCAAAGACGTACACACCGTCACATGACTGTCCCAGGTGAGCGGCTGAGATGTTTGCCGTGCTGCGATCACTATGCCCTGCAGAATTGACAGTCAGAGACGAGAGATAAACAGAACACGGACATCCACGACCCTGACCTTCGCCAGAGGGGTCGAGCCGGTAAAACTGAAGATGGAACAACGGATCCACCGTGCGTGAAGGGCTGCTACTTTCCCGTGGCATGACAAGACTCAGCGGGACGAACCTGACAGTCACCTGGACCCGCCTGGGCCCGCCTGGGGGGGCTTTAGGAATGGTCAGAAAATAAACATCACCTTGGGGGGAAATGAAAGGCGCGTGCGTCTCTGCAGAGCACAGAATGGCTCTCGGGCTGAGAACGCGTCAGGTCACACATCTTCCCCCCTCCTTCCTCCCGGTGATTATCCCACACGGCACAGGTCTGTTTCCTCTTTGCACACAACAGGTGAGGCCCGTGTGCTTCAGCAGCAAGTATCAAAATGAAAAACAACATAAAAGGAGACCACTTCCCAATTATAAAATACCGCAAAAGAAAACTTTGTTGCGGCTGACAGATTATTTGAAATGACTGGGTTGATTTAAGATTAGAGACAGTGGTGAGAGATGACGGAGCGGGGTGTACGAATGTGAAGCGAGGAGGACTGGATCAATCTTTTATCACTGCAGTGTGCTTTCATCCCTAATGGATCCGACAGGAGCAGAGCCCGGTACTACCTTTCATCGCTCTCGGCAGGCGGGGGGGGGGGGCACACGCACGGCGTGACGAGACGGAACAAGCAACATGTGAGGATGTACAACAGCCACGAAGAGAACCGCACCTCCCCAAAAACATGCCCCCTGATGAGGCTCGATCATGACGCCCCGAGTCCGTCTGCAGAGTTAAAAAGGCCCCACGCTGGAGGAGAAGTCGCAGCGCGTCTCCACCCCAGTCTCTGAGGAGTCTGCGCTCTCACAACGCCAACACAAACAGAGTTATCTGTTCCGTATCGGCGTCTCACTGCGCTAGGAAACGCGTAGGGGTTAATCGTCCTGAAGTCAGAAGAAGCCTGATCTCAGAGTAAACACCGTGTCCGAGTCTGCTCCGAGTTCGCCAGTGTCGCGCTCCCCATCAGGGCCAATCAGCAGCGGCGGTCCCCACGAATGAGCACCGTGATGGAAGAGCCCACCTGCCAGCGCTGACAAAGGAGTCCATGACTGATCACGTCTGATGAGCAGTAATAACAACCTGGACCGTGGAGGTCAAACGTGCCCAGACTTGGTCCTTGGAAAGAAAAAAAACCAACAACTCGCGTCTGCGGTGTTGAAACAGTGGAAGAGGCAGACACAGTGACGGAGCAGTGGCGTCCATCTGTGTATTGGAGCAGGGGAAGAGCAGTAAAAATAACACTGTGATGAACAAGGCTCAACTCTCAGAGGACACCGAGCTCTCTGCACTTTCGGCAGACTCTTGCGATAGAAAGTAAGAATTATCTAAGCAGCGACGGAGCTGGAACTGGGGGAGAGACAAGTAGTGCTAACTAAACACAACTGAAAGGGAGGAACATCCTAATGTATTCAGACTGCAGGCTGCTGCCTTTTTGTTGTTTTTTGGGTTTTTTTTTTACTTGGTATGAGAGTTCCACCGTTTCTAATGGAGCGGATACGTGCTCTGACCCGATCCGTCTTTCAAATGAGGCGACAGGCGTCAATGTGCTTAATTTTCGCTGCTTTTAAATAAATGAAGCGGATGTTTAATGTGAGTTTCAGCTGCTTCGGTACCTGACCCAGATAAGTGACTGCGGGCGATAGGATTGATAAAGCTTTACCAAGCGGAGTTTCAGGAAAGAGACAGCATCAGCAATTAAAGTAAAGGCACGTTTAGTACGGGAAATGTCTCCAACCCCAGAAAGGCACCAAATGAAGTGTGAATGTGTAACTCCGGCGGTCAAGCCTGTTAGCTGGATTAATAATCATCTACCAGGGGAGGGGAGGGGAGGAGGTTGCTTGGGGGGGGTCCAATCGATGGCCCTGATTGGATAACAAATACAGCTTGGTAATGAGCTCCAATCCCTGCTATCTGACACATACCAGGCTGGGATAATAAACAAGACGCTACCCATGCATGAGGATGAGTCAGTGTTTGAACAGGCTCTGGTGCAGCGAGCCTTTCAGACGCGCCGCGCGCGAAGGGTTAAATGCGGCAGGCACATGCAGCGAGCTGAACTGTGCCCATGCCTTGCATAAATTAATATTTAATCCTTGAGTGGCGAAAAAGAAGCAGCAGCTGTGGTGAGACGGCTGACCGGCGTAACAGAAAACCTGCACTTGTGCGTTACACACACACACACACACACACACACACACACACACACACACACACACACAAAAGACCAAACAGGCAGAGGTCGGCGGGGCCAAGGCAAAGACAAACCACTGACAACAAGAGGGAGAAAAACAGGAGCGAGAAGTTTCGCCCAAACTAGTTTGGGTCGTTTCATTCTCAGGTGTACCGAGGGGGGGGGGGGGTGTCAACAGGTATGCGGAGACACATTACTGCTGAGGTAACCCAAGACTTCCTGCTCGTATCTCGGTAGAACAAACACAGAAAGGCGAGCTCCGACCTACCCGTAATGACAGCTCTCTTCACACACACACACACACACACACACACACACACACACACACACACACACACACACACACACACACACACACACACATGCTGGGACACAGAGAAGGGGGGGGGGGGCGCATATTTGACTTCAGAGAAACTTCCCACGCAGTAAAACGGCGCCCAGACATCTCTCAGGTTGCACACACTCACCGGCCGAGAGGATCCGCGTCCCTGCTCGCTCGTCTGCTGTCGTTTTCCCCGACTCGGTGAAATCCTCTACCTATGCAAACGCAGCAGAGCCGGCTGTCCTGCTGGCGTGTGTGTGTGTGTGTGTGAGTGTGAGTGGAGGCAGAGTGAGTGCATATAAAGAGCCGTCCGGTCCCGGGGAGGTCAGAGGCAGTCAGATGTGGTCGTGGGGAGGTTTAAATGATGTAATGAGCTCTCCGGTCCTTCCTTGCGCTCGCTGCCTGAGGAATGCACTTCTCCTGGGTGTCCTCGCCACAGCTGGGATCTGACTGCTCTCTCTCTCTCCCTCTCTCTCTCCCTGTCAACACCCCTCCTCTCTCTCCCACACAGAAACACTCCCTCCCCGTCACTTTTCTCTCCCTCTATCTCTATTCCCACCCTTTCTTGCTGTTCTGACAGATCAGGTCCCGCCCCCTTTTGCAGGTAGTTGAAAGCTTAGTCACGCTCTGCTTATCGATTCTCCCAACTTTTTCCGCTTTCTTCGGTCCTCGGTGCCACGGGAGGCGGCTTGTGGGAACACGGGGAAGAGATTCCCGACTCTACCCACGCTTGTGTACTTGCTTTTGAGTCTTTGCTGTTTGTCTTTCTATAACCCGAGGCATCCACCCTCTGGTCTGAAGTCATGATAACCACTGTGTACACAAATGAGCACGTCAGGTGACTTTCTTCCTTCTTTTCCTGGAATGAGGTCATAGTCCGGCGCAGGTACAATCACGTGTGTGTGTGTGTGTGTGTTTCAGATAAGACAACGCCCTGTGGGAAATGGAGAGAATGAAACAAATGTGGCCACTCGGGTCCAAAGAGCGACGCACGCTCAAAACAAAAGCTCGCCGAAACCACTCGGCAAACAATGGCACGATCCACAAATGTGCCTGGATTTAAAAGAACCTCCCTCCGAACACACACACACACACACACACTTCACACCAAGTGAATGTCAAGTCTGTACAGTCACTTGTGAGCCAAATGACCTCGTACATTTAACGTCCAACAAAAGCAGTCACGCCACGGTCATTAACAATGCTGCATATTTTAGAGAAAAGCAAATCATTCTGTATTAAGTACATGAACACAAATGTGAAATGTTGATTCGCTAAAAAGTGCAGAGTTTAACCATCAACATGTCCGATTACAAGAGAAAAGAGAGTATTCATCATTATTTGATCTTCATATTTACTTTGTTTTAATCTGATATCGGGTCCAAAGAGCCAAATATAGACCGACAACACCTGCTGTGACAGCCTCTGTGGACATTTTACCTGCTTAACAATGCATATCCGCAACAGTTGCATTAATTCAACACAATCAGAAGAGCGCAGTAACGAAGGCAGCGGCTTTGAGCGAGACCCCCGTGAGTCAGAAAGGCCTTCTGAGAGTCCCTTCAACCGTTGTGCTCCTCTGTCCATGAAGCAAAAGCTTTTGGCACGTCTAAAAGCTGTGTCGTCTGACAAATCACTTACACCGCGCGGGGAAAAAAAAGTGAAGGGTCGACCTCCTGAGGGATGCGTGTGAAGGGCCGCAGTGCGAAAAGGCTGAGGTGACGTGAGGGAGTTTTATTTTGAAGGTAATAGACAAGTTAAGTATATACTATGGACCCTGACAGGCTATTAAACTATTAGAGGATTAAGCACTTGTCCGCCATCAGCACTTTTTGGGAAAGCACGGGCAGGGAAGGTTAAGAGGCGCCGGACCCTGTTTAATGTTTTAAGAGACTGAAGACAGGCAGATCTGAGCGCAGGAACCAGGGTGCGGGGCGAGGCTATTGTAATCTGATGTGCGGGATTATCAGTCCAATGTGTCCCAGACCTCTTTGACACCTTCCAGGCATTCCTCAGGGTATCTCCCACTCCCACCGTCTCCCCTGTCACACCCCATTCTATCCCTCTTTTTCAGTGTGAGTCCAACATTCTTGCAACCCCCCTCCCTCCTCCTCCTCCTCCTCCTCCTCCTCCTCCTCCTCCTCCTCCTCCTCCTCCCTTCGCATTCAGCAAGGACGCGAAAGAAAACAAAGACGAGGCTGAGTAACCTTTAAAGACCGCGCGGTTGGGAAGAAATCCTTCCCGATTCGGAGCGCCTCTGCATTTTCTTTCTCCCCCGCTGCGAAAGGGCTGAAAATGAAATCAACATCACCGCTGTTGAGTCGGTACCTCAACCAGTGACGGTTCTTAAAGGAGCTCCCGAGAGAAGATGGCCCCCTTTGGCTGAGACGGGGAGGCTTTGGCGGCAGCTCAGCACACTCAAAAGGGGAGACGGGTTCGGCGCATACATGCTGATAGTGGCTTTGTTGGAATTATTCATCAGGAATGAATAGCTGGGAGTTTCTGAGCTTGTGCCGAGTGAAACCCCCCCCCCACACACACACACCCCCACCCTCTTCTCTCTGTTTGTTCAGCCCTTCACCAAACAGCCTTCAACAGGTGAGGCACGCGGAGCAGGCCCGCTCCACTTGACAGCTGTCCAGAACCTGTCCCCGGGTCGCTCCTTCCCACCCTCAGACGGTCCCCGTCCGCTTGACGCCGATGAAAGAATGCGTGTGCGGACAAGATCCCGAGGCGTAGAAAACCGCGATTACCCAACATGCACGCGGGTGAGGCTTTGGTTCTTTTCTTTCTTTCCCTCTTTGTGAAATCCGCACTGACCGTTTAAGTTCAACCTAGCTTAAAGGTTTACAGCCGCGTCCCTAAAACGATGTTGTCATGTAAACAGACGGCTGAGCAACAACACAAATTTGCCAATTTCTGCTAAAAGTGTTGTTGTGTAAACAGGGTGTGTGTGTGTGTGTGACCAGGTAACCTGGGAGCAGGAGGAAAATCACCCAAGCAACATGTTGAACTTTCCCCAACAGGCGAGGTAACGGCGCTTTGTTAAATAGAAAATAAACGTACCACTGCTGTCTCACTGTGCTCGGGCCAATGTTGTGGCCAAAGTAATGTAGCTGCGACTGTCATTATGACGGGCTACGAGCTTCCTCTGGCCAAAGGTAATTGTACTGTTGAGAAGTAAATATAGTGCTTCCCACGGCAACAACAAACTAGTTTTCTGCTCGGGCCCGGCTGAGTTGTACATCAATATATATGCTTTAACAAGCACCGGTGGTCGTATTGGGACAGGTAAACACTGGGACCGTAAGTGCAACTTCATGACGCGTGGAAGAAAGCAGGAAGGAAGGAGCCGAATAAAACACAAAGCATATACGAGCACACAAAAGGCGTATAAGTCATCACATAAACGGAGCCAAAAGGAGAACCACAGTTGGCTTTTAATAGCTTCCAAGTTGTCACATCCTTGGCTGTACTCCTTGCACTTTTGTCTCTTCCACTCGCTTGTTATTCAAAACCAGTCCAGACAAGCTCGTGACTAAGTCGCCCCCCATTCACAAAAAAAAAAAAAAAAGCGACATCTCGCCTATAATCTCACGGCGCGTTGTTACGAGCTGACTCAGTCCCTAAATAAACGCTCATCAGAGCTTCTGACTGGGACCAACACAAGAAAATAAACCTGGCCCTCGCGGTCTGAACCCCCCAGCCTGATTTGAACAGACCCTGAAATCCATGAAACCTTTACAGGTACACTCACCTGTGAAGGTCCTCTAGGGCACCGGGGGCCAACTTTATCACCTAAAGGACGACACACGTCGGTGAGATTGGGAAGCAGAAATGCAGGAAATGTCAGTGTGCAACACAGGAGCCATCGGGTTAAAGGTCAGAGGTGAACAAAAGCCTCATAAGCCCCACAAAGCAGGAGAGGGGCCCCCCCCGGATGTACTTTTCTGACGCCAAATCGTCCCGCCTGCACCTTCCCCTACGTGCCCCTGCACGCGGTGTGTTTGTCTGGAGTGTTTCCTTACGTCCCTTTGTCGAGTCTAAACGCTTTTCAATTCGTCCCCAACGTAAACCGAAACGTCACCTTCACTTTTTTGGGTCTATTTACTCGAAACACTGTTTACAATACCGGTCTGCTCTGCCTATTGTCTGGGGGTGGGGGGGGGGGGGGGCTATCCAAACAGCTGCAGCTCACACAGCACAAACCGCACTTCAGATCTCTCACAAGCTCCAGGCCTGTCATCTCAGCCTTTCCTTCGGTGGAGCAACTGCATAAAAAAAAAAAAAAAAAAAAGAGGGCCGTCGCCGAATAAAACAGCTTTAATCACGCACTATAAACACTCGTGAAGAATGCGAGCGCCGGAACACGACAAACAAGGGCGAGTATACCCATGCAAATCCACAGAAACAGACGGCGGCGATGGATCCCTGTAATTACGCTCTTCTGACATCAGAGCGAGCCGGAGCATACAAATGTGAAAAGGGAAAAAAAAAAGGGCCTTCAAGAACAGATCCTCACAGACCTGTTGAATTTTAACGAGGACGCGAAGACGCCAATCACCGTTCTCATCAGAGCGGCAGGAGGGCCGCGGGCGCTGGAGTGGGCCTGAATTAATGCGTGCGCGCGGGGGCAGATACGCCAGATTATTAATAAGAGCTCAGACAAAGACCACATGTGTGCGAGCCCGTGCCCCCCCCCCCCCGCCTCCCACGTCTCTCCCACACGCCCCCCCCCCCGTGCTCGCGCAAACCCGTACCAGCAGGAATGTCGGGATTGTGCGGTCAGCGGCGGTGACATCACGGCAGCCTGTCAAACGCAACAAGGAGGCCTCGGCGCCGGTTTCCCCCCGGTTGCATCAGCTCGCACCGCGCCGGGCCCCCCCGGGCCGACGGCGCCCGCTCCCGCGGCGACCGCGACGAGCGGCTTGACGACAACGACTTGGCTGTTCTCCGCCCCCGGCCTCACGCGCGAGCTCATTCGGTGGGTCCGCCTAAGGTTAACGACCAGAGGGCAAACGCTCGTCTCCGCTCTCCTCACCTGTTGGAGGTGGGCGGAGGTCAAGCGGCCGGAAAAAGCCCGAGGGCGGGGCTTCGTCGGGGGGGTGTTTATAGGGACTGATAAAACCCACAGTGACAAGAGGAAGGACGTGACAGCACGTTTTCTGGAACACTCCTCACTTCCTTATCCGCTAAACGGGGTCAGAGCGTGATCTCGCCGTGCTGTCCTCCGTTTATTCACAAGCGTTGATCGACACGATCGCGTCTATACCGAACCACGTTGACGCAGTATTACACGATTTATGAGGCAGGAAGTTGTCGGGAACCTCTGGAGCCGAGGCTGATTGTAGATAAGGCGAAGGGTTTAAATCAGGTGTGCCTTTATTGTGTACACCAGCTGAAGATTCCTGCACGGCTGCTACGACACTTTTATATTTTTAAAGTGCTTCAAAAAAAAAAAAAAAAAAAAAGAAAAACCCCAGAAAGTCTACATCAATAAAAATCACTCTCCTTTCATGTGTCTGCATTCTCTGTGAGGGGTCAAGTGTCACCAGACAGATGCTATTTGTGTGTGTGTGTGTGTGTGCCCCTGTCTGTCTGTGTGTGTGTGTGTGCCCCTGTCTGTGTGTGTGTGTGTGTAAAGGATGTTTCAGGTCATCAGATAAAGTGCGCCTGAGGGGAGGGCCGGAGAGCCCGATAGAGCCCGATTCCAAGATCACCATGGCGACTGAATGCTGAAACAGGCACCTGGTTGGCGGAGCCCGAGGGAACGCCACTCCAGGACGGTAACCGGGCCTGGAGATCCTTCCCCGGAGGGGGGGGGGGTCCAACAAATAAAGTTCTTAAACCACCAAAAGCACCTTGATAGTGGGGAAGTGTACTGAGAGCAAACATGTGTTGACAACTACAGAAAACTAAAAGCCTCAAAGTTCAGATGAGTGTTTAGTTGGAAAAGGAAAAGGGAACACTAGTCCCAAAGGCTCTTAACTCCCTCCCCCGACCCCCGGTGATAAGGGTTTGACTTACCTACAGCAGCCTGAAGGCCCCGGGACCTGCCAGCCTGATGGAAGAGGAGAAGAGTGTGAGGGGAAGAGCAGCAGGAGCCCGTCACCGTCGCGGTCCGCGTGCGCCGGGCTCACGGGCCACCTGATCCAGCCTGACAAGGGAGGGGAGGGGAGGGGAGGGGAGGGGAGGCAGCTGTGGAGGAAAAGTGAAGTGGTGCGGCCATTCGCCGTCGCCCGGGAAACCAACGCCTCTTTCAAAGGGGAAAAAAAAACAAAAAGAGGACGCAGCCAATGACAAACACGGGCGATTGTGTTCAGGCGCGGTCACGCGGCTCCCAGACGCGCCACTCCCCTCCTCGCGCGCGGACGCCAGGAGCAGCGCGGCCCGGGGGACCTTTGGGAGAGGCCAGACGGGCGCGCCAGGGACAAGTTTTCTGAAAAACTCAGGCGGGTCGTCGGGCGTTCGCCTCGTTACACGGAGGAACAAAGTACTCGTCTTTACCCCCCCCACGTCCCCCACGTCCCCCACGTCCCCGGGGAGAGGCGGCGTGGCTCTTTCTCCAGCTCTGACACACTTAAGCACAACCCGCCTCCCTCCACGTGCTCCTGCATGCTTCCTATGTGCTCCTGCATGCTTCCTATGTGCTCCTGCATGCTTCCTATGTGCTCCTGCATGCTTCCTATGTGCTCCTGCATGCTTCCTATACACTCCTGCATGCTTCCTATACACTCCTGCATGCTTCCTATGTGCTCCTGCATGCTTCCTATACACTCCTGCATGCTTCCTATACTGATGCATGTTCCTTCCTCCTGCATGCTTCCTATGTGCTCCTGCATGCTTCCTATACACTCCTGCATGCTTCCTATACACTCCTGCATGCTTCCTATGTGCTCCTGCATGCTTCCTATACACTCCTGCATGCTTCCTATATACTGATGCATGCTTCCTATACACTCCTGCATGCTTCCTATATGCTGCTGCATGCTTCCTATACACTCCTGCATGCTTCCTATACACTCCTGCATGCTTCCTATATGCTGCTGCATGCTTCCTATACACTCCTGCATGCTTCCTATACACTCCTGCATGCTTCCTATATGCTGCTGCATGCTTCCTATATGCTGCTGCATGCTTCCTATGTGCTGCTGCATGCTTCCTATGTGCTCCTGCATGCTTCCTATACACTCCTGCATGCTTCCTATACACTCCTGCATGCTTCCTATGTGCTGCTGCATGCTTCCTATACACTCCTGCATGCTTCCTATACACTCCTGCATGCTTCCTATGTGCTACTGCATGCTTCCTATACACTCCTGCATGCTTCCTATGTGCTGCTGCATGCTTCCTATACACTCCTGCATGCTTCCTATGTGCTGCTGCATGCTTCCTATACACTCCTGCATGCTTCCTGCATGCTTCCTATACACTCCTGCATGCTTCCTATGTACTCCTGCATGCTTCCTATACACTCCTGCATGCTTCCTATACACTCCTGCATGCTTCCTATGTGCTGCTGCATGCTTCCTATGTCCTGCGACGTCGCTTTGGACTGTCGCGCGTCCGGCCTGCTTCAGCGCGCCCGACGTGGTCAAACGCGTCTCGCAGCCCGTCCCCCCGAGGGCGACGGCTGGAGGAGTTGGTCAGCTCCTGAAGCTCGGCTCTTTTCAAAGAATCCCTCACGGCGGCGGACCTGGACGTCGCCGCTCTTTCAGCGCTTGGAGCTCTCTGTGGGTCCTGCTGCCACTCTGCCCCACCGCCTCTAGCTGAGCGATGCCCCCTACCTCACTGCTCCACTCTTCAATTATAAAATAACGGTAGTTAACTGCACAATGAATTTGAATAATTCAGTATTTCGCCTGGTTATATGTGACTTCTGCTGCTGTCACCGTCGACGTTAATCCTGCAGCCACCAGCTCCCCCAGTGGGTCGCATTAAATCAGGGCCTCATCTTTTTTGGATGTCTGACCTTGTGTTTGTGAGGCTGCAGGAACAAGACAGAGCTCCTCAGTCGCAGCATTAAACAAAGCAAAAATAATACTGCATTAGAGCTCTCCCTCCCATCGACACAGGCCAGGAGGACCTCACGGTCCAGGGGCGTCAGAGAGCTGGGTCACCGCTCAGCCTGAAGTCACACATCCATCACCTTCTTGATGTGGCGAACACTTGAACGCAATCATCTGCGTTGCAACGCAGCGCGTCTGGACCTGGCAATTACCCCCCCACTCCGGCTGAGGCGGGCGTCTGCTCGCTTCGGAAAGCAGCATTTACCAAGTGAGAAGGCGCCCGATCACTTCTCTACGGCGCGAGTGTGACGAGATCGCTGATGAGCCGGGCGAGGCGAGAAGAGAATCCAACGCGCCGGACAGTAACGACACGTCTGCGCTTCAACCGGAGGTGATTTTTTAAGCTAAATGGAGAAGATTAAAATCATGTGTCAGCCTGTCGACTGATAACAAGAGCATTATGGTTCTTCCAGAATAAGAGCGTGTGATGCTTAGGTTAGACTCAATCACAAAACTACAAAAAAGAGAGATAACTTGATCTGTTCTGCTCAACATCAGGAATAAAGGACGTTTATAATAAAGGTGCAGCCCACGCGTCTGCGCCTGTGCGTGTGCGTTAGATTTAGTACCTGGACAGATGAGTCCCACTGGAGCAGTTTCAAAGGGGAAACAGGTCAAAGATCAAATGATTTACTTGCCTCTTCTGTTTAGTTTTTTTTTTTTAAACTCAAGAGTGATGCTCTGGCAGGCCTGAACTTTATGCAAGAGTCCTGGAGGAAAAGACGCTTTTAAAGATCGCTCTGTTAACCTGCCTTCAGGCTTCGTTTAATTTGGTTATTTTAAAAATGCTATAAATTGTAATAATCACCGTTTGGAGGGATCGATCGATGTGTCAATGCCGTGCTCCCGGGCACGACCGTGAAACTTAAACTGTAGGATTTGGGGGATTTCTCTACATCCCAGATGCTCTCGCTATCGCAGAATCGTGGCTATAAAACCTATAAAACCTACGGAACAACAGCCAGGAGCAGTCTTTTTGAACAGCCACTTAAAACCAGGTTCCACCCGTCAGGTTTGACACACGCGTGAAGACCGCGGTTTGACTCCCACTAAACTGCAACACTCGCTTTGTAACAACTACGACGCGCACGAGGTGGGTGGGAAGCGCGTGACGGTGTCAGTCAGTGAAATGCGGCAGATGTGTGGAAGGAGAAGTTAACAAAATAGGATAAATTAGGAGGAAGTTCGGGGTAAAAACAACAAAGGGGAAATTGAAGGTAGGAACATACAAGCAGACAAAGGCTGCTTCCACAGGGCCGAGGGGAAGAAATACAACAATAGGGAATATATAAAAGAATATTATAGATCAATAATAAATTATATTAAGGAAAAACCTATTATATAATTAAGAACTCGCCTTATTTCATGTCATAATCGCATTCTGTTTGAGTTCTGGTTCAATTCTGAGAATTAAATATAAAAAACGTCCCGTTTCTGGGTTTCTTTAACACTTTTGCTGCACGACTCAGTTCGATGAACTTCTCAACCAGCAGAATTAGACAGAGCGTAGACAGCGGCCGTGCTTTCTCCCAAAGACTCAAGGCTGCAGCTGATCGATTACCAATATTTACAGATAGTGAATCGATAAGCGGCGGACGAGAGCGCGCACAGCCCGGCCCGGTTTACCCGAGAGGTTCTGGTTCGGCTGCAGCAGCCGCACACCTGTTGCGCCTCCAGCAAACGCGCGCAAAAACAACTCCAGCGGGGTTTTTCCCGGAGCCTCAACTCACCTGCGCGTCCGGACGGACCGTGAACGCACCACCCGGCGAGGTCCGCTCGTGCCAAACAGCACCGGAAGTTGGAAAAATAAACAAACCTGGTTTCCGGTCGTCGGTGAAAACACGTGAACAGAAAAGTCTGAAAAACTGGTGAGTTATTCTGATTCTAAATCATCAAACGTCAATTTTAGGAAGCGACGTCTTCTATTTTTCGGTTCCTTAACTATATGTGGTTACAACTTGATGACATATATTAAAACAAACACTATAAAACATCAAACGCCTGTACGGAGCCCACTTTAATAATTTACACTCACTTTAATTTTGTCCACTTTAGATATACCTAATCAGTCTAGAGGATTAGGACTATCATAAAGATAAAGGATAAGGGTAAGATAAAGCATGACAGCTGAAAAGTTTTAATTAGAATTGAGGCCACGTTTATAATTATAATTTTATCTTTTAAATTCTTTGTATAGACAACGTAATGTTATAAGAGATTCATTATTTGTCCCACATCAGGGACATATTTTATTGGAAATATAACACATACACTTTTGTTTTTCCTCTCTGGGAGTTTCTTAAATTCTGGAAACTTGATGGTTTGTTTAAAAACTAGCTTTGATAATTAGTACTCGAAAGAAAAGGCAAAGGCATCACAAGGAGAAAAAAAAAAAAACGGGAGAGTCTGGGGGCTTTGCTCTGTTTGAACAGATTATTCAACATTGTAACGTCCTTGTAAGACCTCAAAATTTCTTAAAAAGCGTCTCAAGAACTGTGACAGAGGGTTTCCATCTCCCCCTCTCTCTGCTTGAGCAGCCTTTCTTCTCTCCTATTGAACAACAGGCAAAGCCCAGCTGCTGCGCACAGTAGCTGCAGACGTGACCTTGACTCCGGCTGAGATGAAAATGCTGTATTAGCTGCGGTTATTAATGCAGCATCACAAAACAATGAGTCAGAAGATTGCTTTCTGGCGCGGTGAATAAAACAGCCTCTCCGTGTCTAACGCTGCCTCTCGTAAATCACCGCTCCCGCCATTATTTAATACACACAATGATTTTCCGCGGATCTGCTGCTCGCGGTTTTATGAGTTAAACTTTGCGGAGAGCTCCGAAGGCTTCTGACAGTTGACAGCTTTTGATGAAAAGCGAGAAAACGGTGCAGCAAAAGCCAGAACGGTTACCGCCACGTCTCAGACTGCGCGTCTGCGTCAGGTTCGACGCACCACCAGAGGGAAGTCTTATCGGAATGCGATCGTTTTGCGGTGGATGGAATGTTCCTTCAGGCAGGATCTTGAAGTCCATGAGTACCGTACTGTACAAACACCCTCTCCCGGGCCTGTCTGAACCCATAGCGACTCACTCTGCCTATTAGTTTAACGCCATTATTCACAATTACACATCATATTACAGCGTGAAGATGCCTCGGTGTTTTATGATGGTACATCCTTTTGTGTTCCTGGTGGGATTACAAGCGCTGTGAAATGTCTCTTCTAGACTGAATCAGATCATCCTCTAGTTTATCCACCCTGATGCTGAATGATGGAGTGATCCCCTTCAGCACACACACACACACACACACACACACGCAGACCAACAGTCCCTCCCTCCACGACAAAGGGCCGACGCATTTCTTTTCTTTTCCCTGTCTTTGCTCTTCAGAGCGTGTTTGCTGTGAGTGTGATTATTACCGCGTCACGATAAGATCAGAGCAGCAGCCTGTGACTGAAGGCGATAGAGGGATGGGAAACACTGGAAGATCAAATATAATCGCATTACATAAGAGCCCTCTTATACTTAAAGAGGACCTGTATCTGTATGCAAATAGACACAAGTCATACCCACCCCCCACCCTCCCGACGTGTGTAAACTTCTTGAACCTGAACTTTTGAGAGGAGCGTTATCAGCGGTGTGTGTGTGTTCACTCATCGTCTTCGTCTACATCCTGTTACTATGCACCACGCCAGCATTTCTTTGGGGATGTGTGGGCCTGTGTCAGGCTTGTTCCAGTAGGATGCTGGGCGAGCTGCACAAATGAGTTTTATTTTAAGATCAGTGGGGAAGCTTCAAAACTGCTCCACGTGCCACATGCCCTGAAGAGACAAAATATTGGCCACATTTGATGTTTGTAGGGCTTTTGTCTTTTTCCTCTTGATGCTCCTGACTTCACGCCATAATTGCTGTGCTTTCACGTGTCTTACCTGTATCGAGGTTCAACGGATCCAGCAGACCTTTGAGAAAGTATTTGATTGAGACGTTTTATTACATTTTAACCATAAAATATCTCGACTTCTACTTGTGCTAACATTAATCAGTGTAGTTAAATAAGGGAAGGTATTAAGTCTGGGTGTGCGCACACGAAAAGGGACGTGATAAATTCTCACTTTAATGATTCAATTTAAGCCACAGACGGGTAACGACAGGAACTCACTGTCATTAGAACTGTTGGTTGGAGCGAAGCGTCAGATATTTAATGTTTGCTGACAGCGCCGCCATGTGGTGAAGTGAGGTTATTACACCACGAAGGTCAAAACAGTCCGAGTTTCACTTCCAAAAACTTCCACTTTTCTCTCTTCTGTGCTAATTAACTGTACTTTTGATGAGAAGATATAATTAGGTAGTATTGTTTTATAATTATAACTTAAATGATCTGTAGTTTCATTATTGAATGTTTGAATAGAAGTAAAGTAAGTACAAAACAAAAGACTTAAAAGTCCATCACAACACACCAAGGCACTGATGTCCATGGGTCCATGTGAGTCAGGGATCGCGCCACTCAAAGAGGCCGCTGCTCGTTCTAGTGCGCGTCTGTCTGAGGGCTCTCTCTACAGGGCTGGAGCGAGCGGTGCAGGAGGTGTTTCTGCAGCGCTGCCCGGGCCGTGCGAGGACGAGGGAGCGCCGGCGAGATGGTGGAGTTCTGAGTAGCGGGAAGAGAAGTTTTGGCAGGACTAGACGAGCCCACACGTGCACTGTAAGACAAAATAACCACGATGACTTCACTTGGAAAATAAAATCAGCTAATCACGCCACATAGTACCTTTGGATTCTAAACTGATTAAATGAAAGCAGACACTGAGAATTAATCTCACATTATCTCAAACACACTACCAGGACCACCTCATTTAACCCCAAAAGTACTATTATTATTGTTGTTATTACTATTATTTATATTATTATAATGACCATACCATCTTGTTGGCGGAGGGTGAGGTATGAGTGCAGGCAGGGACTGGCGGGGAACGTGAATCCTGGGCAACTTCTGGACCTGCTGTTGTTTCAGGTCCGTCCGGTCCGGTGCTCTCAGAGTCTCAGAGAAGCGTCCAGCTCTGTTGATATCAGGCAAGCTGCTCTCTAAACGGGTCAGCCCAGGCCGAAGCCTGCGCTCACGGACACCGGGCAGCTTTTTGTGTCCCGTCGGAGCGCTGAGTGGTGGGGAAGGGCCCAGCACGTTCTCCACGGACTGACACCGTCGAGGGATACCAGGTAGGACGACGACTCTGGGACCCAAGTCTGAAAACGAAGGGAAGACACATAGTTGTGATTACTACTAATTACACTGAATGCACCACAAACATCTGCCTGTTGTTTTAATCTGCCACAGAAAGAAGCACCTAAGGAGCGGAATTCAAAATAAGAATCCGGTGATGAAGTTTCCTCAGCGTCGCTCTGCTTCTCCTCTTCAGATTCGCCACCGCTGCTCTCATCTACAACAAAGGGGAAGTCTTCTTCGTAGCAATCCGTCTCCTCTTCGTCGTTCCTGTGCTGAATGGTCAGGATCTGTGGGGATTGCTCTGCCATTATGGATTCGACACGCCTGGAAGACAACAGCACTCAGCTCAGTACACCTGTGTTTAAAGATATGATATGTTGTTGCATTGCTATTGTACTTTTACCCCCTGAAACCTTTCAGGTCACTTTAAGCAGGAGTATTTCTATTGCGTGGATGTGCATGTCGTAATACTTGCTGTGCTGCTCCCTCCATGCTCTGAGCTCGGCGAGCACGTCGGCTCGTTCTCCATCGGGCTCCTCAACGTCATACGTGTGCTCCGGCACGTGGATGGGAAGGTCTCGGGGGGTGAAAGTAGAGCTGGTGGGGGCCGTCTGTGAAACGAGAGATCATGAGAGAGTCACAGAGAGGAGGGGAAAAAAGTGAAAGTGAGAGAGAGCTAACCTCAGCCTTGTGTGTTTGCAAGTATGAAAATCCCCGTGGGATTTCCCATAAGTCCGTTTGACATTGGTGCAGAGGACCGTGTGAAAAAGGGACCTTGATTCAGCTCCAACTTACTTTCTTACTTTCAAAAAACACCACCTACCCTCAACTTCTCTCGTCTTGCTCGAAGAACCCCGAGTGGACTTCCACAGAGCGTCGTCGCGCCAGCACCTTTCACAAGCACACAGAGAGAAGATGTGGCTCGAGCACGCGTCCGCTAGGTGGCGCTGTGGAGCAGACGTGACTGAGCAGGCGGGGCGGCTCGGACTGAGTGAAATGGGCCAGAGGCTTCACCACAGATGGTCAGCAGAGACAAGTTTACATTTGCTGGTGTGTGAAGTGCCTAACCGTGTGTCAGGACGCTTCCTGCCGCAGCAGCTTTGAGACGTCGGCCTGCAGAAGCCGGTCTTGGTCCGATGGGGGGTAGAGGTCCAGGCCCGATGGCCGACCCGGGTCTGGGGCCCGTGGCGGGTCTGGAATCAGCAGCGTGGGGGGGGCAAACAAAGGACGGGCTGAAGAGATGACTGGCCGGTGACGTCCTGCTGCCAGGACAAGTCGTCTCTGCCGTTCCTGAAGAGACGAAAATGAGTGCCGTGACCACGGGCGTGCACGGAGGGACCCCCGACCACGTTTAAAGCACACACCTCCTCCAGCCGTCGCCCTTGAGGGGCCGCTGTCTTTGATGGCGTCTTGGAGAATGGCCCAGTCCTCTCCCCCGGTGCTGCTGGAGGGACTCTTGGTCTCCTCCACCCGTACATTGTCGAGGTAGCGAAGCTGAGGGACCAACTCCCTCACCGCAGCTCTATAGCTGTATTCTGATGTCTGGGTGGGAAATAGGGGGGACACTGGAGGGTCAGGGTGGCAAATAAATAGATGTACTACCTTAAAGATTAAAAAGTCTGCACTGATTTCTTATATTTATATAATTTCTTATATAATTAAAAAAAAAAAAAAGCAGGGAAGAGTTTCCAGAGAAGCACCAAGCTACTGGTGATCAAACCGTGTACTCGTGGCCTTCCCCGAATCACAGATGCAATGAATGAAAGAGAGAATGAAAGGCTGGCAGGGAGGAAATGAAAGAGAAAGGAGGTGGAGAATAGTGAGAGGAAGTGAGGGTTTGTGTGTGCGCGCGCGCGTGTGTGTGTGTGTGTGTACGCGTTGGGAAGAGAGGGCAAGAAGAGTGATAGTTTGGCAAGACAGCAAAACCAAGAGCCCCTCATCCACTACAAAGCCCAGGCTAATGCATATTCATCCCAGCATCTCTCCCTTCATTGCCCCAGTTTCCTAATTAATGCTTTGCTGGTGGGTGTTAAAAAAAAAAAAAAGAAAAAAAAACATTCACGGCGGCCCAAAAAACTCGAAGCGCACTCCGATCTCCGATCAGCAAAGGGTGAAAATGTGGCATCTGAAAGCGCGCTGGAGATATTACATAACGCATTCATGGCGACATCACTCTGAAACGGAATGAATCAGTGGGAGCTCTCCCAGACAAAATAATGTGATATTAAAACATGATGCACGTCTGTTTGGTGAGGACTGTTCCTGCTCTGTGTTTTGATGCCTGCCTGGCTGGTGTGCTGAAAACACAACAGCGCAGTGACATCACAAAACCCTTTCATGTCTGCTAATGTAATAATAACATGCTAATTACATTTTGATGATCATAAGAGAGGGCACTGAAAGCCTGCTGGCACGGCGCAGACACCTACACAACTACCTACGACAGCGCCAGCAGCAGCAGCAGCAGCAGCGAGTGCGACGCGATTTTTCCCACAGTTTTTCTTCCTGCCGTGCGTTTGGAGCAGCAACGTCACAAGGACAGACAAGGATCAACAAACAAATCTGATAAATTAAAGCTCGGCAGCTGAAATTGAGTTTGGCCGCTGTAATCTGATCCCACTTCCATTCCCCACAGCCGGACAAATGCTCGGCAGGAAAGACGTTGGGAAGGCAGCGCGCTACCTGAGCAGCAGCGGGGCTTGGGCGCGCGCACACGGGGTTTCCTTCCAGGACGAGAGCCTGGAGTTCTCCGCACAGCCCCAAATACTGGACCTGGACCAGGTCCTCCACGTCGTTCCCCTCCAGGTCCAGTAGCTGCAGGCTCTCCAGCATACCCACCTGACTGAGCTGGGAAACGCTGTTGTAAGCCAGGTACAGCTCCTGAGACGGGAGCGACACACACACAATCACAGGGGGTGAGTGAAGTGAAGCAGCTGGGGGAGAATCCTGCAGCTAGACGCTCTACCTTGAGGGAGGAGAAATTAGAGATGCCGCTCAAGTCCCGGAGGGAGCAGCGGGTCATCCACAGTACCTGCAGGTGGTGAAGGGTGGTTCCCAGGTCTCTAGGGAGACGTAACATTCAACACCGGGCAAGACCAAACCCGTGACTTGTGTCTTTCTTGGGACTTATTGTGACGTCTGACGGGGGACTCGTCGGGGGGGGTTTTCGTGCTTACCTCATCGACTTAATCACACTGTTGCTCATTCTGAGCTGTAACAATCTGGGCAAGTACACACCTACAAGACAAGCAGAAGTCTGGGTTTAAAAAAAAAAAGAAAGAAAACAAAGCAAAACAAAGAGACGAGCAGGTAGAGCACCCAAACAGACAGCTGATCACCCTCCGTCATGTCTGCACTTGAGTCTTCAGCGGTGGGGTAACGACCATGCTTCCTACACTATTATTAGCTCAGTCACCTGGAGTGAGGTGGGTACACCTCACGTGGGCTCGGATCACGGTTTGAACGGTGGCGCGGGTCGTGCCCGTGCCCCGATGGCCTGCGTGTCGTACCAAAGTTGCCCAGCGTGTTGTCCCGAGTGTCTGCGCAGAGCTCCAGCCACGTCACATGAGAAAGATCCTCTGTTCCACAAAGCTGTTCCTGTGTGGAAAGGAAATTAACAACACAACATCGGACTTGTTTTGTCGGGCTAGTTTTCGAATTTGTTCAAAAGAAATTATTTTTTTAATTCACTATTACTTCAAGCCTGTGATGAACATTTGCTTTATCTCCCAGAGTCACCCTGCAAACATCAATCTGCCCAGCCGGTTGAGCAAATATTAGGAAGTATATTATTAATAAAATATGGCACATATGCATGTGAATTAAAATAAAACACAGCATGTGATACATCTTGCCACTTGGCTGAAAAGGAGAACTAGTTTTTCTAGTCTTCAACGAAACCCAATGAACCAGACACAGACATTTGGGAACCAGGAACTTGATAATTATTCAAAAAAACCCACCAGCTTCTTCTGAGAAAGGAAGCAAAGCTCCAGGTCAGATCCCTGGCTGTCCCAGGGATGGATGTGTCCATCCATCACCTCCTCCTGATGGATGATCCCTCAGGAGCTCACCTCTTCAAGTCACCTGCTCCCGACGAGCATTATTTAAACTCAAAGAAACGTGACAGTAGGAGGCGAAATAAGCAACGCCAATGCTCCCCTCTTCGCCTCTCGCAATGCCATGCATAAGTATATTACTTATCCAGTAGTTATTCAAAGAGTTACTCGCTAAAACGAAACATTTGGACTGAATTTTCGCCTCACTTTCACAACAAAGTTTGCCTGACGACCACGGCGAACTTCCTGGATACGGCGAGAAGCTCGAATGGCCTTCTGGGATATGTAGTCAAAGCCCGTCCACTCGAAATAACTGATATATATTGATACAACTAAGACATTGATTTTTGTCTTGTCTGGTTAAAAGTGACACCAGTGCAATTAAGCCCATTTCTTTTATTAGTTTTGGTTTAGAAATTCAGAATTTTAGAACGGCGTCTATAAATATTTTCTTAAAAAAACACGGAAATTTGAGTACTCTTGTGCAAACTTTCATTGATTTATTTGTCTGTGTGTTTTTTGCGCACGCAATAACTCTTTTTTCAATGTGTCACGTCGTAATGCGCTATAATGGTGCTTTGTTTTGTTTAATCTTTCGATTATGTCTTTATTGTTTGAATTTTAGAGGATTTTTTTTGGGGGGGGCGGGGGGTTGTTCCGAGTTAGATCAGCAGAGTGAGCAAAGACTGAATGAATGCAAACTCGACTTTATTAAATTAGACGAAGGCAGAATCCGTCTCGTTGGTCCAGGACCGACTTTAGAGCACAAAAACGACCCCAAAACGACCCAAAACCGGGTCCGAGCGGCGAAGGCGCGGGCGCGGAGGCGGGTTTTTCCGACGGGCCGTGAAGGCGTCGCGGCGCCGTGAGCGGGGCGGTGCTCGGCTCCGGGGAGCTGGGCGTGGGCTCGACGCTCGACGGCTCTGCCCCGGGAAGCACATTGTTCGGCCAGGGCAGCGCTTCAGCCAGCACCGGTGTGCTCCAGCCGCCCCCCCCTCCCCGAAACACCCCCGCAACGCCGTCTGGAGGCACCAAAGAAGAGCACGGACCAGGGCCGGGGACCTTCCTGCTTCCTGCTGAGAGGCACCAGAGTTGAAAGGTTTTTTTTTTCTTCCTCCTCCTCCTCCTCCTCTCTTCTTCCTCTCCTCGTCCCTCTTCCTCCTCCTCCTCCTCCTCGGAGCGTCCGTGTCGTTAATTAGAGCCTCTTCTGGCCGTCCACCTCGCATTCCCACCGTCGGGAAACGCGCTCCCCGTTCTGGATGTTCCCGGGATAAAAGTCGCCTCCGGGAATGTTGTCGGCGTTCCGGGCTCCGCGGGTCCAAACTCGTCAGCTGGGCCACCGGAACACTTTCATTCACCCCCGACGAGCCTCCCCATCGACCCTCGCCCCCCCCTTAATCTTTGCATTGAGCTGCTTTTATTTTAATTTTTTATTATTTTCCAGCGTCGGTGAGGTTGCGCGTTCCAATAAAAGCAACAGTCGTGCGCGCCGCCGCGGGTTCTGCGGGTTCTGGACGCGGGTCGGGTTCGCCCTGGGTCCTTTTTGCGGGGGTTTTGCGGGGTTCCAGAGAGCCGCAGGAGGACGCCGCGGAGCCCCCCCCCCACCCAGGGCGGGGTGACGCCCCGCCGCGGCCGCTCGGGACCGGACCAATCACTGCGGAAGCCGCGTCCCATGACGAGGCACCATCCAGGAGGATGACTGTGGGATTATCTGCTCGTTCCACCACTCAAGCCTGGTCAGGTTTCATTAATCTTACCCCCCCACCACCACCACCACCATCACATGCTGGTGGGTCTGGGCCCCCCCCAAGAGGCTGGAGGCCCCCCTGGCCCCAGACCCTGCGTGGTTCCACATCAGCTGGAGAACATCTGCCCTGACGCCCACAGCCAGCGGAGTCCCTGATCTCCAAGCGCGCGGCGTGGCCCTCGGCCCCGCTTACCTGCCGGGGGTGTGGTTAATTGCAGGGCGCGCAGGTAGACGAGGGCGAGGTTAAGCTGGTTAATGACACGTTGGCGTGAGGGCAGCCCCCTTATGTAGGGATATCAAAGCTCGGGTCGGATCTCCCACGGGCTCTTCTGCTGTGTTCGGTGTTTAAGACGTCTCTGCAGCTCAAGTCTCACGAGCCCCTTAAACAACGAGGCTAAAAAAAAAAAAAAGGTCACGCGTGCACTTGATTGCCCGTTAGAGGCGTGTTTGAGCGTGCACGAAGTGATCGGGGTCGGTGTTTGCAGGATGTCGACTAGAATGTGGGTTGCGGGATTAAACTCCCTTTATTAAAAAACTGATAATTTCATTCAAATTTCCCCCCCGGAGGGCGATATAAGTGGATATTCCTGTTTTAACGGGGGAAACGCCGGCGTGGCGCTCGGCGTCGCGTTGGTGCCCCTCTCGCTTGTGTTTCCTTAATGCAGAATAGCGCTCGCCCGCCAGTCAACGCTCGTGTTTGGACGCCGTTTGGGAGGGTAATGATGTCATTGGAGAGCGGTGGGAGGGTGCGGTGAGCTATCCAGCCTGGCCGGGGCTCGGAGTCTTAGCATCTGACCGCGATACCTCTCCAGAGAGGGTCCCCTTACCATCATCTCTCCATTAAAAATCTATTATCGCTGCAGTGGGATTGTGGCTCTGCGAGTATGGATTCTTTAACTGATTAAGCTCTTTAATGGAGAGAGGAGGCACGGGGAGGCCGCTCGTTTGTGTGCTGTCATCCCACCGGTCGCCCAGACCTTTTGGGTGTCTCGAACTGGGTGTTTCCCGCGCCGTCCCCAATCCCTCCCGGCTGAAGATCGTGGAATTGTGCCCCTGTTTATTACTGCAGCGAACCGTGCAGCCCGGCGGCAATGCAGCACCTCGGAGCGCTCTCCTCTCTGCCTCGCCCTCGCTGCTCTCGGCTCGCGCCCGCCGTAAGATGTCATGTAAGCTTATCCTTCTGATCCAGGCGGGCTTCTAGGGTTTCAAAACGATCCGTTCGTTTCCCAGACTGGAGGTGGTGAGCTATAAATAACCCCTAAATGGAGACACGCTGTTTAGTGGTCCTTGATCAAAGGGGAGCAGCGACGTTAGAGTGTTTTAGGGGGCGCCCGGGATGGACTTGTTCATGGACACGTAACAAGTCAACTATCAACAGTTTACTCGTGCCTTTTGTCCTGAGGCTGTCTGGACCTCTGAGCGATCGAGGGTCCGACTTACCCAGAGAGCTCTGCTTTTGCCTGTCCCTCCACCAAGAAAGGAAGAGGACGGCCCTGGGGTCGTGGAGCCAGACGACGCATGTTTTATGTATCCACAGACGGGCGAGAGGCTCGCTAAGATTACGTACGAGTGTGGAGGGTGCCGTTAACGTCACACACGCCGTCCTCGTGCAAAAAACAAACCAGCGAATGGACTCAAAGCTGCCGTATGAACCTCATATTCTATACCGACGTTCAGGAGGAAACGGTGCACGTTAAGTTCCGCGTACGTTTATTTTTGCAAATATGCGCGCGTGAATGCGGCCGTGTCTGGGTGTAACGGAGGGCACGTCGGTGATAATCGACGCGTACGAGAGCCGACGCTGCAGACGCGCGGACGCGAAAACGGCGCGTCGGGGCGTGCAGACAGGTCGGTGGTGCGTCGGCGATCGTGATCTCCCGCGGCTGGTGCTGCTCCACTTGCGTGAGCGGGAGCCCCCTCCCCGGACAATCGGCATGTATCAATGATTGATTTTGTCCTTCGTCTCCGTGTTATTTATTTATTTTTCCTTTTTGTCAGGATTATTAATCAGCCTGCTGTCGTGGCCTAGTTCTGGAGAGGCGATGGCGCGGCTGCGTGTGTGTTTTCCAGTCTCCCGGTAGCAGCCGGGGGTGTGTTCCATTTCCATCTTGGGCTGTAAAATGTAACCGCTTGGCAGGTGAACACTTGAGGTTTGGTTATGAGGAAGAAATGCTGCATTCATCTATGTCAGAACGGAGCTGTGTGTGTGTGTGTGTGTGTGTGTGTGTGAGGCAGACAGACAGAGAGGGAGTCGTGTGTCTTCTGTATAATATTTTTATTAGATTCCCTCCTCATCCGGGTCCAGCTGCTTCACAACGGCTGGAGCAGGGAAGCCCGGACCGACCTGCGTGCAGCCGGTCCCATCAGCACCACTGGGAATTCCCACATGACTGGAATCCCTCTGGTGTGTTCTGGACCTGCTCCCTTCTCCGGGGGCTGAGCCTGAAACTCGGCCTGTTCTTTTTGCCCCCCCCCCACGCGTCAAACGATGGGTGTTTTGAGAGCTTTACACATGTGTTCCTCACCTGGAGAAGCTGGAGGCACAGTTTCAGGTTGAAGTAGACTCCCTGAGTTACCACGCGGGTTCGTTGGGTGACGTGGAGCGTCGGGAGCTGCAGTTGTCTGTTTTGCACGCAGGCGCCCGTCTTACCGGAGGTCCTGCGCGGAGGGTCACGCCGTGCCTGTGATCTCGCCGAGCGCTCTGCGGGGCTTCGGCGAGGCCCGTCTGCAGCGGGCCCGGCGCAGGGCGTCGGGTAAGCGGTGTGTGAAGGCAAAGCGTTTGAACTCCTTGGAAACTAAAAGCTTTTCCAGCACCTGCCTGCCTCCCTCGCGGAGATGTTATTTGCCGTGGCTAAAGGATGTTCTCTCCACCGCTGCCGGGACAACGAGCGCGCGGACTCGGGGAGGAGAGAGGAAGTTAAATATTTGGCTGAAAACTGGAGGCTTTTTTTTTTTTTTCTTCTTTTTATGATCGCGCGTAGAACTTCCTGTTCCATTATGTCGGAGGCTTACGGGATCACAAGTGTGTTATTGGAAATCGTGTGAGGTTGTAATTGGGCACGAGCACACAAATGACTGTGTAGTTAGCGAGCGAGTCGGCGTTTTCGTCAATCATTAACGCCCGTAAGACGCTCCGGGTTGGTCTGTGCCGACGCGACGGGTGCGTTTAAGAAAAGGGATAACGAATAACCGCTCGCACGCCGCTGTGACAGATTGACCGCGCGTCGGGGTCGGTGTTGCAACGCGGTGAGTTCGCTCCGCGAGCAGCTCGGCGTCGGCGAGCGCGTTCGGACTTTCGGTCCCTGGTGAACTTTACCCTCGGTTGTTGGAGTTGAGTCAGGATGTGACACGGGCTGCCGTATTTGAGGAAGGGAAACAAGTGTTTTGTTGGCATGGCAGCGCGCGGCGTCTAAGAGGGGACTGGCGGGGGGGGGAAACGCCGGGCGCCGGCGTACCTCCCTGCGCCGCCACCACAACACCTTGATTGAACCTCAAGTGAAAGTACACTAAAAGTTGTAAAACTGCGAAACTAAAAGACAAATCCGCAGTGATTCCCCCATTATTCCAACATCAAAAAGCATATCACATGACTTGATCTCCGAAGTCATAAGCGCGGCTTTCACATCCTAAATTTGATTTAATCTTTCAGCAGCTCCACAACAGATCTGTGGTTTTCTGGCTGTGACTCACAGTAATGATGAGGTTATAGATCGGGTACATTTTCAATCAACTGAGTCATACTTTGCCATCGTGGAAACGCCCAGAAGACGGCGGTCCTTTCATGCCCTTATTAAAGGCCTCTTATCACAGCCTGGGAAGTTCACCTCCGCCTGCAGGAGCGAGGCTCCCACGTGGAGCAGCCCTCCGACCCCCACCTGCCCTGCTGCTCCTCAGACCTGTTTACCTCTCCTCGACTGTGGCACCCTTGTGATTCCTGTGGGGGCCGACGCGTTTCTCTACTGACGTCACGCACGCGTTCCTCTGGGTCTCCTGAGGGGCTGGAGTTTGTCCGTGGGGGCCGACGGCAGACGCGCCGGGGGTGCTTTCGGCTCCGCCCTCCTGTTGCTATGGCCCCATCTCCGCGGGAGGAGCGCAGCGGAACGAGGCGCTGGCGTTGCGTGCTCCGTTGTTTAGTTGCGCGCATCTGGCACCAATAAGGTGACATCAGAGCGATCGGAGGTCAGCGTGCTTGTCGACCCTCCCGACAGCTCCCTCCCCTCGCACACGCTCGCCGCTGCTCACGCCGAGCCAGACAGCGCCGGAACATTTAGTACCTTAGCACATTTTTCGCATTCCCCTTTGAGGGTCTCGCCGTCGGCTCCAGCCGCGCGCGCTCGCCCCGCACGCGGCCTCCCGAAGGTTCTTGCCGCCCCGGAGGTGTTGTCCACGCCCGCCCGACTGACCCACTCCTTCTCTATCTCTGTCTGTCTCTGTCTCTGTCTCTCTCTCTCTCTCTCTCTGTCTCTCTCTCTCCGCAGGAAGCGTGCGAGTGCGGCGAGCTGCAGCAACAAACATGACGGAGTACAAGCTGGTGGTAGTGGGAGCTGGTGGCGTGGGCAAGAGCGCGCTCACCATCCAGCTCATCCAGAACCACTTTGTGGACGAGTATGACCCCACCATAGAGGTACGCCCGCTCGCCGCTCACCGGGGGAGGCGCCTTGGGCTTTTGCAGTGGGGTGGAAGAGAGCGTTGGATAAGCCTTCTTCACGTGTTCCAAACGTCCGCGGTAGACGCACGGCTGATCCTAAAAGGGAGTTTGTAAAAGAGCTCCACCCCGCTCCAACACATCTCAATTTTATTTCATAAGAGTCTTGACAGTGATAGATTGCAAGACAAGAGGGATGCCAGCGGGTTTTTCTCCCTCTGTCTCGGCTCCCTTTCTCACCACGCCTGCCTCTGGCCAGACAATGTCCTTTTTGTGTGTTTGCATTCCTGGCCTCTATGCTTTAACAAACAAAGTGATGCCTTTGTGGCCATACGATGGGAGGCCAAACATTTTGCCCGATACGCTGCTCCTCTGATGTCCTGCTGCTGATTTGACTCCGTCGTCGGGGACTTCAGCACGGCGGCAATTAGCGGAGACGCGAAGGACGTCCCACCTGAGCAGAGCTTTTTTTTTTTTCTATTTTTCTTGACTGGCGATGCGAACGGTCCTTGAAGTTCCCGCCGCCGCTCCCCTTTGCTTGCAGGACTCCTACCGAAAGCAGGTGGTGATTGACGGGGAGACCTGCCTGCTGGACATCCTGGACACTGCGGGTCAAGAGGAGTACAGCGCCATGAGGGACCAGTACATGAGGACGGGGGAGGGCTTCCTCTGTGTCTTCGCCATCAACAACACCAAGTCATTCGAGGACATCCACCAGTACAGGTGGGTGTGACGGGGGGGGGGGCAGGGTTTATCGTGATGAGGCACACACTTGTTCCTCTTTGTTTTCCTGTCATGGGTTACGGCTCCTCTCTCGTCTGTGCCCAGCTGGTTTCAGCATTTCCATGCTGTCATAGTTAGCGGGGGGGGGGGGGCGGGGGGTGAGCAAGCTCGTCCCTGAAGTGGAGCGGCGCAGCCCGATGCCAATGAAATCGATCCTGATTCGGTTAGAGGAGCAGAGATAGGTAGCACTCCCAAGGTCAGGGGAGGGGAGGGGAGGGGAGGGGAGGCTGGGCTCTGGGGGGGGGGGGCACGTTAACTTTGTCACCTTTTACGGCCTTGCGGGGGGTTTATCACGCGTGCGTTTGCCTGGCACGCAGCCAGGCCCGGCTTTAAGGAGACCACTCCGCAGCTTGTGAGGGTCACGTGTGGGCCTTTGGGCCGGTGCCAAGCGCCCGCCATGCCTCCCTTTTTTTGTTATCCGCGCGGATATTTCGCGTTTCTGCCCAGAGTTTGCGCCGTCTTGCCCCCCCCCCGGCGGCCGTTGATCGGGAACGACGGCGCGAGAAATCGTTTCAGGACGGCGCCGGCGTCGTGCTTTAATGACTGTTGTCTCTCGCCGGCTGCCCGCCCGGCTGGATGTGTCGCGATGTGCCGTCGGAGGGTAAGACGGATCGCTGATCCTATCGTTAGAACGACCCACTCCTCTCACCATTCTCTTCTCCCTGGCTGCTGTAATGATGAGGTAATGCTATTTGCTGGCTGTGCCCCCCCCCCCCTCCTTCAGTAGTGCAGCACAGCCTGGCTCTAGCGGCCCCGCTCCTCCTCAGGGTCCTAGAGCTCCCTTGGTGTTTGGTTCTGCGCTGTTGCTGCTGTTGTCTGTGCACCAGTCCCTCTAAAGTTCACCAGCTTGGGCGTAAACTGAGGCTTTTGTTTGCCCCGCAGAGAACAGATTAAACGCGTGAAGGACTCGGACGACGTCCCCATGGTGCTGGTCGGGAACAAATGCGACCTCCCTGCGCGCACCGTGGACACCAAGCAGGCCCAGGAACTGGCCCGGTCCTACGGCATCCCCTTCATCGAGACCTCCGCCAAAACACGACAGGTGGGTTCAGCCGGTGAAGCGGAGACTACTCGCACACCTCGCCGTTAGCACGATGTTGTCTCTACGGGCTTCAACGCTGCACGTGGGGTTGGAGCAGCAGCGTGGAGTCCGTGTTCAACCCAGGTTTTTGGTCTGTGGGAGGGAGCTAGAGGACCGGGGGGACAGCGAGTCCACGAAGGCGCCCAAAATAACAGCAGCGCGCCGTCGCTCCGCTGGCGTGGGCGTCGCTCTTCCAAAGCCCCGCGCGGTGGACGCCGCGCGCGGCGCTGGGAAGGTTTCCGAAGGCTGACTCACGGCCAGGTCGCTCCGGCTCGAGAACGCAGCCGGGGAGGCTCCGAAAGGTCTCGGCGCTCGCATTCCACCGCGTGACTCACGTTCGCCCGCGCTATCTCGCCGCAGTCGCAAGTCACGCGTTCGCCGCCCCAACCTGTCGACTGCAGCGGCCCGCCACCGACCCCGATCTTTTTTTTTTTTTTGATTAAAGACGTCTGAACAGGTTGCCATGGCGATTTTTTTTTTTTTCCAAGCGTCGCAGCGGCGAGCGCGCGGAGCCCTCGTCTTATCGGCGCGCTGATATCTGTGCGGCGTGCGTGTTCACAGGGAGTGGAGGACGCCTTCTACACGCTGGTCCGGGAGATCAGGCAGCACAAGCTGAGGAAGCTGAACCCCCCCGACGAGAGCGGCCAGGACTGCATGAGCTGCCGCTGTGTCGTGTCATGATGTAGGTGAGACGCTCTCTCCGCCGAACGCCGCCGTTCCGCCTCCACGGCCACGTAACCGCCACAAAAGCGCGCTTACGGAGGTCCCCTTTGAAGCGGGCGCCGCTTTGCTTCAGGCAGTGTGTGACTCGGTGTGAGGCGGCGGGCCGTGACTAACCCGTGTGTCCTGCTCTCGTGTCGTTGTCCAGCGGACTGTTGCATGTCGGGGAGGAATGCCACGGCGAGAAGTGGCAGCATGGACACGGAGAAACCAAGTGACGACGTATAAACTTTTTTTAGAGAAAGCTGATAATTGAAGCAGAAGCTCTCCTGGAAACCACCGGAGCTGACTGGACCACGGACCTTCACGGACCCGGAGGCCCTGGACTCTCGCCCTACCTGAACTGGCCCGGTCCGCCCCCCCCCCCTGCCCCGCCCCCCCTCTCGGTTCACACATCAACCTCAGAGCCGTCGGCGGCTCCTCGCCAGCTCCTCGTCGCGGTTTTGGTTCGGTCGCTCCACAAGTTTCCTGCTAACTTATTGTTTTCAGTCTCAACACTGGTTTTAACGGAGGCCTCCGTGGCCCCGCCCACCCCCCCCCCCCTCCCCCGCCCGCTGGAACAACCGACTGGCTTAAATGGAAAGTACTGGAAAGAACACCTCTCGCTAACCACCGGTGCGCCTCCACCTGCTTTTGTTTTCTCGTGAATGGCCGTGTGTTCCATAACATTAGACTGGACGCGGCGGGTGGAGGTGTGCGTGGGCGTGGTTGTCGATTCATGTAGATTTAACAGTTAGCCTAACCTTTTTTTTTTTTCTTTTAATCTTTTTTTTTTGTGCAAGATTTGAAAGACACTGAGCAATACGTAAGCAAGGTATTTGTGTCAGAGGGCGCCTGGTTACGCATTTTATTTATGTCCTCTTGAAGGAGGTGGAAGTTCGGCCTGCGTAAAAGGGTGAAAGCCAACGCGCTCTGCGGCGGTTTCAGACAAGATGGCGGTGGATCTCTACTGTAGCGTTTCATTTCAGTAACCGTAGGGACAGAAACACGTTCACTCGGCGGTAATAGCAGACATGTTTGGAATAATCCAACTCAGGAACGGGGGTTTCGGGGAGCGTTGACAGTGTCGCACAAATCCTGCCTCAGAGTCAGATGCTGGTTTTTGTGGCTTTCCTCCACACACACACACACACACACACACACACACACACACACACACACACACACACACACACACACCATACTACCCTCAAAGCTGCCCCCTCAACTTCAGTGGGACAGTCCCAGGTCAGGTGATTCTCAAGTCAGAAGCATATTTACTGTATAAGTGGGATTAGCGTGCGTAAGGGCGGGTGGATGTATGCGAGTGCACTGCTTGTGTCTTGGTGCTCACCTGGACTGCGTTCATTTGCTCGTGGGTGGGGGAGAAAAGGGTTGCTCCGTGTTTTATTTTTGCCTCCTCTGTTGACTAATTCATTCTCGTGATGTCGGCTGCGTCGCGTGCACCTAAAAAAAAAAAAGAAAAAAAACCTAAAAGAATTCTTGAGATTAGTTGTATAGAATTTGAAAGAACAGTTGTTTGAAACACTACACTGAGTTTTTTTCGTATATAATTCATGTATTTCTGAATGTGATTGTGTTTTACAACACTGAACGTTGTATTTTTGTTTTTAAAAAGCCCACGTTGAACCTTGAGCCATCTTTGCTATTAAAGCGACAGGCTTCAGCTGCAAACATTTCAAATATTGAGTTGCCCTCGTCTCATTTTCGGGATTGATATTCTTTCTTTTGTACAGTTTCGGTGGCTTTCATGGCGGTGTGTAAAATACGATGGGCGCGTTTACCGTGCGGATGCTTAAATGTTCGTTTCTGCAGTGGACGGACGCTGGTGAACTGTGAACGTGTTCAGGTCTTGACACTTGGAGACACGTTTGGAACTTACAACGCTTAACAATGCAGAAGTCCATCCTTGTTGCTAATCGTTAATTTCACCATCAAGCGCGACGAGTTGTCACGTCGGAGTCCCGTTTGCTTACTGCACAGCCCCAAATAACCTCGCCCAGTTTCACGCATTCAAATATCCGATTCTGGCAAACATCAGCATCTTGTTGCCACAGTAACAGCCGGCGGACTCCACGTACCCGACTCAAAACTGGGTGAAAGCGTGGACCACCGAGCGCGTGGACGCTGCGGGCCTTGTTTCCCCATTCGCAGACTGGAGCAGGGCTGTGGGAGGATCTTTGTTAAAATGTCAACAGGTTAGCTTTTTAAGATGTATGTACTCTTTGAAAATGTGGCAAATGTATCGCAGGACAGGAATAAAAACGTCAAGATGAAGCCGCTCTTTTGTTTTTCATTGTGTCACGTTTAGCTTTGGGGCTTTGCCGCCCCCTCCTGGTCGCTTCGAGTATTAGACGACGCCTTCAATGATGGATGTTGAACTGGGACGATAACTCTGACAAATAATTAACTTGTTTGTGTTGCAGAATTACGTGCTGACTATCTTTTGTAATATTGGTCAGTGCGTGTGTCATCATTCAAAGGGCGGCCATAAAGGATTTAGAGTCGCTGCAGTGATTTATGAGACTTGCTTTTTTTTCCAGGTTGATATTGACTTCATATTGTCACTGGTTTTTTTTAGGTCATCGGAATAAAAATCCAGATTTAAACGTGACAGTTTTTGAATTGTTGATCCTATCAGAATCAATTTTCAATTAAACAGAACTGGGTTCTGGGTAGTTTATAAAGTCATTGTTTATTTGGATAATGTCCCTGTTGGTTCAAGACCCGTGTCCTACTTAGTTTCCAGGACATCTGATTTGCATAACTGGGAGGTTCTTGTGTTATTGGTGCATGAGGGTCATAAACATGTGAGATAAAGCAGACAGGCAAACAGTCAAAGTTCCAGGCAGCCGAGCGTTCATCGGGGTGACATAAAAGCGACGGATCGATGAGGTTTTCCTCCTGGATAAACCGTAAACATGTCCTTCAGCAGCAGCACGATTCGGAAAATGCTCCCGAAGGTAAGGTCCTTCATCACCTACAAACAACTCGGTCCTTATGCTGTTTAAGTTGTACCTTTATTTTTCCTTTTTCTGAAGACGTACATGCGCAAACACGTGGCCCACGACGTGAAGACGGCGCTGCTGTACTTCAACGACCTGAAGCCTGAGATGGGCATGTATGGTAAAACGAAAGCGCTGCAGAGACGATGTTGGACGCGGGGCTGAAAAGGTCCTTTGATGCTGACGGTCCCCTTCTGTCACAGTTTACAATGACGGGAAGACCGAGAACCTCCTGAGCCTGACTGGAACCATCCCTGTGCCTTATGATGGTAACTTCATGGTCTTACCACTCGTGCGCTGGTGGAAATGGTCACAATGTAACAGATAGCGTGTGTGTGTGTGTCCCAGGACAGACCTACAACATCCCGGTGTGTGTGTGGTTGGAGGACAGCTACCCTCACACTTGTCCCATCTGCTACGTCAGACCCACCCGTGACATGGTGGTCCTGCGGAGCGAGCACCTGAGCAGCAGCGGTCAGGTGCTGCTGCCCTACATGGACCAGTGGAAGGCCGTAAGAGCGGGCGGGCGGGGGGGGCGAAGGGTGAGGGGGGTTGGGCGCTGCGCCCTCGCTGCTCTGACCTCTGTCTCCTCCGTCAGGGTGAGAGTGACCTGGTCAGCCTCCTGCAGGTGATGGTGTCCCTGTTCGCGCTCGTCCCCCCGTTGTCTATGCGTCCATGTGAGGAGGCTGCAGAGGAGTTCTGTAAGTACCTCCCTGTCCATTTACCCTCTCTGTCCCACTGTAACCAGTCCATTTACCCTCCCTGTCCCACTGTAACCAGTCATTTACCCTCTCTGTCCCACTGTAATTAGTCCATTTACCCTCTCTGTCCCACTGTAACCAGTCTATTTACCCTCCCTGTCCCACTATAACCAGTCCATTTACCCTCTCTGTCCCACTGTAACCAGTCTATTTACCCTCCCTGTCCCACTATAACCAGTCCATTTACCCTCCCTGTCCCACTATAACCAGTCTATTTACCCTCCCTGTCCCACTGTAACCAGTCCATTTACCCTCCCTGTCCCACTATAACCAGTCCATTTACCCTCTCTGTCCCACTGTAATCAGTCCATTTACCCTCCCTGTCCCACTATAACCAGTCCATTTACCCTCCCTGTCCCACTATAACCAGTCTATTTACCCTCCCTGTCCCACTGTAACCAGTCTATTTACCCTCTCTGTCCCACTATAACCAGTCCATTTACCCTCTCTGTCCCACTGTAATCAGTCTATTTACCCTCTCTGTCCCACTGTAACCAGTCATTTACCCTCCCTGTCCCACTATAACCAGTCTGATGTAGACTTGTTCTGCACCACGTGTTGAATTACTGAATCTCTCAAGGCTACGTGTTTTTATCCAGCGACTGATTAATGTTGGAATATGGTGAAATCAGAGGTTAAACCCTCGCCTTATCACCTTACCAGCTTCCTAAAGCCCCACAACCCTCGTTATCACGTGGAATTGTGTCCCAGCTGCTGGTCAACGGGAGCTTCTGCCTCTTGCTTTAGGTTGGCTGGAGTTCCACAGGCAGCTGGAGGACCTGTCCAGGTCAGAGGGAAGTCTGAAGCTGTCCCTGCTAACAGATGCTGGTGAACCCTTCCACCAAGGAAGTGAGACCAGTTGTTAAAGTTGTAAACGTCCCGTCAAGATCTTTTATGTCCTGCTTACGGTGTCAGTGAAGCACTTTGATACCTTTATGTGTTTAATCAGTAATGTCTCATAACCACCTCCACATTCATCATGTAAATACCTTCTGTGTCCTTGTTCAAAATCATAGTGGCCTGGGTGTTGTGTCCTTTTTAAATGTCTTTTTGTATATATGTACACACAAAATAAACAGTTTTTGATATGAAAGCGTCCTAATTTATTCTATTTCTTTTCAGTTTGAGAGGATGAAACTTTACACTAACATGCTGTGTGTTATTAAGGAATGAAGAAATAAAATTATTTTTATGTGATAAGTTGTAACACTTTTGATAACCTAATAAGAATATAGTTTTTAAGATGGTTTTATATATCTGTGTACTTTGAAACAGACAGATAAAAGCAGATACAGAAACAAAGGTCAGATAGAAAGGCGTCCAAAAGATGATATACGTGGTCCGGTGTTGCGAGAAATATGACTTCCTTGAGTTGTGTTTACGTCATAACTGTGTTTACTTTCTACCTGTGTCTACTTTCTACCTGTCTTTATACCCGTGTTTACTTCATACCTGTGTTTACTTTCTACCTGTGTTTACTTTCTACCTGTGTTTATACCCGTGTTTACTTCATACCTGTGTTTACTTTCTACCCTGTGTTTACTTTCTACCTGTGTTTACTTTCTACCTGCAGCCTTTGGAAGGTGTGCAGAAGGTGTGGAGCTCCCACACACCTTTAGTGGTGTCAACGTTACTTCTCTGTCTGACTGATCTTTATAAAGACTGAATGTTCACAAGGAAAATGATTATTGTTAACGCGTTATAATGACTTATTAAGACGCCGCCTGTGACGTTTACGTCAGCGCGTGACGTAAGCACGCCGGAAGCGGTCAGGTGTTTTACCCGGAAGTGTCTTTACCGAGTGTTTGCTTTGGGCAGTGGCTCAAATCCGCGTTTACGCCGTTTATTCGCGCTTTTCCCCAAATCAGACGTCTCGGCTCGCCGCGGGAGTCCCTCGCGTCCCGCTGCAGGAGTCCGCACGGACGCATTATCGGTGCGAATCCCGGCTAGCGGTTAGCCTAGCATCGACGCGAGCTAGCCGGAGCTAGCGGCGGCGGAGCGGCTCCAAAGTCTGTTTTTGTCGCTTAAATAAAGACTCGCTCCGGCAAAACACGAGCCATGGCGGTGGTCAACGAGGGGGCCCTGAAGAAGATGCTGAAGGTGAGTGTGTGGGGCGCCTGTCGCTCCAGGGGGGCGTTAGCTCCGGAGTTAGCTCACAAACGGCCTCTTGTTTATTCCGCCTTGTTTTTATATCGACATGGCTTTAAAATCATCGCTTTACTCCTGGGAAGAGTGTGGCAGGACGCTAGAGCTCGTTCGGTTCCGATCAGACGGCTCTGTCGTGGCGTTTAGGGTGTTTTTAGTCGATCAGTGGCGCAAAATTGAATAGTATGATGATCGGAATAATCTTCAATCTCAGAGGATCTTATCCCAAAACACGTCGTTCTCGGTGTTTCATGAGGCAGCTGTCGTCACTTCAGCGTGATTTTGTGCTCTGCTTCTCGTTTTCCAGCAATACAAATACAGAGAATCCACAGTTCGTGAGATCACCAACGTCATCTCCCAGTACAAGGACTTGAAGCCGGTCATGGACCCTTATGGTAAAAGAACCTGGAGCTCATTCTCTCACCTGGATGCGCGTCGACGGGTTTGTCTGTGAGGCTTTCACAGCCAGAGTTGTGTTCCTAACGCGTCCTTCCTCCCCTTCAGTGTTCAACGACGGATCCTCCAGAGAGCTGATGAGTTTGACGGGAACTATTCCAGTGAGCTACAGAGGTAAAAAATATACCGACACATAAAGACACGCATCAGAATCAGACGTCTTCCGGTCTGATTTCATGACAAAGATTTCCCGGGGTGGAAAACTGTCTCCAGTGGAGACCCGGGGGGGTCGGGGAGGAGGTCCCGCCTCAGGTGGAGGAGTTCAAGTATCCCGGGATCTTGTTCTCGAGGACGCTTAACCGGTCTGTCGTGGTGGAGAAGGAGCTGAGCCGGGAGGCGAAGCTCTCGGTTTACCGGTCGGCCTCCGTCCCAACCCTCACCTGTGGCCACCGACGCCGGGTGGTGACCGAAAGAACGAGATCGCGGATACAAGCGGCCCAAATGAGGTTCCTCCTCAGGGTGTTGGGGCTCAGCCTCAGAGAGGGCGAGGAGCTCGGACATCGGGGAGGAGCTCGGGGCGGAACCGCTGCTTCTCCACATCGAGAGGAGTCAGCTGGGGGGACTCGGGCCTCTGGTCAGGACGCCTTCAGGACACCTCCCTTTAGAGGTGTTAGGACATGTCCCACCGGGAGGAGGCCTCCCTTTAGGGGTGTTAGGACATGTCCCACCGGGAGGAGGCCTCCCTTTAGGGGTATTAGGACATGTCCCCTTGGGAGGACACCTCCCTTTAGGGGTATTAGGACATGTCCCCTTGGGAGGACACCTCCCTTTAGGGTGTTAGGACATGTCCACCGGGAGGAGGCCTCCCTTTAGGGGTATTAGACATGTCCCCTTGGGAGGACACCTCCCTTTAGGGGTATTAGGACATGTCCCCTTGGGAGGACACCTCCCTTTAGGGGTATTAGGACATGTCCCACCTGGAGGAGGCCTCCTTAGGGGTATTAGGACATGTCCCACCGGGAGGACACCTCCCTTAGGTATTAGGACATGTCCCACCGGGAGACACCTCCTTAGGGGTATTAGGACATGTCCCACCTGGAGGAGGCCTCCTTTAGGGGTATTAGGACATGTCCCCGGGAGGACACTTCCTTTAGGGGTATTAGGACATGTCCCCTCGGGAGGACACTCCTTTAGGTATTAGGACATGTCCCCCGAGGAGGCCTCCTTTAGGGGTGTTGAAATGTCCACCGGAGGACACCTCCTTTAGGGGTATTAGGACATGTCCCCTCGGAGGACACCTCCTTTAGGTATAGGACATGTCCTGGAGACACCTCCCTTTAGGGTATTAGGACATGTCCCCCGGGAGAGCCTCCTTTAGGGTGTTAGGAAATGTCCACCGGGAGGACACCTCCTTAGGGGTATTAGGACATGTCCCACCTGGAGGAGGCCTCTCTTTAGGGGTATTAGGACATGTCCCCCGGGAGGAGGCCTCCTTTAGGGGTATTAGGACATGTCCCTCGGGAGGACACCTCCCTTTAGGTATTAGGACATGTCCCTGGGAGGACATTCCTTAGGGGTATTAGGACATGTCCCACCTGGAGGAGGCCTCCTTTAGGGGTATTAGGACATGTCCCCGGGAGGAGGCCTCCTTTAGGGTATTAGACATGTCCCCTCGGGAGGACACCTCCTTTTAGGGGTATTAGGACATGTCCCCCGGGAGGAGGCCTCCTTTAGGGTATTAGGACATGTCCCCCGGGAGGACACCTCCTTTAGTATTCGACATGTCCCACCGAGGACACCTCCCTTAGGGGTATTAGGACATGTCCCACCTGGAGGAGGCCTCCTTTAGGGTATTAGGACATGTCCCCGGAGGAGGCCTCCCTTTAGGGTATTAGGACATGTCCCCTCGGGAGGACACTCCTTTAGGGTATTAGGACATGTCCCCCGGGAGGAGGCCTCCTTTAGGGGTATTAGGACATGTCCCCGGGAGGACACTCCTTTAGGGTATTCGACATGTCCCCCCGGGAGGAGGCCTCTTAGGGGTATTAGGACATGTCCCACCAGGAGGACACCTCCCTTAGGGGTATTAGACATGTCCCACCTGGAGGAGGCCTCCTTTAGGGGTATTAGGACATGTCCCACCGGGAGGACACCTCCCTTAGGGGTATTAGGACATGTCCCACCGGGAGGACACCTCCTTAGGTATTAGGACATGTCCCCCCGGGAGGAGGCCTCCCTTTAGGGGTATTAGGACATGTCCCACCGGGAGGACACCTCCCTTTAGGGGTATTAGGACATGTCCCACCTGGAGGAGGCCTCCCTTTAGGGGTATTAGGACATGTCCCACCGGGAGGACACCTCCCCTTAGGGGTATTAGGACATGTCCCACCTGGAGGAGGCCTCCCTTTAGGGGTATTAGGACATGTCCCACCGGGAGGAGGCCCAGGACCGGGTGGAGGGACTACATCTCTCACCTGGCTTGGGAGCACCAGGACCCCCCGGAGGAGCTGGTGAAAGTTGCCGGGGAGAGGGCCGTCTGGCCCCCCTCCTGAAGCTGCTGCCCCCACGACCCCGATAAGCGGGAGAAGACGAGACAAGATGAAGACTACTAATGTTGTTGTTGTGTGACATCTCAACATGTTTAGATTATTATTATTATTATTTGTGTAACATGTCAGCTTGTCACATTTTACTTGTTGCACGCGAGCGGAAATAATAATTGTGTGTGTGTGTGTGTGTGTGTGTGTGTGTGTGTGTGTGTTAAAGGAAACGTCTACAACATCCCGGTGTGTCTGTGGCTGCTGGACACGTACCCCTACAACCCCCCGATATGTTTCGTCAAGCCTACGAGTGCGATGATGATCAAGACCGGGAAGCACATTGACGCCAATGGGAAGATATACCTGCCCTATTTACACGAGTGGAAGCACGTGAGTCCTCGCTCCTCGCTCTGCCTTCTGGTTTGTTCTCCCGTTGAGCTTCGTCACGCCGACTCTGACGGCGGAACCTCGCTTCTGTCCCTTGCAGCCTCAGTCAGACCTCTACGGTCTGATTCAGGTGATGATCGTGGTGTTTGGGGAAGAGCCTCCCGTGTTTTCTCGGCCCACCACGCAAACGCCTTACCAAGCCTTCCAAGCTACTGGCACTCCTAACCGTAAGTGTCCCCGTGTGCTTGTCCAGGTACACTAACTTTATAAATATACGCGCTTAGGTGTGACTGGGCCCTCCAACCTGCCGCTGGTGTGAGTGTGTGTGATTTTGGTGTGTGTTGTTGGTTACTCACGGTGACTTTTGTCTTGTATTTCTGCCTCTGACCCCCCCCCAGCATCCTCAGGAGCCTGACTAGACTCTTTTAAGCAGATTAAACCCTATAAAGCCTGACACATCAAAAATTGTAATTTTTTTTTGGAAATTAGATGTTTATTGAACCTTTTAAAAAAATCACAATTTTTTTTTTGCCATATCATTTTGTTTATGACATTTCTTTTGCATCACATATGACACATTGGGCGATTTCGGCAACTTTTAGCTCACGACTATGTTAACTATAGGCACAAAAATGTATCAGGTTGTATACAACAGGTTTTTATGGAAAGTATTCATGTTGAAAAAAGAGACGTCTCAGAAACTCGCGTATCAAATATGATACAAATGGTTTTTTTTTTTTTTGGTTTTTTAGTTGGTTTCCCCATTTGTCCCAGCATGTTTGAAGCGATGCATTTCCTTCTTTTGCCGCTAGAGGGAGCCCTTACACCAAATATCGAATACCTAGTCAAAAACTCCACCAAACATTCCTGAGTGATGAAACGTGTGTGAACCTGTTTCTGTAACATCTTTAGTTGACAAAGGCAAATGAAAAAGCCTCGTTGAGTATGTCACTCATATGCTGTCCATTTTGGACTTGTTTGAATTGTTGACACTCTTCATATATCTGAAGATTGTAGTTCAATTTTTCCATTTTTCCTCCTGTATCGCAGCTTCTTACATGCCTGGAATGCCTGCAGTGTCATCCTATGGCCCGAATCCCAACCCTGGGTATGTTGTGTGCTGATGTTATCAGTGAAATTCCCTCGGTTTCCTCTTTCACCTGCAGAGGAATAAAACAGGTCCAACTAACTAAACTAAAACCTGTCATTCAGGTTGTCTTTAATTGTCCTTGAATCGCTCATCCGTTGGATCTCAAATTTCGTAGGGTTCATCCTACCGGTATGAGTGCATTAAGTGTCACATTTCGTGTCATTTAGACGAGAAATAACAAATATATGGGTCAAAAACTGGTTTCATCAATTGCCTGCTGTGGCTTTGCGCTGCTCATCTTCGGGCTCTGCCCTAGTATTTTTAAATCAGACAATTATACGTATTCGTTTTTAATGACTGTTGAATATTTGATCATTTTCAGAGGCTACCAAGGATATCAGTACCCAGGGGGTAACTCTTACCCAGCCAGTGGTGGAACTGCACACTATCCCACCCAGAACCCAGTTTCCACAGTCGGTCTGTATCACATTCGTAAATGCCTTTATGATTATAAATCATACACACAGATCAAACACTTCTGTCTGCATTCAATGTAATCAAATATAAAACATTTAACTTGGATTCAAATCGTCACTCTAAAGAAATAGTGCATTTCCTTCTGTTTGTGGTTTACAGTTAAATAAGTCCTATAAAGGTTGACCTTTTCCTTTAAAATCTCTTAACCTATGCGCGACCCTGGATTGCCCACCATGCAACCAGTAAAAGGTCATCAGTGTCATCTGAGTAGGCAGCATTTAAAGGCCAGAGGGTGGGATGGACCTGAAGGGAAAGAATGACCCCCCCCATAAGTGCCCACACCCTCCACTTCATAGGTTGAATGCTATATTTAGGGTTGGAACAGTAACATCACAAAGACAGCCCAGTGATTTGTAATCCATCTGCGCTCCCATCATTAGCTTTCACCAGTGTAATTGTGGTCCAGCACTGGTGTAAATGGGAGGAGCCTGCTATATTTAGTTATTCAGAAGGTCTGGTCCACGCACATCCCACCGAGGCATCAACTCTGACATTTGTGTTGCTGCTGACTCCAGACAGAACGTGGCATGAGACACCCACCCATTGGTGTCTTTTCCCTTATGTAACCTGGGATTTGTGAATTTATTTAGTAATAATGCTCAATTGATATACGTGAATATATATATTTTAAATACTGTAACGTTACCGGGCCCTGCAGGATTACGGCTGAACTGCTGTTACAATGCAGGAAGTAGTATGTCTGGATTCCAAGAGACCGAGACATCTGGGAGTTGGGAGTCTGGCTTATATTTGTGATGCACTCGGGGCAGCAGGGCGACGGGTCATTTGTGTAACAAAACTAAATATTTAGTCTAAGAAACCGCCTAGATTTGACTCCGTGGCCTCTTGGGGAAGAATCCAGTGTTGAGTCCAAGTGGTGACCCTCTGTGTCGTGACTCTTTGGTTTAGGGAAAGTCCATTTTTGAGGACATCGCTTTGACTTACAGGATGTCACCATCTTGTGTTTTTTTTTTTTTTTTTTTGGTACAGGAAGTAACCATATTTGGATAAGGGGGCGGGGCTGGATGAGTAAGGGGCGGGTGTAACTTTTGACCTCAGTCTGTGCATCCACCCACAGTATTGAAGGTCATTCGAGTCAATCGAATGGAAAAGTCTTTAAGGATTCATATCTAATTAATATGATGGGCGTTAACTCGTGACACTGTTATGACTTGGAAAAAATATATTGATTGATTGAGTATTTAATGATTGGAAATTAATTGGGAGTGAAGTGGAGCCACAAAGATCCCTTCCACTTGGCTTCACGCTTCAGCCCATAAGTCCAGGTCCAACCTAGACATACCGCCTCTGGTTCTGTGGGAGTGGGTCGACACACTTTGCCTGCGCACGAGAACACACTTGCGCTGTTATCACACACCTCATGCTAATAAAGAGTCTGTAGGGCGCTCACACCCATCCATATCTACCAGGGGACAGGTCATGACCGGCTGTTGTAAAAGGCATTGAAGCCGCACGGAGGCCCTCTGGTAATATTTAAAGTTTTTATTATTGCGTAATAAATATATGCCTATATACTCAACGTTTTCACCTTGATAAGCTCTAACATGAGTCCACTCTCCAGCTGTAGCACTCGGTCTGTTGTCATATGTTGACATTCTCTCCCTCACTCCCGGTTTTGTCGTCCTCCCGTTAAAGGGCCGAGCAGAGACGGCACCATTGGCGAGGACACCATCCGCGCCTCTCTGATTTCAGCCGTGAGCGACAAGCTTCGCTGGAGAATGAAGGAGGAGATGGACAGAGCCCAAGCCGAGCTGGACGCCCTGAAGAGAACGGAGGAGGACCTCAAAAAAGGACACCAGAAACTGGAGGAGATGGTGACGAGACTGGACCAGGAAGTGGTGAGAGGCTCAGACCTGTCTATTTTTTTAACCGACATCAACCTTTTTTAGTCTCTTTCGCCTTTTTTTTCTCACAATAGCGATGACAAGTGGTTGTGGTTTTGTTCCCGACAGGCCGATGTCGATCGCAATATTGAGCTGCTGAAGAAGAAGGACGAGGAGCTGAGCGAGGCGCTGGAGAAGATGGAGAACCAGACGGAGAACAACGACATCGATGACATCATCGTGCCCACAGCGCCGCTCTACAAGCAGATCTTGAACTTGTATGCTGAGGAAAACGCAATCGAGGACACCATCTTCTACCTTGGAGAGGCCCTGCGCCGGGGTGTGATCGACCTGGAGGTGTTCCTCAAGGTGACAGCAGAGCGCAGCCTCACCCGCGCGGGACCACGACTGAACAGCCCGAGGAGCCGCCGCCGCCTTTTGATCCCCCCTGACTTTGTGTGTCGTTGCAGCACGTGCGTCTCCTGTCCAGGAAGCAGTTCCAGCTCCGCGCCCTGATGCAGAAAGCCCGAAAAACAGCCGGCCTGAGCGACCTGTACTGACCCACGCCGTCTTTGGGAGACACGTTAGCAGCTGAGCTAAGTTTGAAGCTCCAGCATCCACCTGTCCTGTTATCTAAGTTGGTCTTTTACTAAATGCACTTTTAAATGTCTTTAGAATACTATTATGTTGTTCTGATGCCACCATAGAGCTCCAGTTGTTTTATATGCAGATTAATGTATCAATACAAAATAAATCAGAACTTGTCTAAGGGTTCTTCTGTATGCTACATGGTCTTTACTTTGGAGAACACCAGACTAGGCTTATCTGGGACTTACAGTTAGAGTCAAGATAAGACAATCGTTCATTCGTCCCGGGGTGGTGAAAGTTGCTGCAGTGCAGCAGCTAATGGGTCAGATTAAGGCATAGTTGACCTGATGACATCGCAGATTGAAAGAAGAAAACTTGTCGTGACGATCGTTCAGAACTGTTGGTCTGAGGATGGAGATGTAAAACTGAGGGAGGTCGGTGGGGTCGGAGGTCAGTGCACAGTGGAGCGAGTGATAAACGCCCACAGAAGTAGAGAACCTGCAGGACAGGATGATGGCTTTAGGTTCTGTTTGACTGTAAACTATAATGTAAACTATAATGGGACTATAATGGGAACCAACAGGTTGTGTCCGGGGAGGACACTGTGCTATCTGTATTTCCAGTCGTGATGGACTTTGGCCTCCACGGGCCTTGTAGGTGAGAGCTCGTCATAAAAATGTGATTGTGGGTGATGTAGAAATACTGAAATCCCAGTTCCTTTATTTAAAAGTCATTTCTTACTTGTGTTTGGGGAACAAAACTGCCCCTATCACTAAAGCGCTTCGCTTCCCCAAAGCTTCCAAGAGAAGCTCGAGTGTGGATGGGTGTAATCCAGGTGTAATAAATGCGACGCCTCGCTGCCTTATGTTAAAGTTGTAGACGAGAGAGCGAGGCCACCATTCGAAGTGTGTGCAAAGAGAGTAATGGGCCTCACGTTGGCCTGGTTCTGTGTAGCTGAGTCAGCAGAATGCTCTGCAGCTGCCTCATGATGGACAAACGGGCAGGGACAAAGGACGGAGCTGTATCAGGATCCTGGTAGATTTATTTGACGTTAGTAACAGGTACAATTCTTTCGTGAGCCCGACCGTGTTGTAACAATACATAAATAGATCGTAATACTAATAAGTCATAAATAATACCAGCATTTTGTCTTGTATAATTTTTCCTTAGTCTCTAGAGTAAAATAAATACAAAACCCTCTGAGGGTATATAGGGTGTGCATACAAACACCTTCAGGATTGTTACCTTCTGTTATGATTCATAACATGACAATAGATCACGATTGTAGCTGACTCTTTTCCACCGGCTCTCTGTTATCTTATCTAAAGTTATAACAAGACATTGAAATCATCTCAGACATCTTTGCTGCTTATCTCCCGTTCTTCACCCTCGTCAACATATATAGCAACCGTCTACCATCCTTATGGATATATTTGTTTTTTCTTTCAGTGCACTTGTGGCTGGGTTTGTCTCAAAGGCTTGAATGTCCAACTGTACTTTCAGGACTGTAGTTTTTTTTTTTTTTTTGTGACACCATAAGGTACTTTGGTATAACGTGTCTACAGCGGCGCCGTGGGGACTGCAGAGAGATCAGAGGCCCTCCACGAGAACGGAATGTCTCCACTTTACTCAGGGGGGGTGTAGAAATAACAAAAATAAAATAAACAGAGATCACCGAGCGGGAAAAAAATACAACCGGCAACAATCACAGAACACACAATAAATACGCACTACAGGACGAGGAGTGTACGCACCAGTGCACGATAACACAGTATGTGGAGGACGGACAGGTGTGGATGTAAAGGTCTTGCTTTTCTCTTGAGGACAACATACAGGACTCCCTCTCTCTAAACGTTTACAATGGCAAAATGTGAGTCACGAATTCAGTTGTAGCAAAGAAGGAAGGTGTGAGCGGTGGTGTGGGGTCGAGGTCCGACCCCCCCCCCCCAGGCGGAGGAGGGCATCAGAAGCTCGTCTGCTTTAGTTACGAACACACACGCAGAGGGAGAGAGAGGGAGGGGCCGAGGGAGCGCACGCACGGGGGTTGAGGGGACGCTCTGGGCGGACGCGGGGGGGTCACAGGAGAGCTCTTCACATGGTGAGCTCTTTCTGGACCCCCCACAGGGTCTCGGCGCTCTTCACCAGCTGCTTCTCCTCTTCGGGCTTCAGGGTCATGTGGATGACGTCGGTCAGGCCGCTGTTGCCCAGGACGCAGGGGACGCTCAGGAAGACCTCGTCCTTCACGCCGTGCATGCCCTGGAGGGGTAGAGCAGACGGCAGGTGAGCGCGCGGTCAGGGACCCCGGGGGGCGACGGGCCCCCCCCGTCCTCGGGGGACTCACCTGGACCAGCGTGGACACGGGGTGGACTTTGTGGAGGTTCTTGGTGATGCTTTCCACCAGGTCAGCCACAGACATGCCGATGGCCCAGGAGGTGTAGCCCTTCAGCTTGATGACCTCGTAGGCCCTGCAGCGCGCACACACACACACACACACCTTCAGTGAAGCGGTTCCGCCTGAACCGGCTGTGAGTGAGACGCCAAACGAGAAAATCTCCATTGAGGTCTCGTCTCAGTTTGAAACACCTCGCCGTCTCGAGCGTCTAAAAAGATCGTAAAGTCCGTCCCGACCGTTGCCCGCGCCGCCCCTCGCCTGGCGCCCTCTTTCACGAGCTAAAACACCCGGAGCCTTCGCAAACATGCCGATAAACCACCTTTTGTGCCGCACACGGCCGACCTCTCCCCAGCGCTCGCCGCGGTCCACCGGTGGGACAAAGGTGAACAAAAGGAGCGATCTCGGAGCTCGTGCGGAAGAATGCCCGCGCAGGCACACCGAGGTGTCCGTGGCAACGGCCCACAAGGCGAGCCCCTCAAGCCTCCGCTTGTCAAAAAATCTGTTGACTCCAATTAGCCAATTTGTCAGCCAAAGTCAGCTTTTGTGCGCGCACACACACACACACACACCGGTATGTGTGTGTGTGTGCGCGCACATCGGTATGACGGGTGATGAAATACAACCTTCGCCTGCAGCTACCTGCTTTCACTCTTAAGTTTCCTCCAGGTCGCTGAGTCCAGCTCACCGCCCTGATTGTGTGCATCACTCAGCTCTAACGTGTGTGCGTGCGTTCTGCTGCCTTTGAATCCGGCGGTGATCGCCTGCCCGCTCGCTCAAAAGGTAAAAGTCGCCGGTCGCCCTCGTGTCGTTGTACTCGCCGCATAGTTTCACATTCTGACACCATCAAGACAAAACGGGTGTGGTAGGAGCAGCAGGGCAGGTCTGCAGGAAGTGGCACAGCTATTGTGTTGATACAGCAACAGCCACTGGGGGCAGCACGCGCGCGTGTGTGTGTCTGTGTGTGTGTAGGTGTGTCTGTGTGTGTGTATGTGCGTGGGTGTGTGTGTGTGTTTACGGTCTGTGCTCATGACCTCATCCCTGTGACTCTATTAATCACCAGAAACCAGTTGAATGACTCCTCTACCGCCTGTATTGTTCATCAGGGAGCCCCCCCCCCCTCCCCGAGGGAGCCCCCCCCTCCCCCGAGGGAGCCCCCCCCACCCCGGGGGAGCCCCTCCTCCCCCCTCACTGAAGTTATTGCGACACCACCAACACTCACCCGTCCACCACCTTCTTGTGGACTTCCTTCCACTTCTCGCTGTCGCCCTCGGTGCCCATCTTCGGGTTCAGGCTTTGGAGAGGGACTCCGGCGACATTCACTCCGCTCCACACGGGCACTGGGCGAGCAAACACACGTGATTCAACACACACACACACACACACACACACACCAGCACACACGAGCGCGTGCGGCTATTCTCAGCTGCGGTCGATAAAACGTCCCGACCACAGACGCGCTATTTTTAGCGAGGGCTTCATACCGCTCGAGTCCCCGTGCTCTCCGATGATCCAGCCGTGGCAGCTCGACGGGTGGAGGTGGAGCTTCTCCCCCATCAGGTGGCGGAAGCGGGCGGAGTCCAGGTTGGTGCCCGAGCCGATGACGCGGTGGCGGGGGAACCCGCTCAGCTTCCAGGCCACGTAGGTCAGGATGTCCACTGAGGGGGGGTGGGGTGGGGGGGGGGACGGGGGGTGAGACGGTGGGGGAGGGCGCCGGGCGGGCGGCGGCGGCGGCGGCGTGGGGACTCACCGGGGTTGGACACCACCATCAGGATGCAGTTGGGGCTGTACTTGACGATGTTGGGGATGATGAACTTGAAGATGTTGACGTTGCGCTGGACCAGGTTGAGGCGGCTCTCGCCCTCCTGCTGCCGCGCCCCCGCCGTCACCACCACCACCCTGGAGTTGGCGGTCACGCTGTAGTCTGGGGGGACGGACACGGGGCGTCAGGCGGGGGAGGCGGGGGCGTCGGGACGCTCGGGGGGGGCGGGGGCGGGGGGGCTCACCTTTGTCGGCCACGATCTTGTGCGTCTTGAGGAAGAGCGAGCCGTGCTGCAGGTCCATGGCTTCACCTTTCAGCTTGTCCTCCATGACGTCGACCAGGGCCAGCTCATCGCACAGGTCCTGGGCACACACACACACACACACACGCACACGTCAAAGGGGCGACACACACACACGCGTGTGTATCTGACGCATCTTAAACCCCGCCCCGCCTACACCACAGAGGCCACAGAGACCCCTGACCTGGCCCCCCCCCCCCGAAGGTGTGAGAACAATGTAGCGGAAGAGGCGCGCTTCCTCTGATGAACCCAGCTCCAGCGCCGGAGCCCAGCAGACCCGCTTCATCCACGTTGTTCTGGAGGTGAGCGCAAGCGTCCTGGATCTGCAGGTTTACTCTCGGACCTCTCGTCTCACGTCTTGTCCGTCTCACCCCCCCCCCCACGGGTCGACTCTCGCCTCCGTTTCCTCACCTTGAGCAGCACGCTGATGGCGGAGGCCATGCCCACCATGCCCACGCCCACCACCGTCACCTTGTTCTGGCAGCCGATGGGCTGCTCCTTCATCACGTGAGTGATCAGTTTCTCCTTGGTGGACATCTGTCCTCGGAAAAAGGACAAGAGGGGGGAGGGGGTGAGTCAGGGGTGAGGCTTTCAGTTTACGCTGTAAAGACGCGCTCGGGTGTGGTGGGAAACAAAGGGAGGGGGCGGCGGGGGGAGGACAAACAGGAGAATGTTGACAGATAAGACAACAGATGTGTGTGTGTGTGTGTGTGTGTGTGTGTGTGTGTTTGGGGGTGGGGCAAGGCTAAAAAAAGGAAATGAACAGGGCACTTTAAGCGCAGACAGGAAGTCCCTCGTAACGGAGATGCGTCACCTCCCTTTCATCAGAACATGAGTAAAAGTGAGAGTTCCTTCCTCAGGTTGAAAACCCCCCGACGACCCCGGAGACTCTTCCTCCTCCTCCTCCTCCTCCCCCTCCTCTTCCTCCTCCTCTTCCTCCTCCTCTTCCTCCTCCTCCTCCCTCTCCTCCTCTTCCTCCTCGTCTTCCTCCTCCCCCTCCTCCTCCTCCTCTTCCTCCTCTTCCTCCTCCCCCTCCTCCTCCTCCGACAGATGCAGAAGGCAGCTGTGTACGGACCTCCCGCTCTTCCCCCCCGAGCTCGCTTCCATAAATGGATCTGGGACGGCCTGCGGCTTCCAGGCACCTCCACGGGTATCCACGGCAACCGGGGACTTTTGAGGGGGGGAAACTATGACACGAGCGTGAGACATCGGGAGGGAGGGTTTCCTGTCTGCCTGTGACGACGCCGGGCAGATGTGGAGGCGGGCACGTAGGGGACCGGCAGGCACGGGGGGGGGGCAATACGACGGGGCCGTGCGAGGACGCGTGAGACCCCCCCCCCCAGCCGTGCCAGGTCGGGACACAATGGTGGGTCTCACCAGCTTTGTCCTCTTACGTCTCCACCTGACACCGGTGGCGGCGGGCTTTACCGCATACCGGACCTCGAGCCCCCCCCCGAGGTGAAAGGAGTCTTTGTGCCACACAGAAGACCCTTTGTTGTGTCGTTAAAGGTGATTACAAACACACAACGCACAAACGGGAAGTAGACTCTGCGAGGGGGGCGCAATTGATGAGGATTAAGTGTAGATTATTAGATTGTTATTCCAGGTGTGTTTAAGGTTGAGAAGATTAGACGCGTCGGGGGGGTCGCGGGCGCGTGCGTTCGCTCCCATCAGACGGGGCCGTTGGCCTCTAATTTGGTTAGAGGGGTCAGATATCAGGGTCAGAGCCGAGGGAGCATCAGCGTGACTTTGTGAAAAAGAGGACGGGTTATTGGTGCGGCCCGTGCAGGGTAGACGGGGGTCGGGGGGTCAGGGGGTCGGGTCATCCACAACAGGTGCCAACAGGCTGGAATCCAGGAAGCCCTTGGGGGGGGGGCAGAGGATAAAGGCTGGCCTCTCCCACCTCCCACCACACATTAAGGTCACCGAGCCGGGACCTCCCATCCCAGGTGCCTTTACGAGTGGTTTCCAAGGCAGCGAGGAGGGGGGGGCAGATGGGGCAGACGTTGCGTAACACTGCGCATATTACAAATGCAGCGATCAGGTTTGATAAGGACATCCGACTCTGCGCGGCGCAGCGATGCCGTGCACTCTTTAAAACCGGCCAAAAAAAAAAAAAAAAAAGTTTTATTCATTTTTCGGCCCGTTTTATCGTTTATTCTGTGTGACAGAATGATGCATTAAAAGCGAAAGTGAAGGCCCGACACGCAGCCTGTTGCTTTTGCAGACCATTCTCCTCTGAACACACGCCGCTGTCGTCTTTAAATGCTGTCAGAAAGGAGGCAGGTGCCGGTCCGAGTCGACGTTCCGAGCCGACGCGCCCCTCGCCGGGTCCCGAAACGCGCGTTATGCCGACGAAAAAATAAAAATAAATAAATAAATAAATAAATAAATAAATAAAGGCGTCTAAAGTGTTCGACATAGTTTCTCGACGAGCGTCGGCGGAGACTTGCCTTCGGGCTTCCGTCGAGAGGGGGGCGAAGCGGAGTGGAATGTGTCCGTTCCTGGAAGGGCTTGACCGCTGAAGAGGCGCTCGGTGGGGGGGGCGGGCCGCGCCGCTACTTAAAGGCGCTCTCCCGCGCTACGTCACGCATACTAATGAGCGGAGGGGGCGGGGCTTCGCTACGCGTGCTGCAGGTCACGTCCGAGGCAGGATGCGGCAGCGAGGGTTTTCGCATCCGGGGCTTTTCATTGATGTTTCTTTGACGCTTTGTTCTTTAAAGGAATAAAAGCGTAAACCGCATTCGTGACATTTATGTCACAAATTTGTGACATTTATGTCACGAATATGCAAATGAGCCGCGCGCCTCAGGACGAAAGCGACGTTCGGGACGACGCCCGCCTTCTGAGGAAGCCTTGAGGTTTATAGCTTCCCCTCAACTTCCAGTTAACAGTGACGTCAGGCTCGGGTTTATTGATGATGATGATTCACAATCACCTTTTTTCCCCCCCTCTCACATTTTCCCACCTTCTTCCACAACAGCGGTAACCCGAGACTCCTGATCACCTTTCAGAGCGTCCGGAAGGGTGTAAACGAGGCCCTTAAAAGCTCTGTGTGGACAATAAACACGTCATAGCCACGGTCGTGCCTGCTCATGGGGGCGGGGCCAGGGCCTGTTCGATGACCCTCCCTCTGTTTATATGAACATCACGCCTTTATTACACGAGCATCCCCCTCACTAGTGATGCAACATTGCAGAAGTGCGGGCCGCTGGGTGGAAAGTCCTTAAATCCCATAAATCCCTCAAGTTGTGGAAGAGTAATAAGTACACAACACTCGTCGTTCTTCTTATTCTCACTGTTTTGTGTGTGGTTGAGGGAAGTGAGCGCTCCTGTGGCTCTTGCTTCACCATCCCTCCACGGGCTCCTGACGACACCTGCTGGCCGACGCTGCTCGTTACCCAACAAGACCTTTTTGTAACCCACTTGAGTCATTCTTCATCCAGATTGAACCGCTTTCCCTGACAAAAGAGTTACGCGTTAGTTGCAACATTTCCTCATTCTTCTGTCTGGGTGGTTTTTTTATATCTTTCTTTCAGAGTTCAGATTGTGAGAATGTTCTATTGACATGATTTGGAAAGAGCCTCTCCGTGTTTGGAGTTTCAGGGCCCAGGAAAGCCTCTTTGTCTTGTCATGGCGCTGGCGTTCTTGCTGCAGCTCGTCCAGATAAAGCTGCAGCTGGGACTCTTTTTCTTTGGGGGTGGAAGCGAGAACGTGCGCACCACAGCCACCATTAAACTGTTCCCGAGGCCTTGAGTCAGACAGACCGCTTCCTGTCAGAGTTTCACCCACTTTCTGAAAACCTGACCTTCTTTGCAGCTCCAGTGGTCCGTCTCTCTTCCGCTGCTGCAGCTGTTGTAGCAACACGCTGCTGCAGCAGCACAAGGCTGTTCCGCTCACTCGGGAGCAGCAGCTTTCGAGGCTTGACCAAGCTTCCATTTCAGGATCCCTGAAAGAGCTGAAAGAGGCCTCTTTGTATACTTGTGAAGCGTAGTGCTTTTAGGGGCATGGGCACCATTTCAAGCTATCCATTCAACTGGAACAACACAAATTGGAATAAATCACTGGAAAATGATGTTCTGAAACTTTTGTCTGGTAGACTTTATAAACTGTGTGACAAAGACGACCCTTCTTTTTGCATTTTCGAGGTTGATGGATGTAATAGTGTTCATCTTTTGACCCTTCTAACATCGTGCTAATGAGGGCTTAAGACCGCGGATGTCTAAATATTTGTCTTGTTTGGCTCTGGAGCGTAAGCACAGACTCAGTCTGAGGTCAGCGAGTGAACGCTACCATTCCCACATGCGCTGATGTGTGCTCTCACACAGGGCTGTTTAAAAAAATACCCCAGGAACATTTATTTTGACAAAATGGTACCTGACTAAAAAGCAAATTTAATTCAATAAATGGGGTACCAGACATTTAAATGTATTTCTTAGCACTCAAGCACTTTACTTTTCCTCCAGTCTCTTAATTTCCGGCCCACGTTGGTGACATGGTTTGCTTCATTTTCCGTTTTTATTCTTATTATTCTTATCGTTAACGTCAACCGGCCCAGCGGCTGGGACAGCTGCCCGGCTGTTGCACATCAATTATAAGTTGGTACTGTCCCTTTTTTTCCCTTTAAAGAAATACATAAAATAGATTTATTTATATCTCCACCTCAATAATATTGAATTCGCCTGAGGATGTGGTGTGTTTGAGTGGATGTGGTGATAAATCATGGATTTGTGCTACCTTAAACTATATACCTATCATAATTATGCTTCTATTATCCTGTTGAGTGAGCTGTGCTGCTTTTGTCTTTAAAAAAAACACACATTTTAATGAATTCTTACTATTTATTTACTTTAAATACCGTCTTCCCACCAGCAGAGGGCGCCTCCACAAAGGTAATATTGTCCTGGTCTCCTTGACACCCCACCTACAGCCGCCCACACCCCAAAGTATTCCAGATCCAGCTGAAGCATGACCTTGCTGGCAGCCTGTCGTCCTTTTGTGAGGCGGCCTGAGGTCCCCCAACACGCCCCACTCCTCTAAATAAACAGATACACGATCTGTGATCCTCAGCTCCAGTCCACAGGCATCCGGCGTGTCCCTCTCACACCTGCACCCGAGGGTTCCCCCCACGTGTTTGTGGTGGAGTTCACAGAGTCTCTGCACTCGCCGGGGCTTCCTGCATAATCGTCCCATCAGTTCTAACATCCCCTTCCTGGGCCTGGAGGAGCTCGGGTGTTTGAAAAGCGGCGCTGGAGACGGATGAAGGTACAGCAAACACGGCAGAAACTTTACTTCATCTCCCACCTTTTAATGTCCTCGCTTTCCCTGCAGCGATGTCCTTCAAACCAAGACGTCTTCTGCTCCTTTTTTTAAAAAATGTATTTATTTATTTTAGTCGCTACTCATTCCGCGACTACTTTGCCAATTCGGTCTCTTCCACCCCCGTGGAGGAATAAAGACGCGCAGCTTTCTCATGATCGCTCCTCCTCTTGTCACTCGCCAGCGTGCTGTTATTGTACAGAGCATTGGGACCTGTGTGTGCGTGTGTGTGTGTGTGTGTGTGTGTGTGTGTGTGCGTGCGTCCCAGCTCGCCCTGTAATAGAGAGGAATCTAATCAGGGCCTCGCAGCCTCCGCCTCCTCCGGCCCGAGGAACGCGGGCCGCATCCATCACAGAAAGGTCCTCCCGGGAGAGAGATCAGCTTCAGCTCTGTCAGAGGAGCATCCAGACGTCTGTCAGAACCTCACTTCATCCCCGACAGACGCGCCCTGAGCCTCAAACACCACCTCCCGTGCAGGTCCTGGACCTCCCCCTCGCCGGTTCGTCCTTCCTCGTCTTTCAGCGGAAATCAAGCAATCTTTCTTCCCGGTGCTTTCACCCCCCGTCCTTCTGCTTTCCCTCAAATCTTTCCCTCCGTGCTCTCAGCACTCCGCTCCTCTTCCTATTATTTCCTCCTCCCCGGCTTCCAGCCTGGTTACACACACACACACACACACACACACACACACACACACACACACACACACACACACCTTCTGCCTGCGATTGATAACATCCCCGGTGGAGCCCCTTTATTAGCCACCCACGGGCGGATTAACCGGAGCAATAATGCACCAATCGGCGGCAATTACGCGCTGATAAGAGCAGGAGGAGCTCGGGTGGCTGCAGGGTGGTTTAAAGGATGGTTAACAGGCTGGTTAACAGGCTGGTTAACAGGCTGGTTAACAGGATGGTTAGGGTTAGGAGGAGCTCGGGAGGAACCGGGCGGTCCTCCACAGCAGAGGTCACGCCTGCGCGCACGTTTGGCGCACGTAGATGCGCCGTGCTTCGGCCTCCGTCCTCTCGCAGGAGACGTCACTATAATCGGATGTGCGATCGTCCCCCGTCCCCCCCCGTCCCCCCCCCCTGTTAATGGGAGTCACGGCCGGCCGGGCGGGGTCCCCAACGTGAGACAATGTGCAGGAAAACCAGGCGCGGCGCCGTAGCGGGAGAATAATCGGCCTCCATTACAGGAAATTAAAGCACTTCAGCCGCAGCGCCGGCTCCCCTCATTCCTTTATTTTTATATTTATCCGCCCAAGCGGGCCTGGCGGTGCTGCACGCCGGCAAAATGGTGATGAGATCTGGAAGGTTAACCCCCCCCCCCACCCATCCAACACAACAGCCAAGCTCTGATTCCACCAACATCTGTTTGGGTTTATCTCAACCAGGAGCCCCAAAGAGCAGATGTCACTCTTGGTGACGCGCGGAGGTCCCGCGCCCCGCCGCCAGCAAACACCCACGCACGTGTGGCGAGCAGCTCCCTGGTTCTCTTATCTCTGCTGGAGCTTCAACGGGTTGGGGGGGGGGCTCCTGGAGCGTCAGCAGCAGTCTGGGATTGGGGCCGACGTGGGGAGGGTTCACCTCTCCTGGTTCCGCCGCTGAGAAGGCGTCAATCTTCAGGCCCCGTGACCTCGGCGCCGCCGATCGATACGGGAGGTGGAGGTGGGGGGGGGGGTTGTGTGCACTTGTGTTTGCGCGCACGGAGGGGGGGGTGAGGTTAATTGAAGTTGTTAGAGTGAAAATGATTCCCTGGAGGCGGGCGGAGGCGGTAGGTGAGCTCAGCGGTGGGTGACGGAGAGAGCGATGGGAAGAGAGGGATGAGATGGTGGGGGGGGGTGAGGGGGGTGTTACAGGGGGGGTCAACGGGGGGTTTCTTTTCTCCTTCAAAGCTTAAAGGCAGTGATACATGAGCGCGCACATGTGAAACGATTCATCCAAAGGTCAACTCCGTCCATCCGCACCTCCACCCCCCCCCTCCTCTTGTGACCTTACACCCCCCCACCCCCTCCTGTACTCACCTCTATTTCACAGGTGACAGTTCAGCGTAATCCAAACAGGTCCCGAGCTCGGGGGGGGGTGACCCCTCTTTTAACTCCAATCAGCTCTCCAGAGGAAGCTCGCACGACCCCGTGGACGGCGCCCGTATCAAGGTCGGGGGCAGTAACCCCCCCAGATCAGGAACAAGAGCACCTGTGGCCCCCCCCCTCCACCCACGTCCTCTTCTCTTTCCTCTTCTTGGTGTCCTTTTCTCCACACACAGTAGATTAACATGTTAAATGTTCCATTCATCTGTTTACATATTGAACCATTGTTGACAGCTGTTGTTGTTATTACATCTGTTGTTGTTATTACAGATGTTGACGTGACATCTGCATTCAGTGGATCTGCTGGATGGTGATTCCAGAGCAGTTACTAATCTGTGATCTTTATTCTCCGAGGCTCCTCTCTTTTGTTTCTAAGGTGGAGATAGGTAGCCTTGTTATGAAATACAAATGTTCACCATTTAAAAACGAGTTTTCGGAGTTTATTCAAAGGCAAATGAGAAAAGAAAATAAAAAATGGGGATAATTATTCTCCTCAATCCTCGAGTAAACTCCACCAAAAGATCAGGAAGAAACATCGTATTTACATATTAATAGGAAGTCATACACTTTGGTTATTTCACACTTCATTAGGCTGTTTGTCCAGTTATAAATGTTTTTAAATGATTAATGGAACAAGATGGTTTTTGACTTTGTAATATAAACCCATAATAGGCTTTATTTTTTCAGAGATAACCAATTTATGAAATTTATTAGCAGAAAACACCAACAAGGTCTCTTCAAACCGTAATGGTGCCGCCCCTTCACCACTGATGCGTATGGCGTGAACACTACACTAAGGCTCAAATCTACACGAATGCATTCCATTTTTATGCTTTTTTAACGATTGGGGAAGGTTCAAAGATTGAGCTCTGCAGCTGTCATTGTTCCCGTGCACAGAAGCCGTAACTCTTTTGATAAAAGGCCTCTTCCTCTATTTACCTCATGATTAATGGCGCCTTAGTGCTCTGTGGAAGCTGCAGTTCATTGAAACGCTCCCGCCTGACCCGCAGCCCGCGGAACGCAAAGAGGAGCCGTGCAACGTCAAGGGGAGGTGAAACGACCTTGGCCGTGGTGATCGTTCTCAATATCCGCAGCAGTAATCACACGTCTATGTGTCTACATTCTCTTTACAAGCGCTGCAGTCATTTTAAATCTCTATTGCCTAATTTGCTTGGCAATTCAAACAACGACTGAAACCTTGATCAGTAAGGACTGGTCTGCAGTATTTGTGCTGATAGGAGCATCTTATTCTGCTGTAAATATCCTGTGTCCAGATTTAGTCAATAAGATGAAACTCACTTGTGGTTGCGCATTTGTAGGCGTCTAACAGAGGCCCTTGTGTAGATGTTCCATGTGTCCTCATCACGGAGGCCAGAGTTGACACACGTCATTAGGTGTCAAACTTCACAAACTCTCTCCTTTCGTGAAATATGTCTAATTTGCTCCCCTTTCAACGTGAGTTAAATGTCCGCAGGACCCATTTCTTTGAATCCCTGCCATCCCTATCCCTTCATGTAACACCACGTTTTTGCTGATGCCAAGTAAGGTCTACTGGGAACAAAAAGGGAAATGGATGGAGATGTTAGAATGTCGTGAGGCCTTGTTCCCTACAGCAAACGTGATGTGTGGTCTTGCATTTGTGTGGGTTTTTTTTTTAAAATTATTTGTTCTTTGGAGTAAAACGCATTAGATTGTGTTCCTAGCAGGGTTTGAAAGGTGAGACTGAGTGACCTTGCCTGCGGCAGATTTCTGAATTGGCTGGAGAGAAACGCTTTGGCGTTTTTGTGAGTCATTTTCAAGGATACTCGGCGAACCACACAACAGGAAAAGGTTACCTGTGCATCCAGCTCCGACGGCAAAAGCTCTTAATAGACTTAAAAGCCAGAACACTGAAACAGGGGTTTTTAATTCTCTGGAATCGAGTGAAAGGGTTTCTGCAGCACCACGGAATTACAACACGTAACCCGGCTTCTTCTTCTAAAATAGACGCAGCCGTGATGTGTATGTGTTTAAGTTTTTCACCCCTGCTGCTATCAATTGCCCATGATTGGTGAGGAGCACGCAGCCACGGTGATTATCCCTCTGAGTGATTGCGAGCAGTTTGTTGCTTATGCTGCAATTACGTTTATGGCAATAGCAAACATCTTTATTCAAACAAGCTCTGTCTGCGCGTCTGTGTTTGGAGCATTATGGCATGAAAAATAAAAGCACAAACACTGGTCCAGATATGCCAGTGTTGTATCTGGAAATCAAGGGAACGTCTATGTGGCGCGAATTCTGCAGTGCGACCCACAAAATAGACTTGAAAGCGCGTTTCAGTGCATGTAAACGGCTGGGACTTGAAGGCTGCAGCACCACAGACGAAGAACACAAGCAAACTGGGTCAGATGACTGCGTCTGCCATATCAGGACGTCGGCGCGGAGAGGTTAGAAGCAGTGCAGCACGAGCGAATCCGAAAACCCCCCTCAGCTCTGCTGGGAGCTTTTCTGACAAAATTAGGCTGCTATCGTAATTGCAGAGGAAGATTTTTTTTTTTTTTTTTCATAGGCTGTCATTAGAAAAAATATGGATATTAATTCTGGAGAGGCTCTGGGGTTCAGCAGCAGGGGAGAGGGAGGTGGGAAGGGTGCCCCCCGCTGCCAGCAGGGGGCAGTGTTGCAGCGACCCTGCGCACACGTGCGAGCGCGAGCGAGGGAGACGTCATTCCCTCCGGTGTTCCCTGCACAGCCTCCCTGGCGGCCATGCCGGACAGGGACGTTTGGAACGAACAGCACATCCCACCGATGGAAAGATGCATGGAAAATAGACTAACACCAGTGTGTGTGTGTGTGTGCGTGTGTGTGTGTGTGTGTGCGTGTGTGTGTGACAGCACTGACTTACACGGAATATCCCCAGTGACCACACACACTCAAAGCCTTTGTGCAGATGTGCACATCTGTCGCGCCCCTGCACGTGAGGCTCATGCGTTCCTCTCTAATGACGGCGCACCTTTCATCACACACACACACACACACACACACACACACACACACACACACACCTCGCGCAGTAACTCTGCTGTCTGAAACCCTTTAACTTTTTTTTTTTTTTCTTTTTTAACTCACAAACCCCACTTTCTCTGCGCCCCTTGCTTCACCAGCCGGATGTAGATATTACTGGTATTCGTCAGGCGGGGGTTCGGCTGAAAGCGCTCGCCGCCTTCACATTAATCTCCCCGCCCTCCGGTGTTCCACGTGTTTGCTGATAGATGCTCGCAGCCTCCTCTGAACGAAGATGTCACGCCAATTAATCAAACAGCCAGCGCGAGGTTTGTTGGCAATAAACAGTTTGTACAACCCCGAGAGGCGCAGCCCGCATGCGTGTGCGCCATTTGTTCCGCCACTGCAGCACACCGGCCCGTTTTGAGCGCGTGTGCGCGCACCTTCGGTCTGGAGTCATGTGCTTGCGGCCCCCTGTTGAATGGGCCGGGCCCTGCTCCCATTCATCACGTGGTAGAATGCTGGTACCCCCCCCTGCCCCCCCCCCTCTTGCAACCAGATGTCACTGAACTCTTCGCACACTTCTTCAAAAACAGCGATTCACCTGCGCGTCCTTCCACGCCGCACGCCATCCGTAGCAGAAGTGGTACGAGCCATGAAAAGGTCCTTTCAATATCACCCCCCCTCACCCCCCCCCACCACAAACAAGCCTCTGCAAGCGTCAGATTTTCCCGCTCTTGATTGAAACATAAGCTCAAACACCATCTGAGAAGACGTCTCATTAATTTCTTCGCGGGGATGAAGGATGGGCGCGGCGGAGGCTGGGGGGGGTGGATGGGAGGCAGGGAGACACCGGCAAGGTGATTAAAGACCGGAGCTGCAGATGTTTCTGGAGCACTTCAAAGTGGCGCGCCTGCCAGCGCCGACGCCGAGGCCCGATGCATTATTGAGGAGGCGCCCACCTGGCGCCCCTGCCCTCGTCCACCCGCCGGGGCCGCGCTCACGTGGTCGGATCGGCCCCCGGGTCACGCCTCCCCCGGACCCCCCCCCACCTTCAGCGGCGTGATGGAGGCCATCCTCAAAGGCAGGCCTGCTTTGAGGAAGGTCTTCGTTCCTCGTTGGCTTGTGTGACTTCATGTTTAAGGAGTTTGTGAGAATATGAATCCTACATTTAATAAAACACCAAATGAGCAACGGAGCTCTCTGGGGGGTTTCAAGAGGCCTCCAATGTCGCTCTCGCACTCTTGAATATTTCAGCAGACCCCCTCAAGTTCGTCCTCTACCAAATACTATCTAGAGGTCACATCATGTGTTGTTGTTGTGCATGTGTGTGTGTGTGTGTGTGCGTGTCCCCTCCCGTGTGTGTGTGTGTGTGTCCCCTGACACCTGTACTCTCTCAGGGTGTGAGGAACAGACAGAGACCAGAGCCGCAGTCACAGGTCTCAGACCAGTGGGGTGTGAAATGAATCAGAGGGTCGACACACTCGCCCCACCTGCTTTGCTCACACATGCGCACACACACACCACACACACACACACACACACACACACACACACACACACACACACACACACACGCACGCACATGGAGCAAATGGAAAACAGAAGAAAGTGTCTAACAGCAGAGGAAACCAAGGGCGTAAATGTTTGGGTGCTGCTGCTGGTGGCTGCAGAACTCCTCTGGATGCTTCACACTTCCAGGAGCTCCTCGGAGGGACGACAGCTTGTCAATCGCGTCTGTCGCCGTGGCAAAGCTCGGACTCCTCAGGGAATTTACATTAAACACCCATGTCATTGTTGGTATTTGGGATTTCATAATGTTGTCATGTGGGAAAATATACAAGATATACCAAAATAATGAGAGTGAAACAAAGCACACATTCAAGACAAATTTGTAGAGGCTACGAAAATGACAATACGCTTTAGATTTATGGATCAGTTTAGTTTTATTTGTTTACTTTATGTGGTTTTCTTCAAAAGCTTTGTGTAAATCATATGAATTTATATGAATTTCACTGCATTCCATTGCCTGTGCTGGGCTGTATATAAAATACAGAAATAAAGAAGTAACAACAACATACGAAAAACAAAAACGTCCAAGTTGAAATTGACTCAAACAAGTTGAGGAATAGTTTATTTCACTGTCCCGCTTGTTTATTTCTCCTCTAATTCGTCTGCTCTAAAAGTACAGTTTGTTTATGTGGGATTCCCTATTGCAATTTACAACTTTTTCTGGCGACTAAAAATAAATAAATATACATAAATGGACGCTGTAGCAACAGCCTCAAAGGCCAACAGCGGCTGAGGCGACGCGGCCCGCTGATTGGCCGCGGCCGCCGTCAATCAGCGCCCGTCAGCTCCGTAGCCCCGCCCACAGACGCACAGCGGCGGCGCAGCTCCCACCGACAATGATATTCAAAGCACTTGCGGCTCGTCTGCGGCTGTAGGAGAAGAGGGGAGAGGAAGAAGGAGAGCGCCTCCTCAGACACAGCGGGTGAGGTCCGGAGAAAGACGGAGAGAGAGAGAGAAAGAGAGAGAGAGAGAGAGAGAGAGAGAGAGAGAGGAGCGCCACGGGAGGCGACCAGGCTGTGGAGTAAGAGGAGCACCAAGCGGCTCGGACCTCCGGCGAGGACTGCCTAATTGTCGGTGATTTTTTTTTTTCCCCACCCCCCTCCCCCTCAAAGTAATTTTCGCACACTTCCGACATGTCATCGTCCGGCAAAGACAACAGCGGCGCCCAACACGCCAATTACGTGGGACCGTACCGCTTGGAGAAGACGCTCGGGAAAGGACAGACAGGTTAGTTGGGACAGCTTGCGCGTTGCGCGCCGCCCCCCCCCACCTCCACCTCCACCACCAACCCCCCCCCCCTACATTTTTAATTGCACCATTTATTGTGGAAGCGTTCCGCTTCCACCTGAAATGCGGCGTCAGGTGATAAATGTCTAATCGCTGACTTCCAAACACCTGCCGAGCCTGAGGTGGGGGTGGGGGGGGGGCTGGAGCTGCTGCTGCTGCTGGTGTGTGTGTGTGCGTGTGTGTGGGGGGGTGTTATGTCTCTGGTGAGCTGACATAATCACTGTTTCACACATTGTTCGCGTCGGTCTTCGCGACGCGCTCCGAAAGGCAACTTTGTGCGTCCTGGCGCGCGTCCGGCGGCGCCGCCGCGCGCGCGCGCGCGCGCACCGCCATCGGAGCGTCGGCGTTAATCCCGATTTACCTGATACATTGATCTATTCTTAGTCAGCAGAGAAGCCGCGCAGGCTCCGAGCGAGTAAGGTGGGCTTTCTGTCCGTGAGGAGGAGAGGAGCCACGGAACGCGCCAGCTCTGGGATGAGCATCGTTCCTGGGGAGGGAAGGGGCACAGAGCACCCCCCACCCCCCACCCCCCCCAAACAAGAAGCCTGATATGAGTAACGACTGCAATGACACTGCAGTTTAACTTAAAGTTGCACGCGCATGCCTCAAAGAAGTTGCTTTTGTGTGCTGCTCTCCCTCCTCGCCCTCCTCGTGCCGTACGGCGCCTCGGCTCTGTCGTCCGTGGTGACCGCGCGGCGAGATTCCTCTGCGGTCAGCCGCATGCGGCCAGCGGATCCGTACAGAAGGTGCGACCCCCCCCCCCACCCCCTGGACACACACACACACACCTCCCACCCCTCCGGTGTGTGTAGGCTGCGACGGCGGGAGCGACGCAGCTCGCTCTGGAGGCTCTCCTCTCCACCCTTCGGCGGAGAGCCGGATCGTCCTCCGTTCTCTCCTCCCAGAGCTTCTCTCCCTCCCGTCTGCTGGAGAACACGGCAACAATAGGCGCAGCTTCTCCTCCCCGGTCCACCGAGCGCATGTGGAAGCGCCCCCCCCAAAGCACCTTCCCTCCCCAGATCCCGGTCCCAACTCCCACCCTGGAAGGCGCTGCTGCTTTGGAGGACGGGCGTGTGTTGTGGAATTCACCGAGGGACGCAAGTCCGGTCCGCCGTGCGTGCGGCGCCGAGCGCTCCCCGGGGTCTCCCCCCGCAACGGCGAGGTCACCCGCGGCTCAAGCCGTGCGCCTCGGCGGCTGCGGCCCCCGTGCGGCCCGGCCGCCGCGGACCTGCTCCGGATTACTGAGGGTGCGTAACGCGCCATTCGCCCATTAACTATCAGTTAATCTGTCAGATCTCTTTCCCAGGCCCCCGCGGAAAGGGTTGGCTTAGCAAATGTGAGGACCCAGTGGGCCGGCCTTGACCGTGAGTGGCAGCTGGGACCGTCCAGTGGGATGAGCCCCCCCTCGCCCCCCTCAGCTTTCCCATGCTGCAGTTGGCTGGTATTATTAGAGAGCCGGGCGAGGGAGGCCTCTGGTTGATCTGGCTGTCCTTCTCGGACTGGTGCTGCTCTGTGTTCATTAAGTGATTAGGCCTTGTTGTGACACACACACGCGCGCACAGATACACACACGGATACACACACACACACATGGCCACCGCAGTGGTTCTGGTTTGGCTCCCTGATCTAATCCTCTGCGCAGCCAAAGTCGGCTCTCGCTCATCGGCTCACGTGGCCCAGAGGTAGAAGGCCCGGCCTGCGGCGTAGCCGAGCAGCTCCAGTAACGCAGAGTCGCCCGTGTTCAGCAGGTCTCCCCTTTAGTTAAAGGACGCCGTCGGGGTGCTCCAGGTTCACGTCTTGCCCCCCCGTCTCCCTCTCGTTCTCGTCACTGTCCCCGCTGCCTGATGGAGTCTGTATGTCTCAGGTGTCTGAGTTGGCCCTCAAGTCCCAGACGCGACGAGGCGATTCTCGGGCCCAATCCCCAGAGTCATCGCGCTCGGCGGACGCGCTTACCTGGCCGACGCGCCCTCTGCGAGCGCCTGGGGGCGCGTTCCATCAGACGTTACGTCGGTCTCGCGGGCGGCGTGCAGGGCTGCGCGAGGGACTCGTGATCCCGTAACCTCCGTCACGACGTCTCCGCGGCTGCGCCGAGACCCTGCTGACGGCGTTCGGCGTAGGAATGTTGATTTTTCAGAACCAGGCAGCTTTGCTGGACAAAGCGGTGGTTGTGGATTCGTCCCCCCCGTACCGACTTAGGAAGGCCTGGACCGCCCTCCTCTTAACGCTAACGCTATGGAAAATATGACCATGCTTTGCTTTTCTGTTACCCAAGGCTGTTTATTAACGGAATAAAGAGCTATTGTTTATAAATCACCGCCTCTTAATCCAGCATAAAATCCCTGTTTTTTCTCTCCTTGGCGATGGGGTGAGAGTCGGGGTGGATGTGTAGGCTCTTTGATTCTTTGATTGACGTTCAGAGGGTGGAATCCTCTGCTACGGGCTCCCATATTGACTGTTCATCTGACAAAAAGCTGCTTGTGATCCAGCGTCACGCTCGCTCTGGCTGCTTGTAGGTTTCTCTGCCTCTCCCCTTCTGCTCGGGAGTTCGCTGGGCTTCCGAGGCTTTAAAAACAGCATTCCAGCTATTTCTGTAGTCTCCATGTCAGCAAAAGGCCAAACCAGTTTGAGACTCCTCCTGCGAGTTTCGAAGTCTCTGCTGTTAATGGAAGTGGGGGAGTCAAATAAAAGACCCAGAGGGCTGTGTTTTTTTTTTCTTTTTATTAATCCGAAGAGGGAAAAATTTGCCGTTGGCCGAGGAGTTGGGTTGCGCTCCACGTAAAGTACCCCAGTTAATTTGACAGTGACCGATAGCCGGCGAGCTGGAGGTGGGTGATTCGAATCAATTGGCGCTCACAAAGATTTCCTGTCCCGGTGGAGGAGATCCATACTGGTTCACAGCCCATGATATTCCTGATGATGACAAGTGTGGGTGGGGGGGGGTGCTGAGTCGATGGCGTCGATAAAAAAACACTCGGCAGATCTACAGCAGCCCGACGTGTCCGAGTGTGTCGGCGCAGGTGCCCCCCCTCTGCGTGCGCTGTTGGTGATTGACTCGTGTGCCCGAAAGAAAAAAAAACAAAAGTGTAGTGAGAAAACAAAAACGAAGGCTGTACCGGGAGGGAGGCCGGGTCTGTGAGGACACTTGGGTCAGAGAACCAACGTGGATGTACGAGGTGGCGGGAGCGCGCAGCCAGGGAAGCCTTGGCTGTGGGTCTGGATGGACCCTCAGGCCTGCGTGCTGGAAATGTGGAGTTTGCTGTCGCTATTGTAGCGATACGCTCGGATATTGTTTAATTTATTATTTTTTTGGGGGGATTTCCATGAATTTCTTATGATGTTTTGGAGAAATTGCAAAGGTCAAGGTTGGTAATGACTCCAAATTAAAGACTGACCCCTCTTTCACACAATTATTCATTTTGGCATCTCCTATTTCGTGATTCTAACCACTATGGATGTTAAGCACACCTTCATAAATTGGAAATATAAAAGATACATTACTGCTCATTAGTATTCAGCGCTTGCTGGAGTACCCCAAGGTTGCGTCCTCTAACCTTTACAGTTTGCAGTAGATGGCAACGACTGTATTACTCATCAGAGTAATTGTTCATTGATTACATTTGGAGATGATGTCACTCCAATTGAGCTTTCACACAATAATGAGGCCCATTATGGAGCGGAGATGAACCGTTTTCCTCTGACAATTCCGTGATTTTAAACACCAGGTGAGGTGAAAGAGAATGATTAGGGACTTTTGAAGGAGAATCATCTCTCTGGTGCTCACGAGTGAGCGGATATTGTCCCGGAGTATTACCTGAGCACGACTATTGATATGTTTCCATTGAATATTGGCATCAAAACATCGTTGTGTTCATTACTTTGGGGGGGGGGGGTACTGATAGTTTCTCTGCATGTGTAACGAGGGCATACTGTATGTACATACAAAATATATGAACCAAGACTTTGACTTTGACTGAGGTTATATAACGATTATGATCTTTGTCATTTAGTGCTCCTCTCCCCTCCATCGCCCCCCCATCTGTCCCCCGTCCCCTGGCCAGTCAGGACTCATACAGGGATCTAGCCATGTGGTAAATCAGACAAGACCTCGGTGGAATTGCATCGATTGGGGGAATGTATGTAGCCAACGATTTCCAGAGATTAATGGTGAGGAAAGAGGTGGAGAACTGGAGGGGGGGGGGCTGAAGGATGAAGGCGAGCAGAAGGGGGAGGAGTGGAGCACGTAAAAAACTTGAACTGAGAGGGAGCACTAGGCGCTCTTGCTCAGACAGCAGTGGAGGTTATTAATTAGGGCGAAGTATTGATCATTCTCTTCATTACATCTCCCTCCTCCCTGATTTTCATCTCTCCATCACTGACCCCCAGCGGAGGAAAGGGCTCAATCTGTAGATGGGAGGTCATTGAACAAGTGAAGGATTGCCACTACAGTCTCTGCGGGCACGGAGAGGGGGTGTGTGTGTGTGTTTGTGTGTTTTTTGCGTGCGTGTTTTTTTGGACAGGCTCCATCACATCTTATTTGAGTTTCATTCCACCGTCAGTGTCTCCCTGTCATGCTTTACAGCGTGAAGAATCAGCATTGGCCAGGTTGTTGTGGGGTCCATTTTCAATCATTTACGCCACCACACACAGCGAAGCAGCTGACATTTTAATATACTGCTGCCTTCTTCGTACCGTCTCTGCTATGCAACAGAATAGTAAGGTCACACAGATTTAAAAAAAAAAATCTTTGATTTGAAAACATAAGAACTATGTAGTGAGAAGGAAATGCTGTTAACAAAAATGTGAAATAATTTAATATATTTTATATTCCTTAAAGTAGCCATTCTTTGCTTGGATGGCTTTACCTCTCAATGAGCCTAATGAGGTAGTCCCCTGAAATAGCTTTCACTTCACTGGTACTTTTTCCGGGTTAATTTGTGGAATTTCTTGCCTTCTTCATGGGGCTATGACCATCAATTGTGTTGTTGGGACACAGTAGAGGGCTGAACAGTTAGCACAATCTATATTATGGCAAGAACCAATCAGCTAAGTAAAGAGAAATAACAGTCCATCATTGCTCGAAGACCTGAAGGTCAGCCAGTCTGGGAAATTGCAAAAACTTGGAACGAAGGCCCGAGTGAAATGGCAAAAACCATCAAGAAACTGGCTCTCACGAGGAAAGGAAGAGCAAGACTCACCTCAGCTGCTGAGGAAGCATCCATCTGAGCAACCTCGGGAATCGCACCTCGGATGTGGACAGGTGACGGCGCAGGGTTCACACTCATCGATGAAAATAACGTGAAAATGAAGACGGAAACGCAAACTTGGTAGTAGCGTTTAACTCAACACACCCAGACTGAACCAACATCCTCCTCCTGAGCGCCGTGGCAAACGATAGGAAATATCACAGTATTCCAAAACTGACCAGAGATCAGTCCCTCTCTCGCCCTCAGATCAGATTAACCCTTGCTGAGCTGCCCGTCTCTGACTGTGAGAAAGCTGTGCTGGTTGCCAAGGCCGGTTGTCTGGTTGTCATGGTTTCCCCGTCTTTTGCTGGTTCCCAGTCGGCCCCGGCGAAGACTGAAAAGATTATTTATTTATTTCCCCCCCCTCCCGATTTTCCTCTTTTGCTCTTAAAGTAGCCGTGGCCTCCAGCGCCGGTCTGACTCTTCACCTCACGTGACGGTGGGGGGGGTGTGGGCGCGCAGGCACGCCCGCTCGGCCTGCGTGCGTGTGCTCAGGCATACGGTCATGGATCAGACAGGCTTGCCCTGCTCTGTGCTCTGCGCTGTGCTCTGTGTTCCCATTTAAATCTGGGAGATTAGCGCATACGGGGAGCGTCGGCTTTAGTCGCTGTCAGCTCAGCTAGCCTTGGCAGGCTGTCCTCAGGCCGGGGTGGGGGGGGTTGGGGGGCGCTGGGCTCATCCCCCCACTGCGGCCCTGCCGTACCTTGACCGTTATCAAATTTATGAGTGTTCAGTGACCTTGACAGTTTCCAAACTGCAGCACCGCACTTTCCAATCTTAAAGAACGCACCACCAATAATAGGATTCACCGGCCGTTTCCTTTTATTTAATTTGGATTTGAGGATTCTCCGGTAGGTCTTTACACTTAAAGAAAGGATTTTTTTAGATCATTAATCCTTTGTATGATAATGTGTTTACAAAAAGAGGATGAGTTATATTCGTAAGGTACACACATTTCTGTGATTAATGCCATTGAAATTAAACGTACTGCTTGTTTTTCATTTAATCGTCGAAGCATAAATAGCATTAAGAGCCAATTTGGCCTTTTCACTGGGGACTCCACGTGTTACAAAAAGATTTACTTAAAAAAAGAACAACTGTATATACGATAAATGAGTGACTTTGAAATGACTCAGCTGCGCTGTAGCTTCAGGATACCTGCTGGAGACTCCCGTCAGACTGTTGAGGAACAAAAGACCAAAAAAAGGGCTTGAATGAAAGATTCTGCTCATTTTCCGCAGCTCTTCCCGGATGGCGGGGGCACGCTAATTTTGACGAATTCAAGAGTCTCCGCCGTCTCCTCGGGTCTGTTGTCAGCGTTTTGAGGCTTTGAAGCAAAAACGTTACTCGTCCCTGGAAACACTCGAGACGCGGCTCGGCGCGCGCTGGAACGCAGACGGCCCTCAGTGAGATCGGATCAGACGAGCACGAGCGACCGCGGATCATCGCCCCCCCGCGCTCGGCCCGTCTCCGTGGCGTCGGCTCCCGACACTCGGCCGGACGTAAGAGAATCAACGCAACGTCGGTCGGCCCGGTTCATCCGGGCCGGGAGCGCGAAGGAGCCCGTTATTCACGGGGCGAGGGAGGGGGTCGGGTTCAGGTCGGCCGCCGCGCCGCGGGGTCGGGGCCTCGTTTTCCGTTCACGGAGACGCCGCCTGGATCACAGGTGCTTCCGCCTCGGCGGCGCGGGCCGGGGCGGGCCGTTTGGTCTCTCTCCGCTCTCCCCTCTTGAGAGGACGGGTCAGCGCTCCGAGGCGGCCGCCAGCTCGAATCCTCCGTCGTGACTACGCACGGAGGCCGCGCCAGACCGCGCGGGAACGCCGTAGCCGAGGCGGCCCGACGTGAACCTCGGCGCGTGCCGCGGTCCCCGTCTGGCCCCCGCCGCGGCTGCAGCTCCGAACCCACATCCCTGTATCGCTGCGCTGGTCGGTGCTGCGCATAAATCTTTCAATGCGACTGACGCGCTCTTCGTTTCGAACGCTGCCCCGCTTTTGGTTCAGCGGGCATTTCGACTCCTGCCTGTGCCGTGATGTGAGCTCTCTAAGAGGAGAATCCTCAGAATAGCCGTTGTGCTGGGTCTACTCCATATCAGCCCACCCCCTCCACAACCTCTGTGATTTCCACAGGAGGAATCAGTCAAAACACACATTAGAGGTGATAAATTGCTTTTAACGCAGCTCACATGAGCACCCTGCCCGTCTCTGGCGTTCTCTCAGTTTTTTTTTCTCGTGCCTCTTAATTTGAAGCGTTTCCTCAGCCCGCTGATCATTTTATGGAGTGATGAGTAGTAATATTGGTGCAGCGGGTTTCATCCAAGATGGCTGGCATTTTATTTTTATTTCTCACGTGCGTACTCTTGTTTCTCCCAGAGCTCAGCGGATGCGTGTTTATTCGTCTCGGCGCTTCGGCGTTGGCCCCCGCGCTCCTGCTGACAGCATCTGAGTGCTGGAACTCACGGGCCATGGTTGGAGTTGAGAGAGCGAGCTGTGGGGGGAGCGCGGGGGGGGGGAGGGGGTTTCCTGAGTGAGACGGAGTCACAGCAGTAAAGCATCTGTCAGGGTCACTGCCTCTATTATTATTTAAATCCAGACATGCTTTTGCACACAAAGACACAGACAGACAGGTGGGAATATGCTGCGCGACTTTCTTTGAGGACATCAGAGGAGGAAACGCAGCCGCGGCGGGAAACCCACACCGGCACACACAAGCACACGCACACGTGCACAGGTACCTTCAGTACATTTGAGAAGCTTCTCTACTCCTCAGTCCCCTCTTCTTGGTTATCGCTCCATGAGTTTTTCCTGCCGTGGCCGCGTTCCTTCATGCTGTACAGTCTGCACTGTATGTAATAAGAGCACGCAATCGAGACTGTAACTGTGCATGAAAAGTTTTCAGAGTCACCATAGCAACACTGAAAATACATAATCACAGTGTTTTACAGCCTGAGGACAAGGCTGATAGAACAAGCGTCCTTCAAATGCTCCCCATTAACATCAGTATCATTGTTGGAATATTATTCAGACTTCCAAGAAGTTTCATTAATGATCGAAAACTACTTTGCTGCGTATTCTCCCGACCTGTTTGTCCCTGGCTTGTCCAGGAGACGAGAAACAGGAGTGAAGTCATCAGTCACACACGTGCTGGTTTCTGTGGAATTTACACTAACAAGGCTCCAGCTCGGAGAGTCGCGCACGTGCTTTGATGCTGGCGTGCTGAGTGCAAACCTGCAGGAGGAAGATAAAGTCACAAAGATCTGCGAGAATTTGAGTGGAAAACTTCTGATTAAAAGCAGAGTTGCTACCCTGAAGTTCGGCCTCTCTCATGTCAATATCCCACATTTCCTGCTGGATCAGCGAAGCCATCGTAACCACTCATGAAAACAGGATAACAACGCTGTGAGTGAGATGCAGACGCATACGAAAATGCCGTTTATATAACACCTCACTTTCCAGTGTGAAACACAACAAATTAGGTTGCTCTCCCCCGTTTGGGAGCACCCGCATCACCAGGCATCCTCCGGACTGTCATTTTCTGTTTGCTGCTGTCCTCAGCACTGCTTTGACATTCATTTGTGTTTGTGCTTTTTTGGATAATGATAGCTAATCGATGGTATCTGCATCTGTTTTTCTGTGTCGGTATTCTAAACATGCAAACCAGAGTGGGTTGTAGAAAAGCTGTTTATGTGCATGTTCTGCTGCAATCATATTGAACGCTACTTTCTTCCATGTTTTGCAGCAAAAGCCTCATCAGCCTCTTGGTTTATCGTCAAATTTAGGTCAATTCTTCACCACATTGTATTCTGTCATATTTGTCCTTTTTTATTTCGTCTTCTCCTGACTTAAACGCAGTGAAAATGCCTCTGGGAAAGATCACTCAAACAAACAGACTTGTTTCTTTAAGAATTGATGGTGGCACATATAGCCTTAATCTGGCTTTAACTGAATAATTTATGCCCAAACATTCCAGTACAAAAATGTGAAATGGCTCTTTTGACAGCTTTGCCAAGTAGACTGAGGTGGAAAACGGTCCCACAATGGCCGGACGTATATATTGTAACATATGTCTGTCAAGCTGCTTTCCTTTCAACACATCTACTCCTTTCCATTGTGCTCTGTACTTTGCCTGCAGCTCACTGTGGCCCGCTCCTTTTTTTTTTTTTTTTTTTTTTTTTTCCAGAAATTCCAAAACCAATATCTACCATCATCTTCCCCCTCTCTTTCTATCTTGACCCCTCATTTCCTCCTCCCTCGTTTCCTCACCTCATACCTAATGGAGGTATTCCCCTGCAGCCTGCACACCCCATACTTCCATTCTGCTCAGGTGGAGCTCATTTCATGCAGCATGATTATATCTCACTGGTAACAAGAGCCAGAGTGTATTGGGCCTCCGCAACCGCATAAGGAATTCAATTAAATCTTTAAATGCAAAATTTACCTGCAAATCAGCAAAAAAGAAAGGAAGGGTGCGATTGTCTCTGCGTGCATTCAGTCTGCACATAAACAGCCGGGCATTAGATGTGCATATATGCCTTACTTACCGTGGTTTTATCTGCAGTACATTTTGTTTTAATGGGACAGCTATGATGAGCCTTGTATAATCATGCATAAACTATGATGCCACTGCCCACCCCTCTCCCCTCCTGCGCCCCTACCAGGCGTCTTAGTGAGATGAAGAGGGAGAAAACACATTTGTAGCATTAAATCAGACACACAAACCATTTATGTGTGCAGAAATGGGTTAATTTAATGTGAAAGAATTGAATAGAGGGAACATATCCTGCATTGGCTACATGGAACAGAGCTTGTTTCTGCACACAAAAGCTGGTTTCTAGTAAACTGATGTTTTGGGGAAATTTGAGCTCGCATCAGCTGTATTGGGATGTGTAATCCCCAGTTAATAAGGACATTTCCATCTGTAAAAGTTACAACTAATGTTCTAGATTCCCAAGAGATACCATCCAGGGGTTGTTGAGATTAGTGGGTGATTAATTTTCCGCTTTGTTTTGTGTAATTTACCTTTGTGCAATGAGCCTTGAAGATGATTGTTGTTCCTTTTCATGTTTGCATCACTCATCCCACCACCGAGCTCTCCCAGGTAACGACTACCTCATACTTCCATCCCAATGGGAAATTTGGAAGGATGGTTGTTTTCATGTGAGGGGAAACTAAAGAGCACATGAAGTTTTGATATGGAGATGCGTCAGCTTGTGCGCTGGTAAGAGGAAACATTTACCATCGTAAGTCGTGCTTCTAATACCCCCAAGCTTGTATGTGAGCTAGGTACAACCCGACCTGCGCCAGACCTGAATTTATTACTTTGTCTTCCCTGTTGTCATTACACTTCAGCCTCCTGTGTTTGCTCCTTAATGAGACTTTATGAAATATTCAGATCCATCCCTGGTGAAGCTCGGCGTGTCTGCATCTGTGCACTCCTGCTTTTGTGTTCCTCCAAATCCCTGGATGTGTATCAGGAGGGTTTGATCCCTCCGTTTGCATCGACAAACGCAGCACAGACAGACACACAGACAGACAGACAGACTCGGGAGTACCTCTCATATGCCTGCAAACGGACATGATCAGACATGATTCAAGCCGGCGCTGTGATTTGCTATGCGAGAATGTACCGTCCCAGGTAACGAGTTGGGGATAGATCGGGCTCATTAGAGCCAGGAGAGGTGAGCCTGTTGGCTGGGGGTGAGCTAGCCTTCCTCTGGAGCCCCTCCCCTCTTGTTTCATTCCTGTCCTTCTTTCCCTGGCTGCGCAACAGTAAATCAAGCGCAACTTTTAATTAAAACACATTTTCTTAAGCTCCGAGCGCGTGAATAAGCCACCCCTGGACACAAACAAAAATGCGCAAGGACACATGACTGAAGCTGAACTTTGAGGAAAAACACCTTGAACCCCCGTCAAGACCCCGCTCACCAGGATCCTAAACATACCTCTGTCCCCTCCCACGCTTGTAAAGAACTCTGTAATGAAACGCTCTCATTTCCTATTACATTGTAACCCATCACACATATGAGAAGTTCCACGCACGGAGGAAGAGAAATGCCAGAGAGCTCATAGAGGCACTCTCCCGGGCCCTGGGTTGTGTGTCTAGACTCCGGATTGATTCATTAGGCGAATCCCAGGACCCACATCGAGCCTCTTCTGGTTCACATGGAGTCTCGCCGTCTTTACATGCACGTCACGCACATAGCGGTCTATAATTTCCTACATGGGGGTGAAGAGTGGCTGATGGAGAGAAGTAGAACAATCTTCTGTCGGGCTGTGTATAAGCAGTCCTGCAAAAAGCGATTATTGGTCCCCCTTTGGGCGCGTTCGTGGTTTAATGGCTAAAGCAAAGAATAGTACTCATTTCAAAAACAGCTTTAAGGCAGTTTGTGTTTTTAATGCTGTTTGTGAATGTGTTGTAATACAGTCTATCAGTTCAAAGGAATATAAAAGCACTGCGCCAGTGTGTACAGTACTCATGCTTATTTCACATGTAGTCGCTGGCTTACTTCCCAAGCACAAACGGGGTACGTTCCAGAACGCTGTAGACCACGTCTGGAGGTTCGTACTCGCACGTGTCGTCGGTGTAAAATTGATCTATGAGGACCACAGTTAATGAGGTCAGAGTGGAGGTGCCTGTGGAGCTGATGACAATGATTAAGAGGAGGGTCCTGCAGGGGCTGAACCTTCACCTGGATCTTCTCAGGATCTTCTGGACTGCACGAGGAGCCTTTCTTGGGATCGTCGGCAGATGCATTTCTTGCTGCTGTATCATTGCTACCAAAGACAACCCCTTTTCTCTTGTCGCAACTTTTATTTGGTAGAATTCCCACATTTTATCTGCCATTAAAGTACCCCATTGAAACAAGTGTTATGCTTTTGATTCTCATTCACTGTAATTCTCAGAGAATAAACCATATTCTCTTATATGTCGGGGATGTTGATTATCCACAACATTATTTGGAACAGCAGCCTTTCAGTTTTCCTATGACTGTTATTAGATTTCATAACCCAAAACCTCAAAAATAGTCTCCAGTGGCTGGCGATGATTGCTGATCTCTTCAATAAACCCCTCGTGTTTGCACTGATTCGACAAAGCAATATTTATCTTCTGAAGTTCTACAGACGAGAGATTAAGAGGACGAGCGATTAGGCCAATTCTGATAATGCAGATAATGGGCCGTGCCTGTATTTGTTTGGTCACTCGGTAAAAACACGCTAATTATCCGACCACATTAGCCTATGAGGTATTATTTTATTTGTACGTATAATTGGGTTTGAACTGCTTCACTGCTCATTTTTCCAATCAAACTTGCCGTGCTATTAAAGTCCCCGCCTGCCTCGCCGTAATGGGGTCCCCCAATTTCTCCAAGTAAGAGGTCTGTTTAATAGCTTTTACACACCTCATTCTTCTTCAGATGTGTTTTTTTTCCCCCACTCGTTTCTCCACCTGTATTTTTGTCAACTCTCCCTCATTATCTTCCTATCTTTCCTCCCTCCTGGTTCAGTTTTTTCCCCTCCATCACTGTGTTCTCTGTACCTTTCATTTTAACCTGGTTATTTCTCCGTGCCGGCTGTATTACCCTTTCTCCGCCTAATGGGATCACCGGTGAACACGTCCCCTTATCTTTGCTCTCCATGACACCCCCACTTATCTCCAGGAAGTTAATGAAACAGAGAGCAAGAATGACCCCTTCCTCTTTTCGCTTTTAGCCTATATGTCTTTCATCCCTTTTGGACTAACCCCCTCTTCTAAATATCTCTTCCCTGGTCTGCCCGTTGGTTCCTCTCCCTGACTGGATTATTATTTTAGCCCGTCTCTCCTCTGCAGCTCTGCATCTTGGCATAAATCTTTATCATTTACCTTTTAGGGAACTCTTTTGATTTCTGTATTTTTCGGCCTCGCCTCACCAGCAGTGCGTGCACCTGATGCCACGTGCTCGGTATTCACAAACACCTTCTGTCCACGATTCCCCCAGCTTCATGTGTGTAGATTTGAATGCAAAGAGCAGTAGGAGGAATGTATATTAAGGGTGTGCGTGTGTGTGTGTGTGTGTGTGTGTGTGTGTGTGTGAGCGCAGACATGTGTATACACCAGTGCTCATCATGTCGAGGCTCTCGACCTGTCAGAAATGTCACACATGGTTTTGCCCAGATGGTTTCTTGGGGTGACTTTATGTGGCTTTCATGCTGTGCCACAGTGTGTGTGTGTGTGTGTGTGTGTGTGTGTGTGTGCATGTGCATGTCAGTGAGGTTTTCCACTGACTGGTCTTTAGGTATAATGTATCAGCCAAAGTGACTCTACCATTGCTGCATGTTTACTCTCTCTGCCTCTCTCTCTCTCTCTCACACACACGCACACACGCGCGCACACACACACAGCAGCTCTGATGGAGTAGAAGCTACTGGGCCTTGCTGTGACAGTATTTTACAGTCAGGATCACGATTACGTTCAAAAATAATATTATGTTATAAACTTTGATGAGTCTCATTTTGCCGTCCTTATTACAGTTCATAGTTCGAGCTTTTTATTACTATAATGGTGTTGTTCTGGAGGAAATCAATACTGGTGCCAGGAGTTTAACTCTGTTTTGCTCAGAGACGCACAGATAAACTCTGTTTTTATGGGAAGCTGTGTTTGTGAAGCTGCTGGGGTCTCTTTGCAGCTCTTGTGCTGTCCTGTCGTTCAGAGCAGCTTCCCCAAATGCCTCCAGAGTCGCTCAACATTTGTTTGAGTCTGGTAGCCTCTGGCTGTGCAGTTTCACTACTCTTGTGGGGTCTTCTCCTTCTGCCGGCTGTTAGCGTTGCCGTTGGAGGGCTTTTGTTCCAGGTGGTGACGTGAGGTCTGAATCAGGACTATGGGAGTCCTCCACCATGCTGCTTTGGAAGTGGGAGGAAGTCTACACGTTATTGTTTTTCCCGAGATATTAAATTGAATTCGATAAAACACGGACATCTCTTGTGGGTATGAGAGAGGCATGCTGGAGGAGATGCTGATGTTGATTTGCATTTGGCAGACAGCGTGCTGAAGGTAGACTAGCATTTATTTATATCCATTTATATACATGTGTTGTGTGTTTGTGTGTTGCTCTAGTACCTGGCACTCTCTGTATGGTGGTTACCTTTAATCTGTGACATATGGTCACCATGGTAACTAACTCACTGAATATCGGGACAGATGACACCGTCGGTAATTGCGCCGAGATGGGAGAGCCTCGTCCTTCTGGCTTTGATGATGCCTCTCGTTTGCTCATCCGTGGTAATTTTCACTGGGCCTTTGAAATCCCAGTTCACATCATGCGAGGGGAGCGTCTCCAATTGAGGGGAACATTTTTGTCGTGAGGTCCTTTCAGGAATGGCGGGGTTTCACTGAAATGTTCAGATCAGAAGAAAAGGCTGGTTTATTTTATTACACCATAATTACAATTCGACTATTCCCCAATAATAGAAATTTAACAGCCCGGATCCAACTGTACGACGTATTAAACAGACAATGTTGGGAGCAGAAATAAAGTCAGATAATCCTCACATTTGGGAACCTGGATCCAATAGATGTTTAACAGTTTGATAAAGATTAGTAGATTTTTAAACTTCATGTCACCTGACTTTGTTTTTGCGTAAGTTCCCTAAATGCGTAAATAAGATTGAAAATCATCCACTGGAGCTGAAGAACATGAGATTTAAATGCAGATCAAGACTCCACTGATTTAAAATTTAACTGACAAAATGTTTTTAAAATCGGCTAAAAGTTCAATAATCAACTAAAAAAAAAACCTAAACGAGAGTAGATGCATAGGGATACCGTCGGAGGAAAAGGACGGGATTAAATCTCATTGTGGCCTGGCCCCGTGAGATTATCAACTTACCCACTCTATGAAAACGCAGGCAGATTAGGCACACACACACACACACACACACGTGTGCGCACACACACGAGCACGCTCCCGTGTGCATGCAAACAAACAATATAGTGGATTAGGCCTCGCTGGTAAAGGCTGGAATGAAGCAGATGGCTGCCCTTTCTATTGTTACGTAACCTTGCTGAGAATCAATCTGAATGTGAACACAGCGCGTTTTCTGGACACACACGCGCACACACGCACGTGCGCGCACGCGCCGAAAGTCATTTACACAAACATATTGTTGCATGGTTCGCGATGTTTTATGCATTTTTCTCCAGTAAAGGATTATTGAGATTGAAAACAAATGCTGGAGATAATTGAAAAAGATGATGAGAAGGGTAAAGCAGACGTGGTGGGGAGGCGCCGGCCCCGCGCTACCAGGGCTGGCGCCACGCCAGGCACATACACACATACACACACACACACACACACTCCCGTTAGGGTGTGGGGGCCAGCCAGTGCGGCCTGACTGGGTGATAGCCGGGTCACCATGCCAACGGTGACTGATGTCGCCTCCCGTGTCAGAGGCCGCTGGAGGAGCAAAGGGGGGGAAATGCGGGCGCGCGGCGCAGCGACACGACGCGTGTGCGCCGGGGTGTCGGATGGAGTCGGGCCCCCGGAGTACTCGCTGACATGCGTGACATTGAGGAAGTCTGTATCATACAATATGAGGTGGTTGTAGGGCAGGAAACCCATTAAGAGTGGCCGGTCTGAGCTCTGCTCACAGGCACAAACACACACGGTGCATTTCTTAGCAGCTAAAGCTGGCCCAAATATCTGTAGATTAACATATATAGTACTGCTTACCTGAAGTCAGGCGTAAAAAAAACGCGCCCTGCATCTTCAACAACGGCTTCCTCCCTTTTTCACTGATGAATCGGGAACACGTCAAGGTCAGATCCCAGATGCTGGAACAGATGTGGGAGAAGTGAACTTTCTCAAGTGATTCATTTATGGTGTGGACAGGACATCAATCTTCATTCACAAAATGCTGTCTTTTTTTCTTTTCTTTTTTTTTTACCTTCGCCGAGGAGCTTAAGCGATAGCTGTTTACAGTATATCTGTTCATGTTGGCAAAATAACTCGGAAAGTTCTGAATGGATTTTCAGGAAAGGTTGATAAACGGGCCAGAGGATTCGTTTTTGGTGACGCTCCAAATTGCGGAGCGCCTTTGACCCTCGATGTTCCCGGAGTCAAAGGCAAAGGTACAACGGTATTTACAGCACCCGATGGTGGGCGTTAGCTGGAGTTAAAATACTAAAACGATGTTAAAAAAAAAACCCCAAAACAACATGAATCAATATACCTGTCAGCGTGGACAGCTGTTCTGAGAGAACTTCCCGCTCTGAGGAAATCATTTGTCAGTCTCGGCGTCGGTGGTCATCTGCTGTGAGTCACCTCTATCTTTCCTTCCTCCACTTCAGCCTGTCTTTATTGAATCATGTGAATCATTCGGCCTCGCTGGGACTCTTTGTCTTGCTGTCACTGCTTCTCTCTCACGCGCCTCATTATTAGCGGTCAGCTTGGTGACGAGGAGCTGGCTAAGTCCTTCAATCATCCCTCGCTCGCTGCCCAAGGGGTGAGGCTCCAGCCAATCCAGTGAAGTAATTCACCCCCTGTGATTCACTGGGATCCATTACACATTACAGAAATAGACAGATAGGCATCGGGGTGATCTCAGCAATCGCTCTGAGTGTGGGTGACATCACACTCGTATGCAAATTCTCACAAGCAACAAGCATCACAAATAAAGATGCGCACCATGTTCGGTATGAGAGGGTTTTTTTTTTGTACACAAATTGTTCACTTGCTTATTGCTTCTCCCAGCGTGCATTCCATCACAGGAGTGTACGTGATTTGTTGCACTTAAGGGATATTACTTTCAGAGGCATTTTTGTCTGGAAGTGCATGATTTTCATCTACAAAGCACCATCGAGAGATGTGAAAGGAAACCCTACTGTGAAATACTGACATTTACAAGCAAAAGACGGCGTGTGGATAAAGAGAGACAGATTTACTGTACCTGCAAACTAGTCTTTGAACGCACCCCAGATGTTGGGAGATCCCTGGTTGCTTTTTATTCAGTGCTCAGCGGTCTTCGGTAGCTCATTGGGGATGCAAATATTTATTAGGAGTGCTTGTATTACTAAAAGGTTAACATATTTTTTTACACAGTTTATTGCTCAGCAATTTCTTTCAGTCCTTTAAAAGTACTTTGCCAATGGAAATCCCTCCGTGTGCTAAATTGGAATCGGAACCTTGATTATTTCCAGTGCTGCACAGAGAAGGGTTTACTGAGAGCGCACATCCGTTCCAGTAAAGGTTACTCTGCGGGTGATTCTCCCATGAATCAGTGCTTTCTATTTCATTTCATCTCTTACTTAGATTTTAAATATTCAAGGCGCAGCACCAGTACTCGGATGGACAGAACTCCCGTCCATCGCCATCGCCGGCATCCAGTGTGCTCATACACACACACCTAGACATATGCACGCACACACACACACACGCACTCTTTCAGACAGTGATAATGAGACTTTAGCATCCATGCTTTTTGTGAGAAGAGTCATTACTGTCTCTCTGAATCAATTACTGTCAGAATATTTGCACACAGACACAAAGACACCCACTCCAGCTTGTATGAGATTCAACCTCTTCTTCTGTGTTTTTATCTCCCCCCCTACTCCTGGTCTGTCCCTGACACCACAGAACCCCCCCTGTCTCATTTGGCCCCCATGGCTGCCTGTCAGCCTCGCAGACATCGGGGACATTTGCCTTTCTAAAGAGGCAGAGCTGCTTCTTCACCTTTCCTCTTCGTCTCCGCAACACGCCCTCCCTCCTCACGTTCTGTCAACGGTGATAACTCATTAATATGTCACAAATCGGTGTGTGTGTGTGTGTGTGTGCGTGTGTGCGCGCGAGGGTTTCAGGGTGTGTGACAGGATGCTTATCGATGAAAGAGAGTGGGTCACAGATGAGTCTGTGACAGTCACCCATGCTTGCTCATGTGACTCTGCATGCAGACTAGATAGCAAAATAAAAGGTCAGAAATAAAGAAAGCACCCACAAATGTAAATGTCATACGTTTGTCCTTACAGCAGGCAAGGCGTGCTGTAAAAGGTGACATACAGAAGTCAGAACTCCATCTGGCTCTGTAGATCTAAGATGGTTTTGAGGTGGTAGTTTACATTTGTAGTTGTATTTTAACTTGACTTTTTGATACAGGAGCCAGACGATCTGACACGTGAGTTATTATGTTCTGTGCCATCTGCAGGGCTCTGTAAATATCAGCTGATATGGCTTTTTGAAAGTTAGCTGCTCCACTGGAGCGCACGTGTGAGGCTGCACAGTTTCCCTCCGACAGATGATGAATGTTCGCTGACACTCTGTTGCTTTATAACACATGCTTAGCTCATCGGAATCTGAAAATCAAACAAATAATACTTCGTCGGAAGCACTGCAAGCTCCGTGATGGTGATCGATCTTCTCTACACGGGGTTGTAACGTGCCTTCCTTTAATATAAGAGCTGTGATATTAATGCTGCCACTGAATCCTCTCTTAAACCGTAAAATCACTCTCGTCTGCATCCGTATGTTGGTGCAAAAAAACGACTCAAAATTGGCTTTGTGTGGTTGTTGCCCATATGAAGGATTCATTAGATGAATGATTTATGTTTCCAAAATGAGATTTGTGAACGAGGGAGGAGCAGGGGGGAGCGAAGATCAAAACATCCATGCAGGCAGACACACACGGAGACGCACCTCCAGCGCACTTGCCCCGTTCCCCTCCCCCCGGGAGGACCGACTGATGTTTAAGTCATCAGTCTGAGCGAGCCAGGTTCAGCCGGAGTTAAACGCTTTGATCAACACACCGGCGACGCTGTACGCCTGACCCGGGCTCTGTGTCAATAACCCGGGCTTCCTAAAGGGCGTGCTCTGCAGGGTGCGTCGCCGATCCGCTCTGAGGCGGGTCTGAAGCGCACGCGCGCCCCGGGCATTTCCTTCTGACTCGTCTGCGCGCGCACATCGCGGGGACACCTGGGGATTGGTTCATGCATGCACATGAGCTGCTCCGACAAACACGCACACGCGAGCGCGTTAACAAAGACAAAAAAAGAAAAAAAGGAAGCAAACACAACAAAAGCAGGCAGACAAGTCAGACAACATGCGCCGTTTGACCCGGGGCTGCAGAGATCAGCGAGAGGTAGGTGGAGGTGAAGACGAGGTGAACTCAACCTGAGAGTGCAGATCACCTCAGGTCACAGCGCCAAACACAACCCGCACCTCATGCAACATGCACACATCCAACAGCTGATTTCACTACAGGAATTACTGTCTTTATTGACGCGTTACTGCTGCTCCTGACTGACACGCCAGCCCGTTAATGCACTTGAACCTCTGCGTTACTTCCATCGTCGGGCCGCAGTTTTATAGTGGCAAATCCTCATGATGCGGATTTGTTCCCTTGGCCTAAATCAGGGCTGCCAGCTCTGGTGAAAGGGGGTAGGGGCGTTTGTGTGTGTGTGTGTGTGTGTGTGTGTGTGTGTGGGGGGGGCTGCAGAACCCCAGTGAAGTTGATTCCTGTCAGGCCTGTAGCAGCACACTCAGACAGGGCTTGACCAAGCGTTTAAACACTGCTCTGGGATTTCCCGCTAGTATGGGCTGAGTGAAAGTGTCAGTCTGGGAGAATTGTGTTTGTGTGTGCGCGCACGCGTGTGTTTGTGTACAATTTGCAGGAAAAAGGCTTGCTCAGAGAGGTCGGAGTGATTGGAAGGCAAGCCTTTGGCGTGGTAAGAGAGCTGCATTCGATTAAAATTCAGAGGTCAAGTGTAGCCGGATGACGCGTGAATCTGCCTCTTTACTCCTGTTGAGGCACAAATTACAACAATGTGTTGTAAATTAAAGTCTTAAAGCATGTTAAGTGTTTATGAACCCCTGTAGCCAGACAGCGGGACACGTGTGGGTACATGGTATGGCACCGTAATGTTTACACATTTACACACATCAGGCTTGTCAGTTATTGCCCGTTTATCCCTGAAACACCGCAGCCCGGGGCCTACTAACAATGATTTTTAAAAATGCAAATCACTGTTTTATGTTTTATTCTACTCATTTTGTCAGGTTTGAGGATTTGTTGTCACCGTTTGCAATATTAAATGAAGAATTATGTCTGATAATAGTTCTGGATTGAAGCAATCGTATTAAAAGGGCATCAGCATTCTAGTCTTTATTTTTCTGTCTGTCATAATTGCCCCCAATTAAGTAGAATAAAGAACCTCGTGCCTGAGGCTGCAGCCTGCATGGCCACATAAAACCTCTTTGCATCTTCCAACCAGACAGCATAACAGCTCAGTAATGCTGATTATTATATTGTTTTCATTTTATCACACAGTGATGCTAATATATTTCACAGGTTTAGCTTACCTAATCAAAGGGGACTAGTTGTGCATTCACAGTAAGAGCAGCTGTTTTCCTTTTTATATTTCTTGAAAAAGCTCCAGGACTTTGTGTGCATCACATGATGAATAACTCCTCAACAGGTAAAAGAGAACAAGGTGTTTATTGAGACTTCTAAGCATCCTTTCTGGGCATCTGTCGCAACTATTGCGACCACAGACACATTTAAAGGCAGATTTCTCTCTGTAACTACAAAAAAAAGTCCATTTGTTAATCCGGCTGGTTCCATTCTTTTCCTTTTATTCTACCAAAGTGCGACTTAAACACGCCATCAGCTGACAGCGTTGCAGCTCACATTCATTTTCCTCAAGTGATTAATGCCAATGGTTGTGAAATGACTGCGAAGCCATATTAATATTGACATTTTACCAAAGGATGATGCTCATGAAGGGATTTTTCAGAAGGAGATTTTGCTTTAAATGAGGCTGACGACTTTGAAGGGGTTTATATAGTTATTTGGGCTGTGATGAATGCCGCCTTGGAAACTCTAGGAGTGCCTGTTTCTGATCCTCCTTTACGAGGCCCCGGTAGCGGCATGCTGTCCTACATGTGCGGGTGACGACACCCGCACTTGTTGTTGTACGTCCTGGATACTGACTGTCGGTGGCCGTGGCGATGGGAGAGGAGCCGTGCGGATGCCAGGAGGCTAATGAGAGCGATTGGTAGATATGGGGTGATGTTAGGGGTGGTGTGAGGGGGCATCTGGTGTTGCTATGGCTGAGGGGTAAAGCAGGTGGTTAATGGCTGGCAACCCGAGCGTGGTGGCGGCGTGCGCCTGTGATGAGGGTCAGTTTAATCTTCCTCTTTGGGCAGTCTGCGGGTGTGAGGCTGAGATTTGGAGGAAATGTATGCGTCGCCGTGCGTCTTTGTGCTCTTGAAGTCCCATTAAAGCAGCAGAGGTGGTGGGGGGTGGGTGGACTTGTCAGTTCAGCGGGGTGGCTGTGATGTAGCGGCGTAGAATGGGAGACGGTGGGGGTGGGAGGTGTCGGGGTGGGGGAGGACGGAGGGAGGGAGGGAGGGAGTGAGGGAGGGAATGATTGACTTGGCCTTGAGGGAGCCGAAGCCTTGGGAACATCAGTTGTGCAGCACGACAAAAGGCTAGTTCAGTGTGTTTGTACACTGGAGTTGATGACTGTCCAAGAATACAAAATATGTTTGTTTTGTTAGTGTGTGTGTGTGTGTGTGTGCGCGCGTGTGTGTGTGTGCACATGTGGTATGCGCTTGTTGACTTTTTGAATTGGTCCACTACTGCAAGATTTAAATGATAATAGATCTATTGACCCTGAAATGCTAAATTTGCAAGCCCGCACTTTTGTGTTGGGGAGAAGACATGCTTGTGTGTGTGTGTGTGTGTGTGTGTGCGTGTGTGTGTGTGCGTGTGTGCGTGTGTGTGTGTGTGCGTGCATGCGTGTGTGTTCTAATTTGACTTTTAAAGTAGAACTTGTTTTCTGGTGTGTTGACGTCTTTGATGAGGTTGATTATTTGTAGCTTAGCTGCCCCATACTCAACACACACATGCACGGGCACACACACACACACACACTCTTGGCTTTTATTAGAGCAGACAATGTGCACAGTGGACCAGCTGGCTGCGCGACACACACAATACCATTAATAAAACACTTATCTACCCAAACATGTTTAGTGAGCGTTTAGGAAAAGCCTGTGGTTGTGTGTGGTTGTGTGTGTGTGTGTGTGTGTGTGTGCGTGTGCACGTGTGTGTCTACTGTTGAAGGTCAAAGTGTGTTTCCCTCTCATCCATTATCACTGACAATCTTTCTGTCAATCTGCCCATTTCATCTTACCCTTTCCGTTTTTCTTTTCCTCTTCTGGACTCTTGCTCCCCTGCCCATCGTTCTCTCCTCTCCTCTGTACCTTAACACTCCTCCCAGCATGACTTTTCCCATCGGTAGCTCCGCCCCTTCCTGTTGGCATGCTGCACCCTTTAATTTGCCTTTTGTCCTTGTGTCCTTTCCCCGCTTCTCTGCCTGTGTCACCCTCGTCCGTGTTCCTTCTGATTCCCTCCGTTTGTTCCTCCCTCTCTCTCGTTCTCTCTCTCTCTGTATCTGTCTTTTTGTCTGTCAGCCCTCCTCTATTGTCCCATTTAATCTGGCCTCCTCCTCTCTGGCTGCACCCTCATGTCCACATGATGCATTAATCCAGGTTACCCCAACCCATTGTTTATTCTGTACACTCCACACACACACACACACACACACACACACACACACACACACCATCACACGCAGGCTCAACACAGGACAGAAAAACAACATCCCGCTGACATTGTTGAATGTAATCTCAGCCTCTTAAACACTGGGCCTCATTGACAATCGAATGAAGCCATCATTTAAAGTCACAGCCAATTGGGCTCACCACGATAACTAAATTATTTTATATACACATGATGTTTCACGATGGATTGTGCCTCTGTGACCCGCTGACCCGCGCTGCTCACGTCACCACCGTATCTGACTGCCGAGCAGAACAAATGGTTTACTGCAAGCTGTCTTTGCTGGCTGCTCTTGCTCTCTCGTGGGATTATTCCTGTTTCTGTATTATAAATATTTGCCACGATGACCCTGATGAGGTCGTATAGATCAGAGATTCCAGTCTTCACAGTTTGATCGACCTAACCATCACTAATATTCTCATCTAATCCAAGGGTATTTAGAAAGCTTTTGAACTTTTATTTTTTTGCAGCAGCGATTAATTTCCTTACAAGCTGGACCTGAGACTGTGTGTGTGTGTGTGTGTGTGTGTGTGGGTGAGACAAAAGTGAGAGGGAAGCCAGCTGCTGCAGCAGTAAGCCTCTTGAAGGACACAGTGTTTTACACACACACGCACACGCACGCGCGCGCACACACACACCAGTCTTCCGAACCCACCCTCTCAGTTCTCCCTCATTTCTTTTCTAACTGAGCCAAGGTTGGGTGGGCATGAGGTGTGTGGAGACGGTGATAGAAAGCCATTAAAGTGGCTGGCATCGTCACAGGACGACATAAATTAGAGTGGCACACACCTGAAGTTTCTCCCCGGGCTTTTATTCCTCAGACGGAGCTGAGAGGAAGTGATAAAGCATCAGATGGAGAAAGAAATCAAACTCTTGTGTGTCATTTTGGGAAACAGGAAGTATGTCAAGGAGCTGTCTGAAGCGACTCATGTCAGATACCAGTGGTGTGATTATTCTATGAGTCATGCACTTTCATTTGGGTTGACTTTTTTTGCTTTAACAAATATTTTTGCCCCATTTTCTTCTCTACTTCCTGACTCAGAGAGGTGCAGAAGGAGCTGGAGGCGGAAAACCGCAACTGTCCTGAATCTCTCTGTCTCTCTCATTCAGAGAGCTACAGATGTAGAAACAAGGGCACACACACGCGCGCGCGCGCACACACACACTTGAGGCATTGTAGCTGCGGGTCAATCCTTACGAAACTCTGTGAAATACGTTCTGAAATTTGCCCTGTTTCTCTATCGGCACATCGATTTATAATGCAAGTGGGGTCTTTTTCCCTTCACTCCTGCAGTCAGCTCAGGATGTGACCCCATTTCTCCTCTCCGTTTTACCTTGTCCTTCCTCTTAGCGCTGTGAGGAATTACCTGGACTTTAAACACACTGTCGATAGCAGCTGTCGTGCACAGCACCTGGAACAGCAGCGCAGCTGCCCCCCCCCCCCCAGACGTGCGTGTCTAACAGTGTGATTTCACCGCATTTTCGCCACACCAGGCCAAATTTTCCCGTCTCCTTTTCTTTCTGGCGAGCACAAGATGCTACTGCGATTCCATTTTTCAAGCGGATCATTTCATGGGTGTCACTACAAGTTGTGTTTTCTGCTTGAGCAAGGATATTGAAAAATCTTCCACTACATCCATTTGTGGATTTGGTCCAATCTGTTTGATGTCAGTCTCCATTCCAGTTTCCCTCTAGTGCCTCTCCATCCTGTTTTGCTCACTCTCTCACTCCCCTCGAGTGACACTTTTGCTTTTCTTTTGCCGTTATCATCTCGACCCTGCATCCTTTAAAAACTGCTTCACATCATTAGCTGCTCACACGGAGAAGAACTTCTCTTTTTATTCACACCTCAGTGGAGGCCGAGACCGGAGTGATAAAAGGAAAAGTTAAGCGGTTCACGGCCCGTGTGTCCTCCTGTAAAGGAAGCTTGAAGGGTAGTAATGGTGTGTGCTACATTGGGCTGGTGGCTTCCTCGGACAGACTAGACAAGCAGAAATGGAAAAGCCTCCTTATGGTTCCAGTGGAAGTTTATATCTGTAAGAAAATAAAAGGTAGAAGAGGACAGAAGCCTTACTGAGAGCCTCTCAGCTTGATGGGGTTTTACAGTCTCCTTTTTCCCAATCTTTCATTGCCTAACTCAGTTGCAGGGGAGAAAATAAAATCATTTTAGAGTGGGACACAGCCGTTTCTGCATAGGCTATGCCTACAAATCAATAGGAATGTTTCAGAAAAAGCTCTTCTGTATCCCCGAGTAGCTCCCTAACCCTCTGCATCCAAACCCAGTCTTATCTGCCTCTCCCAGCTGGGCCTATGAGCATCAAAAGTGTGGAATGGTATAAGTCTTTGATAAAAAAAAGAAAGGAAAAAAAAAAAGCTTTAGATTCTGGTTGACTGTCTCTGACGGTGTGTATTTGGGCCAGTGTGTGGTTTGTGTGTGTGTGGTGTACCTGTGTTTACCACACACGTGAGGTCACACACACCAAGGAATGAAAGACGTGATGAGGATTCTGGGCCCTGATGTGTCTGAGGTGCGTCTCCACTTTGTGGGTCATGTCCTGCTCAGTGGATGAACGAGGCCTCAAAGCGGGAAACGATTCAACGCCGGATCCTGAAACTGAACAGCCGGCCCATATAGGGAGGAAGCACTTCTTTGATCATTACTTAAGAGGCAAAAAGACCTTCCCCAGTTTTAATTTCTCCCCGTCTTACCTGGAACCGGAGGCTCGAGCGCTGCCAGGGAGGTAGCGGCAGAGCGAGCCGAGCACTTTGAAGTTATTGAAATGAGCGGTGGAACGTGTGGGAAATACCAGCGAGAGCTAAGTAAAGAACTTAGCGCGATGCTGGGGAGGTTCACCCAAACTGTCAGCCTCGTCTCTCCATCTCTGAAGTCCTTTATTGGACTAGAATGTGAGAATATTTGATGTTAGACGATATTGTTTCTTTCTCTTTTTTTCTGTTATTTTATATATAATGGGGTTTTTTTTCCAACCCAGATATCAAAGCTGCGTTTCAGTGACGGCCACTCGGTATATAACCTCTGTTTTGACACATCTGCTTTCATGAAAGTTGAATTTTAGTATGGTTTATTCAGCAGGCAAGTGGAAAGCTGTCAGGCTACATTGATTTCTTTTTCTTTTTTTTTTTGCACGAGAAGTCTGAGTTGGGCTGTTCTTTAACTCTTTAGAGAACTGTTGTTCCCGACTGGGTGAAACTGTCATCTGCAAGCTGGCAGGGCCCGACGGCGGTTGTGAGCGAGGAGACGACCTCTGAATGAAGCCACGGGCGCCGATGGTGTTAGCGCTGACAGGTTGTGGCAGAGCGTGGAAGCCTCGGCGCCAGAATCAGCGCGTCTCATTCAAAACCAAGGCCTTAGAATGCATCAAGAGCAGACGGGCGGCGGAACGAGACGACGCCGTGGCTGACCTCCATCATTCCAACGGGGCCCAATATTCCATCCGGTGAAAATAACAGCGCTGGTTTGGTTCATCCCGTCGGCGGCGTGTGTGCGGCGCATGTAAATTGGACCTGAGATGAACTTTGCTGTGGAAGGCAGGGACGGGGATGCGGTGCACAGGTGGCCCAGAGAGGTGACTCACTCTTTAGCGCGCAGATGCACCTCATGCAATTTTGAGCAGGGGACACATGAATGATACCGTCATTGTGTCCCAGGATGCGGGCCAGAATCTAATTCCGCCGTGATAAACAGAAGACCAACACTGTCATTCACAGAGAAAATTGATTTTTCTCTTTTTTTTTTTTATTTGCATGCAAAAACAAAGTGACCGAACATCCGCATACTTCCAGATTGCTGACAGATTTGGATGAAATAATGCATACGGGCTGCTTTTATCAATGGATACATTGGAAATGATTGTCTGTTCCGGTATTCACTGAGTATATTGTTGCTTTTTTGCAATATAAACGAAGAAGAATGCTAAATATCTGTTTAGTATTTAAGGCCAATTCTCCAGTTTAGAGTAAAGGGATCTTGATGTAAATTTTTGCCCAAAATCCAAATTTTTAAGTACCACCTGTTAAATATTTATTCACTGCTGCTTCCTCAGCGGCATGTTGGGTTCGTGCACACACTTTTTTATGTGGAACACGGTTGCAGTGCTGCAGGAATGTCTTCAAGAAATGTAAAGAGCGCAGACAGTTTTAAAAAGTCAGTATGAAGCAGAATGGGTAATGGTGCGTGCAGCTCTCAGACAATTTATTGTGATTTTAGCAGTTGTGCTCCATATAATGGCCTCGGCCTTCATGATGAAGTGCTCACACACCTTTTACCACCTCACTGTCATTACAGATGCTATTGACAGATGCAGAGCGCATGGAGGTCGATCAGCAAAATACTCCAGTCTAGATTTGTAAAACCAGAGGCCACAGAAACAAACTCATTTGCAATTTACATGGTTAATATGCCGTTAAAAGTTGCACAGGGCCATTGCATTTGTGTGTGTGTGTGTGTGTGTGTGTGTGTGTACATATGAAAGCAGCTGTGCTGTGGAATGTTAATTAGTCCTGATATGTTTTCCATTTCATCTACAACTGAATGTTCCCTGTTCACAAACCTTCATCAACATTCATTTATTTTAGCCCATTAACAAACCAGTGTTCCATTGTTCCTCCCTCTCTCTCTCTCTCTCTCTGTGTCTGTCTCTCTCTCTCTCTCTCTCTCTCCCTCCCTCTCTCACTCACAGGCGTGTATAGAGTGGATGTCTGTGCTGTTACCCTACTAATTTACAGTGTAATGGGGAAAGGCAAAAGTCAGCAGAGTCGATTTTGTAATTCCCTTTCCTCGTGCATGCCTGTTAAAATAATAACTGAGTGTTTTGTGCAGCGTGTTCTTGTAACGTCAGCTCTTGTTGACAAGGAGGCATTTGAATGAAAGTCAGAAATTACGAATGCTCCATCGACTTCACTGATTAGAAAAATAGAACTTTAAATTATACATAATGAAGTTGTTGGCAGTTTGCGATGCTAGTCAAAATGAAGATGCCCAGATGTGCAGTTAATCACCGAGTCTGAACTTGTATCAAGTCCCGTTTCTGGTTTCTCCCAAATGTGAATGTGTTCCACTGATGATAACACTTCAGGATTACTGTAAATACATCTGTAATAATAGCAGAGCTGTTTCGTAATTAGGCTAACACAATGTGGTCTAACATTTCCTCACCAAAGACTTTATTTCACACACACACACACACGCGCGCATTTCGGAGTTCCTGTCCAAGGACATTTGAAACACCACCTGAACCGCAGCTACCTTGTATTAAAATAGCTAATGTTAATCTAACCGCTGCGGTTAAATGGACACACACGCCGACAAAACGAGCAACTTCCAAGCAATTATTCAGGTTATTGTGATCCCACTGAGTCGGGGTAATTGTCCCACGGCCCCACACTGTACACGGCGTCGCACACTGCTGTCCCATTCATTCTCAAGGTCACGGTCCTCCCGCCCTCCCCTCTGTTTGTCCCTGTTTGACCAGTGCATAATGGGAAGTGCTGACTGGTTGGGAACACCTCTGCTCCCTACCGCCTCTTTTTTAAAGGGCTACACGCGGCGTTTTTGAGCCACGTTCTTTACATGCAGAGCGGGACTGTCTGGCTAAACACTCGTGGAAAAGGGACACAGGCTCACGCGTCTTGTGACAATGAAACGAAACAAAGAGAAACTGTGAGATCCATCCAGGGAGAACGTGGACGTCCAAGGTGTTGGAGGATGTGTTGATATTTTAGCTCCACCTTGGCCTTGTTCTTTATTAGCTGCATGAATATTACCCCTGGGGAAAAAAAGAGAAAAATATAAGAGGGTGTGGGGCAGTGAGCTTCACCAACACATTCATATTTATTGCGGTGCCTTGGATCGAACCCCCCACCTCCTCTTTCATGTTTGTGTGCGCGCATGTGTGTGTGTATGTGTGTGTGTGTGTGTGTTTGCTCTGCAAATATGGGGTTAACAATTTTCAATGCCCGGGGTCTATTGCTGCCCTCACCCCGTCAGTTAGTGAGGCCAGGTAATTATGTGTAAGTGACAGGTCTGGAGGGCATTGTGTGTGTGTGTGTGTGTGTGTGTGTGTGTGTGTGTGTGTGTCTGTGGTATATAGATAAATGTAAATTATGTATGCTTGCATTTTTGTGCACGTGTGTGCTCAAATGCAATGCGTCCATGACGGTGGGGGTGTTTGTGGGGGAGATAGAGGGGAGATGGATGGAGTGCTGCAGCATTTCTTATCCCATTCAATTCAATTAGACGGGATGTATTGACGTGTGCGGAATACCACCTGCTTGCGCACGCAAAGCACACAGCGAGGGGGCTTCACTTGACAGCCACACCCCCCCCCCCAAACTCACCCCTCCCTTATGATTAGCACATATTGTCCGTAGCTGACTAACAATAGGGATGAATCTCCTCACTTGCTCTGGGGTGCTCTTTGGTCGGTGGGCCCGTGTCCATTCATTTCACGCCGTTTCCCTTTGTCTGTTTTCAGCATTTAGGCCAGCTAGGCCCCTATATTGTTACAAATGTAAAGTGATGAGGCTCATTTGGGGCGGGAAACAAATGATTTAGTCGCCATGCCTGGGATAATTTCCTCTACAACGTTTCCATTTATCTCTCCACAGCTCAGACCATTTGATTTTTCACGCCGCGCGCTCGTCTCATCTCTTCCTCTCTGCATCCACTCTTCATTTGTGTTTACACCCCGAGAGTGTTTATTGTAGGCGTTCCTGCCGCCCAGAGATCTGAGCTGCTCAGCCTCTGTGAGGTTCTGCCACAGAGGCTGGATTTATCCAAGTGTGTGTTCAAAACGACGCCTCCAGCGCAGCGTATTACACCGCCTTAATGCTCAGTGGGTTATAAAGAGGAGAGCGGGTGGGGAAGTGCTGAGGACGGAGCGGGGGAAAGGTGCACCCGGAGCGGGGCGGAGAGAGTGGATGGCAACGTGAGGACTGAATCAGGAAGTGCTCAAGGAAAACTGGATTAGATGTTGGGTAAAGATGCGGCGGGGGGAGACCGCGTCGATGGATGCAGCGACGGTGCCACCGCCGCAGATGAGGGCGGTCCGCTCGCTGGTCTGGGCCGCTTCTGCCGGGCCTCCTGGGCTTGAACTTCCTGAACTGTAATTCGGTTTTTGTGCCCAACTTTCGTTCCGTTTCACATTATAGGGAACTAATATAAAGCACTTTTCCCGTGTAATCTTTAAAGCTACGCCCCTGCTCCATAATTCGTCTTTTTGTGGCGGCCATGTTGGCGTTACTTAAGTCGCTTGTTTCTGGGGTTTAGGCGTTTCTTAATCACGCTATGATCTTGCTCAGGGGCTTACAGGCGACTTTCCCTCAGTGAGGCTCTGACATGAGTGTAGGAGCAGTTTCAGTTAATGTAATAATACGTCTTAAAGATATGCAAATCTTCAGAATCAGTCCCTTTCTCAAATGGTTCCGAGTGGAGCTGTTTGAGTGTTATGGAGAGAACTTGTCTTTTTACGTGGACGCTTAAATCATTCGAAAAGGAGACAATTTTATCAAAATTGACTTGTTTCAATTAATTAACATTTTAAAGGTTAACATTACTTAAAGGAATGGAGCCACGTTTTTGTTAAAGTGTACTTATTTAATTTCCAGCTGACAGCCTGTTAGAAGTGTGTGTGTGTGCTTAATAAAGCTCCATTTTGCTGAATGTTAGCTTAGCTGCCCCGGCCATTTGTCATTTGTTAAAAGTTAATTGCTTACAGTAGAGATGGGGGGGGTTCCCCGGCTTCAGAATCATGCTGTAAATGTCATGACCAGGGCCGTTACAAAGGGGAGAAATGATTTTTTTTTTTTTTTATGTTTTACGGGGAGGAAAAGGGAGAGGGGATCTAATCCTGAGCTGGATTTCCTCTTCTCACTCATTGCTCTTTCCCCAGACAGATTCGGGGCTTTGAAGGCGCCCTCTGCAGAAACAGATTGGTTAATGGGGTCTATTCTGTGGAATGCAGGGGGGTGGGGTGGAAAGGCAATGGGGTATAACCCATAGAGGAAGATTAGATTTGCTGCAGTGTGTGTGTGTGTGTGTGTGTGTGTGTGTGTGATTGTGCGCTTGTAAAATCAGGATGTGCGTCTCTCCTTAACAGATATTTCAAAATGATAAAAAGATAAAATAAATATGAAGTTCCGACAGCCGCATATCATCTTACAAGCATCTCCTCATTTTTAGTTTTGCCATTCCTGTCCTCCGCTGCCCCCCCCACCTCCCCCGCCTCCCCCTCCTCCCACTCCGTTGCCCTGTGACGTGGCAAACGTATAATCCACTCAGACATGGTCTGATGTTTTGGGTTTATTTTTTCCTGCGCTCGCTGCTCAGCGTTGCCACTCACCCACACTATTTTCACTCCTTTCTAAATTCCTCTCGCTTTATTTTTTACTTTCTCCAGAAAAGGAGTGTGGGGGGGGTGGAGCTGCTTCTGCTGCAGCCATCATGTTAATCTGCTGCATGCTTGTTGTCTTTCTTTGCTTATTCATCAGCGCAGCTGCTAAACATGCCATCATGGCGATGCGTGTTGGTGTGTTTTTGCCTGAGCACATGTTGAGTAAACACGGGTTCTCCCTCTCATGTGTGGTTGTATGTTTTCGATGTAATTGCATGTGGTCCACATGTTCACCGTGGGCGTCCGTATTTATTTATTTATTTTTTCATGGCCCTGTTATTTTTTTGAAGCAAGTATTTTCTGTCTGTCTTCAAATTCTATCCATATTTAAATTTCAGCTTATGCTTTGTGAGTCAGGCCTGCTCAGTCCGTTTGATTTGTTTCTTCCTCTGACATCAAGTTAGATTTTGGACAAATACAGTACGTGGTGCTCGCTGATGTCATGTATTTGTCCAGATTTTTCATATTCCATCGCAGCGTGATTCATGGTTGACTGTTGAATGGATTATTGAATTCAGGCCAAGCGCGTTCTATTTTTTCTGCTCATGATGATGATGATGATGAACTCATTGCTTCGGTATAAAATCTAAAGCAACGCCAGCTTTGCTGAAGCTGCCATACCTCCCAGGCGTGAGAGCACCCACAATGCAACACTCTGCGTTGATAATCCTGTTGGCTGCTGACAAATCACCAACATTCTGCAGTGTGCGTCAGAGTGCCGGGACAAGACGCCTCTAAATGCTTTACTACACCTTAAGCTTGTCAGATATGAATGAAGCTGAAGGACACAGAATTGAGCTGGGTACAGATTAGTGGTTTTGATGTGTGTAGTGGTGTGTGTGTGTGTATGTGTGTGTGTTTCTGCGTGTGTGTGTCAGCGTCCCTGTCCAGTGTAGATTATTTATGTGTGTTGTCTTTAGGGACCACCTCCGTGGGGATGGGAATTAATAAGAATTTAGTAATTCCGATTCCATTATCGATGCTGCTCATTGATCCGATTCCTTATCACCTCTCATTGGGTGAGGGAAATAATCCAAATGACTTTGTTCACTTTAACTGTTTCATATCTCAACCTTGGACAGGTTATCATCAGCATATCATTATTGTCAGCTAAAATTAAATTCCAGGAATTGAAGAGCATTTGTTTGCTGAATGTTAATGCTGACGTGGCTCTAGGATAAACACAGGACCAGGAGGACTTCATTGTTACCTTCACAATGTAAAGCACAGGATGCCAGGACCTTAAGCACCCCTTCTTTTACCTAGGTGAGGCTTCCTTCGATAAGCAGCATATCAAACTCGTTACATTTTCACATGTTCATGCTGGGTGGTCAGATGTTTCAGAATACTGGAAGAACCCCCGTCTTTGAGGAAGTTAAAGCCCTGCTAGTGTGGCCAGTAGCCCCGGTATCATTTTGTGTGAAATTGGTTGGAAAAGTGTGTGACATCTTCATACATTTGCGACTCACAAACAATCGATAAGTTGAATCATCAGGCAACCAAACAAACAAACAAGTCTTAGGAATCAAATTACCAAAAAAGATCAAAGACAGAAAAGACACATCCGCTGATTCCCTGCACAGTATTTGAAATAAAAGTGAAAACATTTATTTGTCTCTGTACATTTTCATTTGCTTACAGGTGTGTGTGTGTGTGTGTGTGTGTGTGTGTGTGTGTGTGTGTGTGTGTGTGTGTGCATGTATGAAGGGCAGAGACAACAGAGGGGGTTCAGGGCCCTGGATTTAATTTCCGCTTTGCACTGTGAGATAAGTCAAGCTTAATGAACTGACAGAGAGCGCAGAAGAGCTGTAAGAGCAGGAAACGGAACAGAGGAGTGAAGAGGAGGAGAGAAGAGGAGGAGAGGCTGAAGAGGAGAGAAGAGGAGGAGAGAAGGGCAGGAGAGGCTGAGGAGGGGGTCCAGAGGAGGAGGTCCAGGCAGGCAGTAGTGAACAGAGGGCTCTCCTGCAGAAGCTGTCAGGCTGGAGAGGGTGAGGAGAGAGGACAGAGGTGATGAAGGAGTGAGCAGAGAAAGTTATCTGATAAGTGTGTGTGTGTGTGTGTGTGTGTGTGTGTGTGTGTGTGTTTGATAGAAAAAGAAAATGTTCCGAGCTTTTCATTATGTCAGGAGTTAAAATTGATGGCAGATGCAGATAGCAGCTATTCACACAATCCTCAAGAGATGATAAACGATTTAAACGTTTGATTTTGCGTTTGTGTGTGTTGTATTGTGTGTGTGTGTGTGTGCGCACATTTTCTTTTTGCTGACAACAGCGCAGCAGCTTATCTGCTGAGTGTGTCGTGTTTTGGGGCCTGCATGGCTGCTCTTCCTGTAAATATGATAACATTTTTACCTCTAACATTAATCTAAAAAACAATATCCCTCGGTCCTTTCATTGTGGATATTGCATGTTCTCACTGTTTGTGTGTTCCTCCAGGTTCCTCCCACAGTGCAAATGCACAAACATGTACAAACAGGCATTAGGTTGATTGGAGATTCAGAATTACCACTGGGATTGAGGGTGTAAGTGTGTGTGTGTGTCTGTGTGTGTGCTGGTGCTGGAAGTTAAATCCGGAATATCTGGATATTTGGAGACGTGCAGCTGTTAAACCCCACCAGAGGAAGTTGGCGTCCGCGGCCGACACCACAGATGCAGGACCCAAACAACTGCAGACTGTTTACACTTGTGTGGATCTACAGACAAACAGAGTTGTTGACCGACAGGGAGAAAATGATCCCACAGTGGGAGAGGGGGAGGGACCAAATAAAAATAGACAGGTTGGTGAAATTTTACTTAGCATCATGAAACCTAATTATAGTAAAGCATTTAAACGGGCCGGACCCATAGTGTGCCCATAGTTGTGTTTGTTGTGTTGTGTTGTGTTGTGTTGTCCTCCCAGATGAAAATTTGGTTTGAGTCTCTGGTTTTCCTGATTTGCTCCAATTGACCCCAGATTATTGGGGTTGTCTATCTCACTTTTCCAGCTTTTATCAGATATGGGATGACCGGGGGAAGAGCAGAGCCCACATGTACACGCTGTGCACATGCGGATGAGCTCGGCGTGCTGCAGCCATGCGCCGACACTTGCCGCTGTCCGTGGTGCTGAAAGAATCATGTCCTCCTTTTACTTCCACTTGTGGTCGTTCCCATCTTTAAGTTCTCTGCTGTATTGATGTTGTTTCACATTATTTCAAGGTGCCAATAAATCCTCCCTTTATTAGACCCCGAATATCGATCCATTTCTCTCTCACCACACATCTCTGAGTCTGTCTGGCCATTGCTTTTTAATCCCTGCTTTTCCCCTCCCTTTCTTTCCATTCAGAGGGAAATGTCAGGTTCTATCTGTGCTCTGGGTCTACAGAGGGAATGTAGAACAAGGAATGGGGCTTTTGGAAGCAATTCATGCAAATAAAATGATTTACATTTGTTCTGTTATGGACGTGGATTTGGTAAATGATTGAAGGGGCCAACAGTGTCAATATCCTGCACATGATAACTGTTGTGTGTTTGCATTTGGAATGAGTCATCTCCTTTGTGTGTCTTGATACTGCTCCTGTAATGTCCAGCACACACAGCCACGTATCTGAAAAATGCTAAACAGGTGGGTGATAAGCTCGAGTGATTTGCTGGGTGTGTGTGTATGATGCTATGTGTTCTGGTGTGTGTGTGTGATGTTAATCAGGCTGTCATGATATGAAAGATTCCTACAGGGAAGCTCCTGTTGTGTGTAGAGTTCTCCACAGGGCGCTCAGTCTTGAATGCACAGACAGCTTTTGTCTCAGTCTTTGTTTTCCCCCTCTCTGATCTGCGTCTTGACAGGTTTAAGTGTCCCAAAAAGAACTTGATAAATTCCAGAGAATTCCCCTTTATGTGGCTGGTTGTTGTTTTGGTGTTGTGGACAGGTCAGACTTTCATTTGGTACCTCAAGTCCCATATAAATGATAACCTTTAACTGTAGCTTACGGCAGATCTGGATCAGGCGCTCAGATTTCCCCCCTTTGTTCGTCAAGAACGCAATAAAAGCGGGGGGCAGGCGTCACTGTATATGTGATTATAGCAATATCTTTCCTTCCTCCTTACACACGGGCACAAACATCTGCACGCACATGCATTATTAATAGAGGACGACAAACCAAATGGGAAAAATATAAATGTCAAATGGTAGAAAGAAACACATCGAGGAATATAGTTGTCCTGCTGCAGGACTGAAAAGATGAAATGGGAGAAGATATCAGTAGTATGTCTAGGGTATTGTACCCTCAGCATGTTTGTTTTTTTTAATCCTGCATGTCCGTCTGTGTACAAGCGAGTGATAAGAGGCAGCGGGCCCTCAGGCTGTAAAGGCCACTGAACCTTTGGTATTTGCATTATTAGATGTCCACTTGCATCTCCTTTACAGCTGTCAGGTCTGGACGGTAGAGGGCAGATGCTGGCATTTCTGACTGCCCAGTTAGCCTCAAACCCACTGTTTTTTTTTTTTCAGACTTCGTCTTTCCAGCACTACATCAATATCAACACACAAGGAAAGGTGCAATAAATAAAGCACAATGTGCACGTGCACATTTCTCAGAATTCGCTTTTGCATTTCTTGCATTTTTTCTCACAAAAGACAGATCAATAGTGGAAATTTGCTCCAATGGTAAACGAGACAGTAGAGCTCAGTTAATCATCATTCACAACCTTTGATACGTCACGAGTTTCGATCGCTGCGTATCCGTTGTGCAGCTGTTTCGACCTGAACGTCACCTGGACAAGCCCACAAAAACAGGAATCATAACAACAAAGAAAACGATGAGGAAGGAGGTACGTGTGGAAGGAACTGTGGCTGCAATTCTGGCTTGTGTGTGTGTACTGGGTTTAGCCAATCAGAGGTGTAGAGCTCAAGCCCCACCCAGGGGGTTTTCAGGGCCGATCTATGTACCTGCCCTGGAGCAGGGACTCGGTTGCCCCCCTTAAAGCTCCTATAAAGGGGAGAAGTGGTGTCGGGGGAGGTTCCTGCAGTGGAAAGGCGCCTAAAGAGATTCTCTCTGACATTTTCTTTCCTTATAGTATCAATAACACACACATTATTGATTAGGACTAGGGACTCTTGCATTTAATTAGCTAAAATTGGAGAATGTATTGCTACTAAAGATTTGGCTTTTTTCCCCCTCTTTTGTGACATTTGTCAAACGTGAGTCGTGTAATCTTGTGACACTACAATGTTTGTCACAGTTCATGTGGAAGAACACGGTACTACTGATCACAGGGGACCGCTGCTTGTTAGGTTGACAGACTCCTGGAACAGCTGGCCCTGCAGCATATGGCACCGGGACACCAGAGAGCACAGTCGGAGAGTTAGAGAGAGACAGTCTGGAGGACGGAATTCAGCAACAGTGATCAGCAGAGAAGAGAGCAAGGTTCAATAATACCATTATAGCGCGCTGCTCCTCTCGCAACAGTGGACAGCGGAACAAGTAACGCTGATGGGATGTGATGGCTGACCTTCTCATCAGTTAGCACAGTTTAGACACACATTCATCCACATGCAGTTAATACGCCCATAGTCCTGGAATAGTTACATGGTGAAATTAAATTTCCCTCACGCGAGCAGTTGTAAGGAGATGGCCATGTTGTGTCTATTAATATGATGAAAAGGTCGCCGCAGCATCTTGTCACAAATTATTTTTAAGCTGTGTGTGTGTGTGTGTGTGTGTGTGCTGAGCTTTATCCTCTTCTAACCCTCTGTAAAGTATCACATGGTGAAAAAAATCATTTTCAACAGGTAGAGATGAAAACAAGGACACTATAACAGGGCGGGGACAGCTGAGAAGGAAGAACATTTATAATTAATTGTGAGTTATAGAACCTTGTTTGGCCGTATTCATTATTGAGGTCCAGGTCTTTCCAGGGGCATTTAGGCTGAAGTGGCACTTGGCTTAATGCATCGAGACAGTGTCAGCGCTGAGAGGTTTACAGAGTGTCAGGTGTCGAGTTAGCATCAGCCGCTCACGTGCTGCAGGTGAGCAGCACTCTGAAATAATGTGTTTAACTCCAAAGTTTCAAGACAGGGCCGATATAAAATCAATGACAACACATTGTGTTCAAAAGCTATTAGTTAAAAGTACATATGTGAAGAAAAGGGCAGTGGTTTTATTGATAACACACAAATCTGACTCCCCAGCAGGCAGTTGCTTCTGCAAAACAAAGCTCCAATTCCCACTGTTTGTTTCCTGCAGAGCAGCACCAGAAGTCAAAGGAAGCTCCTGCAGCATTATTCAGCTGGATTCAGAAATAAAGCAGAATTAATGATTATATGCAAGATTATTAAACAGAAAAATGTCCCACCAGGCCAACTTTCTGGTAGCGATATATATCTCAGTGTTGCGTTTTCAGCAGGTACCAAAGCTCTGCATAGAAAATGTTCAAATAATTTTATCCATCTCCCAAGGAAATCTGCTTCTCTGTATTCACTTTCTCTTCATTCATAATAAGGTGCTGCCAAGGCGAAAAAATAGTAAAGAAAACACATTTTCTCTGGTTGATTTCATACAAGCTTGAAAAAAAATGCATTCGGTTCCAGAAACAATAGAGAAAACACTTCCCCTGTGGTAAGAGTATCCTAAATTAGACATAAATGGCCTCCCTGACAGTCAGAAGAACCTGAACGCAGCACACTTCTGTGTCTGTCAGCTCCGTTCTGTGTTCCACTCACGCTGAGTGCACACCCTGGCCCATTTCTCCAATATCAACTTCAGATGCACCGAACTGCTAACCTGTGTAAAAGGAATCTGTCGTATTTATTGTGTGATACCATCTCTCTGCCATTCACAGTGTGCAGTCTTATGATTATTGCGGCGAGAGATTTAATCTAATATTAGTCCTGTCTTCTGGACCGCATCAGTTTGCACCGTCACATCTGGCATAGGTATGAAGGAAGATAAAGCTTTCACACACAAGCTGATATTTGAGCTTCCAGGATTCCTAATGTGTTTACCTGTGCATAAATAATCTTATATTTTATCTGTGTTAAGTCGCTACTTTTCATACACCCTGGGTGTGCAGAGCTGTGGGACTGTTCAGCTTAGGGAAGTGTGAACGAAGGTCTGCATGCGAGGGTGATCCTCTCATCTCAGTGTCAGGTCGTGACAACGGGAAGAGCGGTATCACTCTGCATTTACATTGATCCTTATTAGGCCTGGAGATAAATCCCCATCACCAGTTTGAGTCACAGTGGCCATGGCAGCTCCTAGAATTTCAGCATATACCCCCCGTACATCAGCCTAAACAAACACACACGCACAGGCACACACGTGCACGCACACACACACACACACACACACACCCTCACTCTTGTAGTCATGCTTCAGTGTTAATCTAGGACAGAAGCACCAGGAGACGTCCCTGACTGAAACTCTTTTCTGTGTAGACTTTTAAATTTCCTCTTCTGTGTATTTAGTCTGAAACTGTCTCAGCTTTTTTTTTTTTTTTCAATCATAGCAATTATTTTTTTAATCAACAAGTTACCCTTAAAAGATTACCTTCTCCCCGTCCACTCAGAGCGGAGGCCTGTGCAGCTGACTGTGATGGGATGGAGGGAGGTCTCCAGGGTAACGGGACAGGCCATGCAGCGTTGGCATGTCGTACCGATTCCAATTATATTATGGGCTGTTTGTTTCCTAACCCTTTCCGGTGGGGTGTCACCTTGGCAACTAGCCAGCAGTGTGAGGTGCTCGACAGCATCGGTGAGGGTGTACTTGTGTGTGTGTGTGTGTGTGTGTGTGTGTGTGTGTGTGTGTGTGCGCGCCTTTTCTGGTGCCTGCATTTGCATGAGTCACTAAGAAAAACATCATGGAGGCAAAACATTGAAGGTGGAGATGCCGTCTGGAGCACAGAGCACATCAATTCTGACCTTATACGTTCCCTCAGCCATTAAGGTTCTGATGCACTCTGCAGAAAAGGCTTTAAAAGTGAGATGACTGGTTTTTAAAAAGGTTCAGAGTGCCTTCAACATATCTGCTTGTGCCATATTGTCAGTAATGTCCCCCTGAATATGGATGGACCCTCTATACTGCACATACTGCAAATAAATGTGCACGTGGCTGCTGTTGGGTGTTATCTGTCTCGGCCTCTGAGAGCACCTTTCAGCTCTGATAATATAGGGTTTACTTTCTCTCCCCTATAGGGACGAGATAATGAAAACTCTGGGGTGGCAGACACGTACGTGCCTTTTAATCACGGGGGCAGAGTGAGGGCGAATATCATTTTCCAGATTTTTGAGTTGTGTATGCCACAGAGAGCAGAGAGATAGGAATCAGAGTGTGTTTCTGTTCTGATATGGACAAAGAGCTCCAAAACACAGACCTGAGTATAGATAGGGAGAGAGGGAAATCATGAGGAGAGCGAAAGAGGGGAGTGCAAGAGCTGGCACAGCAGGGGAGAGAGCATCGGAGAGATAGGGATCGGGACCTGGAAGCTGTTCCCTCGTGTCCTGTCAGAGATGAGAGCCGGGGTGATAAGGAGAAAGAGGAAAGGACGGAGAGAAAGCAGGCGAGAGAGAGAGAGGGGGACAGCGTGGCGACGCCGAGGTGAGGAGAGGGCAGCGCGTGGGATTTTTACCACTTGTTCTCAAACGGAGCAGGTCTGAGGGGATCAGTGCCGGCGAGAAATGTCAGAGCTACTACGGTGTAAAATGGAGCACGCCAAAGTTCAACGGAGACACCGCGGGTTCAAATGTTGTTCTTTAAAATTTTTGTCTACATCCTGCAGATTCCCCGGCGCGCCCCGACGGTATTCTTGGGCACCGGCTGTGAAAGCAGCGACATTTATCTGGAGAACGCTCCACTGCGTTGCGTTCCGCCGTTGCCGCGGTTTCCACCAGCTTGCGTCAAAATATGAGAAGTGACAGAAGTTACCCTTTGCGTATCCGCCGAATGTAGCTGGGCTTTTGTCAATCTCTTCGGTCGCCTTGATCAAGTCTCACTTTAACGCTTGATGTGGCGGTGGAGCTGAAGTGTGTGACATCTGGTATTACACCTTTCTGTGGTGTGAAATCAGCCATGCTGTTGCCCTGAGATGCATGACGTTGATGCTTGTTTCATGTTAACTTGAGGAAATATAGCTCTGATCGATTGTCCGTCCATCCATCCATCCGTCCACCTGTCCGTCCATCCATCCATCCATCCACCCGTCCATCCGTCCATCGTATGAAAACATGCCACTCAAAGTAAATGTCTTAATATGAATTGAAGGAAACGACATTGACTACATGTCAGAAATAATCTGAGTTTGAAACGTCGTTAGAAATTAGAAGAAGTCTAAATATGTTAATTTTGATGTAAAACTGCTAAACCCTGACAAATACTTCCTAAGTCCTTGTAAGGTTCTTAGGGGAATATTATATCCAGCCTGGAGTGATGCACTAAGGGAACAAATGGCTGTGGAGTAATTTCTTTAAATGTTGAAGGCTCTGTTAACACTCTGACGTTCAGACCAACAGAGCAGATGTAATGAACGCTGTGGAAGCGCACCTTTACAGGTGCAGAGAGGCAGATAGTTAAACCTCGGGCCAGCCCCCCCCCCCTCAGAGCCTCTGAGCGCTATCGTTTTTCTCATCAGTGCTGTGGCTGCTCTTCTGCAGCTGCCCGGCCGCTCCTTTAATCATTCACTTCCTTGGATTTTTGCACAAAAGAATCCTTGCAGAGGTTTTGATGAGCGGAAGCGTGAAATTTCTGTCAGGAATCCCGGCGTCGCCTGTGGATAAAAAACATTTTCACGTTGTTATGGTTTCATCTCCTCCTCTCATTCCTGTCCCAAACTAGCGGCTGCTGATGGCTCCATTCAGCATGCAGCACACCCTAAAAACGAACGCGTCAAACGTGGGTCAGCCGCTGACGGAAACCCCGTTCACGCACTCGCGCTCTTCCTCTGTGAGGAAGCCGCGTTGCTGGGCATCACCGTGACGCCTCTCCCTCACCATTATCCCGTTGCCCGGGAGACCGATGGCATGCCACTGCAGGTGAGTGCAGAGGTGGGTGTCAAAGCCTCCCTGCCTCGCTATGAAAGGAGAGGTGTGGAAGCAGCGCGGTGAAGAGGATTCTCTGGTAGAAACAGGCGCTAAAAATAAAGTCAATAATGACGCCAGGCTGGATTACAAATCTTTTTTTAGCTTGCTGTCAAGTAGTTTTGTTTTTTCTTGACAGTGTATCACCTGCAGGAGTCCCTCTTCCCTCTATTGTCCCTCTGTATCTGCCTGTGATTATGTTACTAAGCAAAAGTCTCCTACTGGAACGTTCATTGGTGGAGCTCATCTTTGGCTGGTATTACATAACAGCTCCCCTAACATCTCCGCTCTGACTCGGAGTGTAATATAAATATGGATAAGTGGGAGCAGGAAACTCTTCTGGGCACTTTTGCAGAGTTCACCACTGTTTTCTTACATCTCCTTATGAAGTAAAAACAGGCTGGTTTTAAAAATAAACTTTAAAGAAATCACTGAGCATCTGCGCGGTGTCTGAGCTGAAACCCTGGTTTTGAATGTACTTCAAAAAACAAAAAAAAAACAGCTTTTCCTTTTGCTAGAGAGTGCACGTTTCAGGACAAAAGTAAATGAAAAGGATTTCCCTTTCCCCCGAATCGGTTGCTAAGGCATTTCTGACCCAGCTGATTCGAAGGTTTTGGTTGCTAAGGCGTAGATGATGCAAACCGTCTGTTAGGTTGAGCTTTGGCTGCGATGCCTCTGAGACACAGACGTTGAAAGAGGAAAACAATTGAAACCAACTGAAGCAAAAGCAAAAGCTTGCTTGAGGATGTGTTTTTTTTTTGGTTTTTTTTTTACATGAATGTGTTGGGGAGGCGGGGGTTATCAAGCTAAAAGCCCCTGGCTCTGAGGTAAGACGCCGTAAGGACGGAGGTGCATGTTACATCAAACACAGCAGCGCTTCAAAGCAGCTGTTTGGGTTGTGCTCTGTGGAAGACAGTGACTTCAAACAGATACAAATATTCTGTACAGGATGTCAAAGCCCTGGTTGAAACAGCTGCTGTATATGACGCTGTCCGGCTTTAGAAAAATGCCTTACCTGTGTAGAGGTATTTGATATCCAGCAACGTGTGATCTCACAGGTAGCTTGACCTCATGAGTGATCTTATGCTGACCTTATTGTGATGCTAAAGTTCCAGGATAAGAGAAAGTACCCCATCCTCTCCGCTCTTTCCCACCCCGTTTCTTGTCTTGCTTGAACCTTTGAAAAAAAGAAAAGCTTTGCACTGGGAGAGCTATTGATTTGGTGTGTCTGTTTGAAAAGAAAGTGACTGTATTTTTCTCTAAAATACAGACCAAAGAGCAACTTCACCAAAATGAAAGGCTATTTAAAAAAAGCAACCATGCTCACTGCATCAGACACGTGGATGGACAATGAGAAGGGACCAAAGGTTGAACTTATTCACAACTAACAGAGAATAAGGTTAAAGATTTATGAAACAATTTAGAAATACTATCCCTAAACCATTGGTTCTTGGTGCGTATATTTGTATATCTGTGTTTGTGTGTGTGTATTTTGGAGGCCTTTTCTGATATTTTTCTTCATATTTGTGTTTTTTCCTCTTCCCTCCTGGTACTGTTTAGCCTCCTTGTCCACGCGTGTCTCTGTTTTTCCCTCATTAGTTCTGCTTTTTTGAGTTGTTGATTTTTGGTTCACACATTTGCACCCTCTTCACAGTTTCAACATATCTCTGTTGCTGGCCGCCTCTCTCTCTTTTTTTTATCACATCAACGAGACAGCAGGTACCAGCTGATGCCTCAACACCAATCATGATCGCTCAACTGAACAATAAATAATTGTTCTTCCTTTTCACGGATCAGAGTGTTACACGCTTGTGGGGGTCAGTGACCCTCCTTCGAGCTGCTGGTCTACATTTAAGTGGAATAGCATGTTGTTGAGAGTGTGCAGACGGGTATATGGAGACAAGTTGAGTGGATGCATGTCTAGGAGATTTAACAAATCAAAGCATTGATGCAGTGGCAGTGCTGAAGGATGAACAACCTCTATAATACAATTATTAAATTGACCAGTGCTGCTTTGACTGGTGCTGGAATGATAAGATAAAATGTTGTATATATGTATATAAATGCAAAAGATATTTATATAATGAGTAAAGCTTTGTTGATGTCATGCTTGTTGCTCACGCCTGGTTAAGTAAGTAAAGCGTTTCTGGTTTGCTTCCAGTCCTGTGTGAGGCAGGTTGCTCTGATCGGATGATTTAAAGCTGATGGAATCACATTTTTTTTCTTGAAGTGTCTGAAGCCAGACACCTGGAAGAGTCATGGTTTGAATAGATATGAGTTGAGATTAAAGCTCATCACCCAACTGGCTTTTTTTCCATTAATAATGTTGCGATAATCTTTATACTGTCAAGTCTGACGCCCACAGACAGCCAATGGTCTGCAGACGTGTGTGGATTCGATTTAAATCATGTTTACAGACCGTGCACCGGCACCACATTAAAGATACTACTGGCATAATTAAGGGGGCGATGGAGGAGGACACGCCATGTATGAGGGTGTTCTTACCCGAGATTTTCCTCCTGCTCTATAAGCAGCATCCAGCATCAGCACTCTGATTAAGTTGCATAAGAGAAAAGGGAAAATTTGGCCTCATTTATTTCCCCCAGGAGACAAAAAGAAGTGCAGCGATGTTGAGAGAGCAGCGGGAACAGAAAACAAGACGTCCTTGCGGTCACATTGCAGTACTTCTGAACGTGTTTGTCATTCGATTGCTTCGAGGCAGAAAAGCTTTAAGAGCACATGGGAAGAAACGGTCGGCAGGTGGGGAGAAAATGAAGGGTGGAGAGAGGAAGGGCTGCAGAGAGGCAAATCTCTATAAATAGCATGTGGTCCCTGCAGCCTCATTGTGGCAACTTTTACTGTGGACCTCAGATTAAGCAAAAAGGATTTAACCTGCAGTGTCACCCCAGGCTGCAGCTTACAGCTGCTGTGTTTCTGTGTGTTTGTGGGGTATAAAAAAAAAACATACATCCAAGTCATGCAACATTGAACACTGACACAATAAAGCATATTCACAACAGTATAAACTACACTTTTGGCCTGTGGGGGGGGGGCGCACACAGCACCAGTTGTCTACCTCTCCATCGGCGCTATCTTTACGCCCCCCCTGCGCAGCTGCATGGGGGGCCCTTCACTGCATATTCCAGAGGAAATCAGCACGTTAGCTGCTTCCAGCTGCAGGATGATATGCAGACAGTAGTTGGGTTATTACAGACTGAGGGAATCTGGAACTTGGAATACAAGGCGATAATCCAGAGCTGCGCATAAACAAAGCAGAGGGATTTATATGTTGTGCTGATGCAAATTGCGCATCGCTGCACGTGAACTGTGTTTTTACTGTATGAAATGCAGATGAGGTGTTTGAATTACACATTTCGCGCAGCTGCGAAAGCAGCTTTCCAAAGATCACGGGGGTTATCCCTTCCTGAAAGACTGCACATCTACAGCAGAAAATCTGACATCTAAAGTGGGTCACAGAGTTTTAAAGAACTTTCTATTTGACAGACAGCCCGGGGATGTGTCATGAAGGATGTCGCTGATGACATGCCTGTCAGGATACGTGTGCTCCTGGCTGTTTGAAGCTCAGCCCATGCAAGGGCGCAAAAGTTCTGATGTGTCAAACAGTTTTCTGGAGCGTGTTTTGAAGATGCCCTTTCGAATGAGTCCAAATTGGTCTTTAGCAGGCAGCAAAATCCAGATTATATGCTGAGGCCTGATAGTTTGGGGATTGCAGAGGGGGGGGTGACTTGCTGTGCATTGCTTTCGTTTAACTGCTTTATGACCCACGATTCCAGTGCCTAAACCTTGTTAAAGGTCCAAACTGTCAATCGGCCCCTCCAGCGTGTTGTTTATAACAGCAGAATAGCAGAGAACCGACCCCACTCATATTTTTTAATGTCCCCTCTCAGTCACTCTCTTCCTCCAAGGCGCCATAAGCAGCCTCTCGGTCCCTGCTCAGAAATGTTGCCGCACTTGGCAAAGACGTTGAAAAGCCTTGTGTTTTTTTCATGCTCTCTGAGCACAATTCACAAGGTCGGCGCGTTGGCCACTTTGCCGAGGCACCTGCTTCCGGAGACAGCAGCAGTGCCTCTGCTGAGCTGTCGACCTTAAGATCAACCTCACAGCGCGCCTCTTAGACCGCTGCGACTCTGTGAGCCAGTCGGACCGAAGTGGGAAACTGGCGAGGAGGGTGTAATGACGGGCCTCAAGTCAAGGGAGTTGCCGCCAGTGGAAGGGCCGCAGACACGGAATAGCTCCCCCTGCAGGTCGTGACGGCACACCCAACTTTTAAATGCAGAATAACTCACAAAAGAAAGAAGACATTGATGTAAAGGGAATTGTCTACAGGCCTAAATGAAAGCCCTACACACGCTTAGCTTTTTTTTAATATACACTAAAAGCCTGGCATTTTAAAGGATTATGTTAACATTCATACATGCTCTGTATACCCATAAAGTCATGGAGTAGAAAAGACAACTCATTCTTTGAAAACTGTGGCATTTGCACGCTTCAATCCCCAGAAGACTTGGCCAAACCACAGCTTAAATACCACTACAGCAAAGTGGAGATGAGAGAGGCAGCTCGCTGTCTAATGAGGTGATGATGGAAGCAGCCATGCCGTGTGCGATGAGAGCCGACAAGAATTCTGAGCTCCTGGATAAATTTGGAATGGTAAATGAGCCCACAAGTGTGCTGGCTTGTGCTGGATCGTCATGCGGCACCACGAGGAAAAAAAAAAAAAAAATGTTTTTGTGCCACAGCTTTGATTAAGAATGGATGACTGTGCTTTGCTCTCCTCTCTCTTTGTCCTTTCATGTTTTCTGCCTGTCTCTTTTTGCATTGCTCTCCCCTTTACTCTTTTTTTTCCCCTCCTACTGGTGTTGAAGGCAAAATGGGAGAAGTGAGGAGACAGTGATGGAAAGAAATTGGAGTGGTGGACTAACAGATGAGTGGCAGCAGAGAGGGAGAGATAATCAGAGGAATGGATCAATTTCTAGCTCGGATAAATATTTGAATTTTAAAGGTGCTTCTGCCGATACGGGGATGTGGAAGTGCCGCACCGCCACAGCCCGGCCCCGCCCCCCCCCCGCCGCTCCTGCTCCTCCTCTTAGCCAATCATCACCCCACACTGCTGTATTTAGGTCATAGCAACGTGTTGCTGCTGCCTCTGCTGGCAGATGCATTGTGCCGTAATCCCCCCCTAAAAAAAAAAAAAAAAATAGACGGGGGAGAAGAAGAGTGAGGAACCGGTCGTGACAGAAGCCGGGAAGTTTCTCCCCAACGACAGCCAAAGCCGCTCTCAGGATTTTCCTCATTCCTAATGTCTTCCCCTCTCTGATCTCCCCACCTCGGTGAGCGGTTAGCAGCAGCCTCAGATCAGCGCCTCGGCTTGATTTGCACTGTGCCATCACTGAGACCTGCTCAAAACTAGCGCACTTTAAGTGCATCTGAGAGATGAGTGATGTTTAAGGGGAACACCAGAGCCATTGATTTTTGCCTTTTGTTCTGCTCTCCCTGCTGATATTAATTGGATCCTCCACGGGGGTGATGGAGTGAGGGGGGTGCAGACAGGGGGGAGGAGAAGGCGAGCAGGCAGACGCAGGACAGAGAGAGCGCGGGGATCCTGCAGACGCAAACAACAACATCCAATTAATGCCTGCAATGACAGCAGATTTCCCAAATGCGGGGAAAAGGAATTCCGGGTGTGGGGAAGTTGAAAGCTGTCAGTCAGTCCGTCCTATTTCTGAGCCTGTGCCGCCACGCTGGCGCGGGCAGAGCGGGACGCTGCCTCCCCAGTGTGCCGCTGCTTTCCCAACACAACCTTTATTTGCTCCATCTCTCACCTCCTCGCTCGCTTTTTGTCAGAGGGGAGACTAATGGATTCCCAGTAGGTGATCCCGTGGTGTCGCGTGCTCCCCCCCTCAGCCACCAGCTGACGTGGGTGTTTTTGCTCGCAGCGCTGCTGGTGTCTGAAGATGCTCAAGTGTTTGAATGAGGCCTGGCTGTTTATTTAACGTTGACTTTTTTTTTTAAACACACACACAAACACACACAAACACACACAAACACACACAAACACACACAAACACACACAAACACACACAAACACACACAAACAAACACACACAAACACACACAAACACACACAAACACACGAGAGAGGCGAAAGAAAGAGGTTCTGGGGGTGTAGTCATGTGACCTATCAGGAGAGGCAGAGCGAAGTCTCCACGGGCTAATGATCCCGACAGATGTGCGAGAGCTGGTTCAGCCTTTTCTGTTTTCGTCACCGCTCATCCACGCTGTCAGCCGTCAGTTTGACTCTTTAACACTTCCGTGTGCGGGGGAAAATAAAGTACTTTGAATGTTGCAAAACCAGAAGTGCTAGCAAAAATTTCCAACGCCACACGACTGTGCAGCAAAAACTGGAAATGTTTCTCTGAAAATAAGAGGAAAATGATATTTTAATCATTAATCATGGTCTTGCTATAATAGTGGCTCATCCATTAGCCCAAAGCTGTATTATTGAAATAGACGATTGAGCTCTTTTAAAAATTCAAAATCTTTTTCCTTTTTTGAAAACCAAAAAAAAAATAACTGTTCTTCCCTCAGAGCGCGCGGCTACTCGCACCTCATACTCTAATAGAGTTGTGACGAATGAACGTCCGCTGGAGCAGCTGACGGATGATGGGATGGCTTATTGTGAAATGTTTAATTTCACCCTCGGGTCTCTGCGACTAAATAATGCAAAGCAGAAAAAGGGAATGGAGATGGTAACAGTGATACCTCCACATCAACGCAGCGCTCGGTGTATTACCTTACTAAGTAACTGCACTAAATAAATACGGGACCCAGAATGCATTGCTGCTTGTCACCTGCAGGCACCCCCAAGTGTCTAAAGGGCATATATATATTTTTTTTTTTAACCACAAGAATGTGATGGAAGAGTTTACCAAATGTGTGTTTATCTGAGCATTGAATTTGATTTCTTATAAATATGAATAAGATTACGAGTCACGCAGAGTTCACGCTCGTGCTGCGCGTTGTCTGCGTCTGCGAGCGGGTTTCAAAGTAATGCTTCCCTAAAGGCTCCTTTATGCGGTTTATTACACATCAGCCTCATAACGGCTCCCATTTCTGCCTCTCTTTTCCATTTTTCCTCTCCTCTTCATCCCTCCGTCACCGCTCCCTCACTCCCCTGCTCTCAGCGCTAACGGCCCATGCCTCCCGTCTCCCCGCTCTCCCTTACGCGCTCTCTGCTAGTGAATGTGGGACGTGGGGACCACTCCATGGCTTTTTCCTGCGCTGTTGCTATCTGGTGGCGCCGATAATGATGGCAGGCGCGAGGGATGGAGGAACGGAGGGGTGGAGAGATGGAGTGCTCTTTTGCGACGGCTGCCAGTGAGTGCATTAAGCAGCCCACCTACACTGCGGAGGGTCTGACGAGGGACATCATCGCCCCTCCGTTGCTTTGTGCTCTCTCCTACACACGCAGCGGGATAAATGAGAGTTTGCGAGTCGTCGTTTGTGTGCGCTGTGAATTACCTGCGGGGAGTTGCACATTTACGTAAGGGGGAGCTGGAGTTCAGGAGCCACGGCGCATAAGAAGCATCAGAGAACAACCAGCGGAATTGTCTTCAACCTCCTGCCTATTTAGACTTCTTTCCAGGTCCCTTTGATGTCTGCTTGTGTGCTCTTAGAGTCCCTCACCATCAAAATCAAGTGTTTGACCTGACAAGCGTGCCCGTGTGGCGCCTGGATCCACCACGACATCGGCAATCAGCCCGATTCCTCTCGTGTTTTTCTGAAACCCAGGGCTGACTCGCAGATGGACTCTTGTGAAAGGAAAAGAGGTCAGAGTTTTTGTAAGCGATGATTAACGGCGCCAGAACTGAAGCTGATGCTCACTGGCTCCTCCTCCAGATTTCCCAGGAACATGTGTCTACTTTTAGCATGTCTGCCAGTACTAGGTTCATTAAACAAGGCTGACACCCCTGGAAAGGGTGAGTGGAAAACAGGACTAAAGCAGATCTCCATGTTAAGGAGAACTGCCATTAAAGCCATTTTTAATATTGCATAAAGAATTTTATTACAGTTGTCCTGAGAAATCAATGATTTAATAAACATAAACGCCACTTGAAGCAATTACCTGCTCGCTTGGACCTTTGTGATGTGGCTGCGGTTCTCTGGGCTGGAGCTGCTGTACTTGCAGCTCACACTCTGACCCTGAACCCCTCTCCTCCACTTGATTGACATATGTTGCACCTCATGAGGTGAAGTAGGAGATGAGTCAGATATGAAATTATTTATCTCGTCACACAGAAACGCTGCTCATATTTTTAGCCCGAGCTGAAGCTTTAAAGGATTTTGAACCGTCTTTTCTCAAGAGAAGCCATTTTTAGGTGTGAATTTATTTTACAGGCTCTTTTTCGGGCCTGCTACCGCCCCTTCACTCTTGTGTGTGTGTGCGTGTGTGTGTTTTTTGTAAGTCTCTCTCGTCACTGGAGAGCTGCAGCAGCAGATTGGAAACTCTAACAGATTGCTGGATCAAATTGTATATCCGGGCGGAGGATTTGAGGGCAGGATCATGTCCGTTTCATCTCAGTTTTGCTTTGTCGGAGAGGAATGGCGCAAAGCAAACGTGTTGTGTCTGAAATTGGTGCAACGATGTCCGGGGTGCTGTTTTTGCTGCCACAGCAGCAGGGAGACACTCTGGAATCGGTCTGTTTTTATTTTGTCACATTTGTCGGTCATGCTCTGCTTCTGTTTATGATTCCTGCAGGCCATGACAACCTCTTTAACTTATGTTAAAGCAGGAAAGTGGCATAATAAATTAGCCCTCGGTGGGATTGAAGCCTCAGATTTATCTGCCTTTCTTAATGTGTGAGATTTTCTTATATGTTTTTAATAATTGATGTAAGGAAATATTCCTCCATCCTTCAGCAAGTTCTCTTTCCTTCTCTTTCAGTCTCCTGGTACCCCATTAGTTCTTTTACATCACTTTGACGCACACATGTAGAATACAGTATTTCTAAACCAAATTAAACTGTGATTATCCTGTCGTCATCATGTTTTATGTATCATCTTTGAAGATGCTCTGGACGTTCAAGCGTGAATATGCAAGGTAGCCATGATAGTCGGTTCGATTAATGACGGGCTTCGTGTTTTTTTTATCCTCAGCGTGAATGGCCTGCTGGTCACGAGAATTTCAAAGCCAGATTTCAGTAAAAATCTGGGCTGCGTTCAGGCTCCCAAAAGGCCCTTTTAAAGCGAGCTCCACAGCTGAGCAGGGAAATAAACCATCCTCGTCAAATCAGAATTTGGCTACAAATCCAACAGCGCTCTTTTACCCTCTCTCATTCTCATTATGTCCCCACTTTCCACCCTCTACTTTCTATCCCTCCTCATAATATCCTGACCTTCACAGCCTCTCTGCTCACATCCTCTGGCTACGGGAGTTGAATCGGGCTCATTATTGGGGCCTTTAGACCTATTCTGTTGAAAATGTGGCTTTCTGAAAGCTGTTCCTCCCATGAAGAAGCCAACATTCCTCTGCTCTCCTCAGCGGATAGATACTTTGGACTCACTATAACACAAATGACGGGATATTCATGGGAGTGAAATGAAGATGTTTAGCAACTTTTTTGGGGACTTTTAGAGCGGACAGTGGACAGAAACTGGTGTTTGTCGAGAGAGTTCTGCTGTTTCTGTTTTGCTGTGGAGTGTACACTCATTTTTTCTGAATATTGAAACGGAATCAAAGCCACAAGGTTTTTTATTTGTGTGCAGCGGTGGTCGGATTGAAGTCACACATTGGAATAGCACTCATGGATTTACTTCCGGTGAAATACTTATAGCTCCTCTAACTGTAATCAAACAAACTGTAACCAAACTATTAAACCAGCATTTTATTCCAGTTCTTACCAGTGTAGAACACACACACACACACACACACAAACACACACACACACACACACAGTATATGTATAGACTATATGTATCATATCAGTTCTTCCAGAGCCAGAGATGACAGTGTGGATATTCAAATAGATAAAGGTATGAAATGTTTTGCTTGTAATAAGCAGATGATTTTCAATTTCTTATTTATCTCGTTTATGTTTAGTTTTCATTCAACATGACCTGCCCCTTCTGCTTCTCTGGCCTTGCTGTACTTGTCAAAGCAACAGAACTCCTCTGCTCACCTGAGCGGATTGAAATAGCCATGAGCCTGCGAGCACCTGTTGGACCCTTATTCTGCTCCTCAAAACAGCGTCTTGTGTCTCTCTCACAGGCACAGATCACAAAAATCCAAATTTAAGTATTATTGCAGTTTTGATACTGAATGATCCTATAGCTCAGGTGGTGGGTTGCTCACTTATGCTGTGTGAAAGTGATTGGTTTGACATCAAACCCCTGCAAACTACAAGTTGAAGTGTCCTCGAGCAAGATAGGAAAACCCCAAATCTCTTCTCCATCTTCAGTGTATTAATGCGCACCTTGGGTCGTTCCTAATTGGTTACTTAATGGGTTGCTCTCTGTGTGCGTACACTGATGTGTACATGTGAGTGGGTCAATTTAGAGCTGTAATGTCAAAGATGACAAGAAGAGTGCTGCATCAATACCGTCCATTTACTCTGTCTCTTTCTGTCGGTGTACTAAAAGATGCATGCATGATTTACATATATTACATTTTCAGCGTTTCATTATTTATTATGATCTAATTCAGGTATTAAAACAACACAGCCCAGATTTGAGTGGTGCAATCCTTGGTCTCCTGCAGGATTCCATCAATGACACTATTAGAAATGTAATTATTGCCCCCGCCTGTGTTTTTTATTGTTACAGCTCTGCGAAGCTGCAAGATTATGCATTACATCAATAATGTATATTGGGACATTGTATTCTCTGTTATTAGATGGGACTTGTGTAGAGTACACATGATTAAATAGAGGATTTGTTGAAACACTGATGCTCTTTGCACTGCGTTTGCATGGCTTAGACTGTGTGTGCGTTTGTACCTCGCACTGTCATTTGCATTGCTCCCCACCACCGTATACACAGCTCCCCTCATTGATTCCTGACTGGACTATTTGTCACCCACTTACTCAAGTCAAATTAGAAAGCACCGTTCACCGTATCCACAATTCAATCGATTAAAGTTGGGGAGGGAGGGGGGGTGTTCTCCGAAACTAAATGTAATGAATATAATGCTTACTAGGGGGGAAGGCCTTCATGGGCTTTGTGTGTTTGTGTGGAATTAATGGGAAATTTCCAGCTTGACAAAGCATGAGTTATCCGTTATATGTGCAGACAGAAGAGTTCCATGGCGCTGAGCTGGTAGGTGTAATTTAAATTAGTGCGAGTCACTGCTTCTGTGGCCCTGTTGAAACACAAAATCCCACTGCACAGCAAGCCCCAGGAGACATTAACGTTACATACATTGCAGTCATCACATTCTATTACATATACTTGGAAACATTCAAAGGATGTACTGTTACTGCAGCTGTGCTGCCTTACGTGACATACGTGGCCAAAACTGTTAAATATATACAGAAATCCTTAATAATTTAGGGATATTAAAGGTTATTAAAAAATACTTGAAATTCCATTTCTTGCTTAATATTTCTTTATTTTAAAATAATGGATTCACCCCTGAGAAACAAATGGTTCCTTCCATGGTTTGATTGGAGATGTCAAAAATGTCCTCACTTTGTTAGTAGAATGCAGCTTTTGCTATATAACATGTACAAGAACACACACACACACACACACACACTCTCACACACACACACACAATAAACCTCTTTTTTTACAGGACAGGGAAAAGTAGGGTTAATGATGCTCTTTATTCAAGTGGTCTTTGGAGAACCTGCCCAACATGAGATCTGTAACCCCCTTCCCCAACAAGACCCCCCAGCACAAGAACTCATTACTGCCAATTAACTCAGCACTTAGAGTCCTAATGGACCCTGTCACGTATGCGCACACTCGCATACACTCTGATGCAAACACATCCACTGCACAACTGGGGAAATGGTCTAATTTCATCTGCAGTGCTGAGATATTTGGACTCAAACACGCGGGCGTCGTGCCTCTGTGATGTAAATCAGATTATAAACGCTGATGATCGTGGATCAACTAACTGGATGTGACTGGATCGGAGTGTGGCACCCCAGCAGCTGTTTAAGCAGACCGAAGCAGTTAAAGTACAGAATGTATCAAATAGGTATATTTTCAGTCATGAAATAAGAAAACCACAGTTGCCTCTATATATGCATTGATTTTTATAGTGTGACGTACAGCCGATTTACGCTTATGTTAAACGATTTGTACCCGTTTCAGCCAAATTTTCACTTGCTGTGTGAAGCGAGCACTTCTCATTCAGAGCCTTCATACTTGGCTGGCTGGGACGCCTGAAACATTAGTCGAAGTTAAAGTTCACTTGAGAGATGCAGTTTGCTGTGCTTCTCAGAATCGAGATTTATTTCCCAAATAGGCAAAAATATTTGCCGCTGCAGGGTTAGCTGGGTGTCCCATCCTCTAATCAAGGAGAAAACCCATCTCAGCTGACAGAAGAAGAAAGCGTTGAGCATGAAGAAACCGCAAAGAGGTGCAGAGCAGGGTGCATTATGTGCTGTCTGGCTTTTTTTGCAGATTTGAGCGGGAATGTAAATTTGTCTATCAAGTTATCTGTGAAATGTGATCATGCACACTCTGTCATTCCTGTACCATGAAGGAAGAGTACAAAGATAATGTAAATTCCAGTTCAAGTAAAGTTCAAGAACCTTGAAATTTGGCTGAGGAAACTAAAATATTTTACACTCAAACCTCAGGGGATCCAATCAGGAAGCTCAAATCTGTGTCCATTTAAACAGGATCGTAATCCGTTTTGGGTTCCTCTCTTTATTAAGTGCTTGAGCAAGTTTGTGGTTTATTAATTAAGAATCTGATTCTCTAGAGTTGCCTTCAACACTGGGTCCAGTTGGGTTTCAAATGGAATGGAGTAGATCCTCACATGCACCGTTGTTCTTTGGGAAAAGTAATACATTATTTTGAAGTAAGGTAAAGCTTTGAATGGACTGATTGTGATCGGGGGTGTGGTTACAGGTCTAGCATGTGGGTTTAGATGGTGATGGACCGATCCCGGTGTACCGTGTGAGTGCATGTAAGAGGGTCAGCTCAGGTTAGCGTCAAGAGCGAGTCGTGATCGCATGGACCGGACACGGGGCCGTTCACTTACCGGCCCTCGTGCACTCTGGCTCCGGGGCAAGAGGATGATCAGATGGTCAGTGCGCAACAGAGAATGGAGTGAGTGAAAGGGAGCGGAGAGGAGAGGAAACAAAGACATGGACAGGGAGAGACAGGCCGATGGGGAAAACAAAGGGGAACGTGACACGGCAGCAGAGGGCCGGAGCATGCAATGTTCCTGTTTTAGCAACAGCAGGGAAGGTTTGCTTAATGTCAGAGTAGAGAGAAAAGGAAGAAGCAAGGTCACACAAGGGTTTATTATTTATAGCAATTGGCTTAATTGGCTCAGAAAATGGCTCAAATTTGATTTAACAATGCAACATGTAAGATGTCCGTGATTAGGTTTGTATTTGATTACACCTAATTACTACAAAAATGATGTAATTCTCTCAATTAGTGGTGGAAATTTTATTCACAAAAGGGAAACAAACACACACACACACACACACACGTGTGCGCACGCACTGAAGAAACCTTCGAGTCGCGCTGTCAGAAATAATCAAACAAAAGCAGAACAAATTTAGTGCTCTCAGAAGTTGAGCAGGGGCCCCCGGAACAATTAGAAAATATTACCACAGCTGCCAGCAAAGTGTCACATGAGCGGCAGTGCAGTGTGACGGAGATGAAGAAGAACAAAGATAACAGTCTTTATAGATTCTGGACTGTCTCACATCTTTAGAACACCGAATGTGGGAATATCTTTTGAAGGAATGCCATTAAAGTCTCAGCATCAGGAGCACCGAAGCCGCTCTGCAGCCTGGTGCTGCTTCCACATTTAAAACCGCGTTTACGGAAGACGTAGAGACGATCCAGGAGCATAAAAATCTTTCTGGGAAAATACGACAGACAGAACGAGTGCACTTCTTTCCGAAGTGCGTAATGTTTAGTAGCGCGTAATAAATATCTAGTAATCCAACAAATTGTGGAAAACTTGGCTGGTATACAGTTCATTGAAACCTGTCCAAGAAGTTAAATAGATATCATAGTTAACAGGTTTGGAGAGGGAATAAAACCCCATTCAGGCCGAGTTATTGTTCCAGGCCAGGGGGTGAATTAAATATTCACTATGCTCCTTGGTAATTTACTCACTGGTCCAGATTGGATTTTAACCATCAGGAAATTAGAGAATATGGTCTGTATTAGACATGGAATTTTCACAGGACAAAGCCAAAAGCCTCCCCGGTGGGGCACGGCAGCGTGAATTTGATTAACCTCGTGCGTGAGATGAATTTTCAGCCATGATCACAGTTGTCCCCAGAGTCATAACACAGACATTAAAGACACGTTGGCTTTATTCCGCATAATCAGACCTGATTAACATCATTCAACTATGACTCACGCTGAGTGCAAACAAATACCCGTAACTTATCTTAGAAATCATCACATGTGAAAGTTTTAGACACAATCGGAATGATCCAGGGACAGTTTTCTGAACACTGAACACAGGAGGTGCTACAACGGGAAGGCAGCTAAAATGTAAAATTGTAAAGACAGAAAAGATGATTAAAAAAAAAACAAAAACGGGAAGCATACGACAGTTTAAATAATACCCTCCATCTTTCAGTAAAGCTGTAGTGTCTTTCGCATCTTTCCATAAAAGTGGGATTCATCATTCCTGCTTCTAAATTCTGACCTATTTATCCCGACCCGACTGCGCGTGCAGAACCATTCGGAGCCGGTGGGTGGTTGACTCGTGGAGCGCTGCCTGTTTTACTCTGATGGATTAAAGTGTGACGTCTGAAGCCCGAGTTGGATTAAATCTGTAAAGACTCATTTAGATGACACTGTAACACCAGCAGACACACATGCAGCTGGTAGACATCACCCCTCTGCCTCCTGCCTCCCTCTTTCCTCTCAGCCTCCTTAATTTTCCCTTCATCTTTCCCTTCTTTTAATTACCAGCGGTGTTGTTCTTCTCGTCTTCCCCTGGCTAGCGCCGCTAATATTGCAATTAACTCCAGTAGGAAGCGTTCAGCCGGCGCCTTTGTTTTCCTCCATGCTGCATGGCGGCCCACATTCCTACGCTGCTCCACAGAATATTACATGTGTGATGCGGAGCTCCATTTTAATAGAGGGGAGAGGCGTAATCAAAGCTGGCCTCATTTTACTCTGAATCACAACACACACGCTTCTCGTCTGCTGGGTGTGTGAGCTATTCAGGTTCCCCTCAGCTGGCTCGCGTTCTCCTCCTTCGCTCAGCTTCCTCTGCTCGTTCTTCCTCTTCAACCTCTTTCTTTTTCACTTAGCGTCACTCCGCGCTTTTGATACCTGTCATGGTGTGCCTTCATCCCATCCTTGGGGAGAGATGGAAATAATCATATAAAAAGGGAAAGAAACACTTGAATTTAACAAGGTGGCGCTGCACGGTTGACCTATGACTGAATCGTCTTACAATCGGCGGCGCGTTGGCTCAGGCTGCTCAAGGTTTTTAGGCTGATAAACCTTTTGGCACGCTTGGATTAAAACCCTAAGAGGAGCGAGCATCGATTCGAAGTCAATTGCATCAGGTTTAACTGTGAGTTTGAGGTTGGAAATCACCTTGTATTAAACGAGAAGTCCCTGTGAAATTTGCGCTATATTTGGCTCAGGATTCTGCCATGGGACAGCAAGCTTTGACCTCTGACATCGGGTCTGACATTTGGCAGCAAGACACAAAAACTGTGAATGAGAATGTGCATGTAGCCCTTTGGGGCAGAATACACTGATGTTTGGACTTACCAGGTTTTGATATAGTCAGAGGTAATTGTATCATGTGAAAGGTCGTTAGTGTCAAGCTGCCTTGAGTAGTTTGAATTTTCTTAGTGCAGAACTTGGGCGACTTTTAACGTCTTACTCAGTCCTACTTTAGGAGATGAGCTGCTCCCTCTACACAATGCACATCCTCCCCATTCCCACAACCCTCCCTGGAAAAGTTCAGAGTGAGTCCTTGCTGCCTTAGGGTGCTCTCCCACCTGGATATACTGGTGAGAATGCTGAAACGTTTCACAACTCCATTTAGTTTGGTTCACACTGTTCTTTGGCCACCTGGAAAATGTCCCAGTGTCACAACAGTCTTGCCCCAATTCAGCAACAACCAGGAGGGGAAAAAAAAAAGATAAGCCCGGATCAAAAACTGAAGTATACAGCCTTTTAGCTGGGGTGTTCACTACAAAAGCCACGGCCCTCTCATCATTTAAGCGCCTGGTCTACACCTTCACTACTCCACATCTTCCCACAACACATTTTCTAGCTTTTAGTCCAATTGCATTTACACCCTCAGACCACATCGTGGTACACCTGCACGTGAACGGAGGCCCATGTTCAGCTGGACCAGAGTTCACTTCTTTGGTTTGTTATGAATATGAATTTAACTGAATGTTTTAAATTACTGTTGTTGATGCTTGTATATGAGTTATTTTTATAATTGCAGTGTTGGCTTTACTTTACAGGAGCCACACTGTTTGTGTCTGAAGTTATAAAAGGAGAGAGAAAGATGACTTTCCAGAATTTCAAAAGTGACCATCTGTATCTCCTTTTCTAATGAGAAGTTTACTTTTCACCTGAAGTATCGTTCTGGTTTGGTGTAATTGTGCACGTTTGCCAGCATACAAATGAAAAAGTTGGCACGCTCAGTGAAAGTTCAACTCCAGCATCCCCCTTCCCTCTCCTTCTCCTCCCCTCTCCTCCAGCAACTTTCTACCAAACCTGTCCCTGTAAGAACTTTATTCCTGTGATCGTCGAGGCAGAGATGGAGGGATGAGTGAAGGTTGGGGGAAGCAGAAGGAAGTGTCACACTGTCAATCGAGGACGAGGAAAAAGAGCAAGGGAAGAAAACTCCTACATGAAATAAAAAAATAGGAGACACGAACATCTGTGTGGGAACTTCAAACAGAATTTGAAAGGCAAAATGAGATTCCATTCGGGATTCTTGGTAAACAACTGGGTTTTATTTTGGACGTCACTTGGTGTGTGTGTGTGTTTGGATGAGAGCAGGTGTTGTGTAGGGAATCATCCAAGCCTGGTTTGGACAGAGGGAAGGGAACGCATTAAAAGCCAGTGGAGATTTCGGTTTGAATCAAACTTAAAGCAATTAATTCTGAAAAACACACCTACTTTACCATGGCTGTGTCATCATGTCTTATTACATGTTCTGATCTGCTGTTGTGAATTAATATAAATATATTACAGAAGTCACTGACTGTTTTTCTTCTTCTCTTTTTCCCGGTTTGATCTGACTGGATGGAAACCCCAAATCTTCAACATCGTCCGGTTCACCAGGTAAGACAATGTCATCTGTTGGTGAAATCTCCTGGTCAGCAGATGCTGAATCAGACATCAGCACGTGAGAATAACTTAAAATAGCTGTAGGAAATCTCATAATTGGATATGCATATGGATGTTTTTCTGTGGTGGCAGAGACAACGGGAAACCAGGAATGTACCAGAATATTTAGCTTTTAGATTTAAAGGGTGCAGGTTGTTGATAAGAAAAGGAAATGAACTGAAACTTGGTAATGTTCTCTATGTCATGCTTATTGGTCACGCTGATCATGGTATTTTTAGATGTTTGAGTCAAAAGGTATTTTTAGGTGTTTGAGTCAAAAGGAGGAATTGGCTTTGTGTTTATTGCATTTTTCCCATCATACTTTGCTGTTCCAATCAGTTTTGTTACCTTGCTCTGCTCTCTGATTGTTTCTTTTCATTGGCCAATGCTATAGCTGTAGTGCGTGTCTGTGTGTGTGCACGTGTGCCTGCGTGCGCGCGTGTGTGTGTGTGTGTGTGTGTGAGAGAGATGGAGTGTAACACGGCTCTGCGGTGAGGTGATGGTATGTGAAATCACTGACATTACAGGCGTGGGGGAGGTGGTGGCATTTCCACTCTGCTGCTGTTCTCGAGTCGACAGGGGCACCATCCGCGTACCACATTCCACCTTACCTCCGTCTCCCTTTCTTGATCTGTCTCACTGTCTCTCTGTCAACCTCTCTCTCTCCCCCGTCTCCATCCTCACACTCACCACCCCTCCGTCTTCCACTCCTCCCATCTGGCTTTTCTCCTAGCAACAATAATGGTGTTTTCTCAAGCCTGCAACTCTACATGGGTCTCTGAAGCTTTTGTGAATTTTTACTGCCTTTTCATCTCTTTGGAAGAAACCAAACTATATTCTCCTCTTTTAGAACAGTTTTCACTCTTTCTTTTTTATTTCCACATGTCTTGTCAATTTTAGAGGTGGCTGTTTTGCTTTGTTGGCCTTTCCTCTTTTCTGGGTATTTGCAGTACAGTAAAAAAATGAAAGACCATTGCAAAGAGGGAGAGACAGAATGGGGTTAAAATGGGAAGGACTGGGATTCAGTTAAATGCTGAGACTCATAGAAAAAGAGAGGGGTAAGGGTGGGGTAAGGAGTCAATAGTTCAGGTGAAAGGGAGCCCCCACATGGATGGAGCTGGGACTGGGAACCATTGTTTCTCTCTCTTTATGAGGACAATATTCAACCAGAATGTTGAACATTGAACATGAATGTTCTGCATATGTTTCTGTAACTGGTTAGATGCACAACCATGAACCTTCTATTAGTCATTTTGCCTTAATTTCTTTTTTTGTTTTCTTTCCGTTCCCCATTGCGCTGTATATAAGCGCCGCAACAAACCACTTACAAGGCGATTTGCATTGTCAGCTCTGGCCTCTGTGTGTGTGTGTGTGTGTGTGTGTGTGTGTGTGTGTGTGTGTGTGTGTGTGCGCGCGCGCGTGTGTGTGCGTGAGTGGGAGAGAGGGAGAGAGAGGGAGAGCAGTGAGTAACTGGTTTTCCTGATATTCTGGGGCTCACACATGTAGAATAAAGCTTGTGAGATCTTTACAAATAGTCAAGTGCGCAATTATACCTGCACGCACACACACAGACACACGCATTCACACACACACACACACACACACACACACACACACACACACACACACACACACACACACACACACCTTTGCTTTCACTTTAACCTCTGGTGTGGACCATCCATCAACTTCCATCATGAACCACTTCTGCCTCTGCCTAGTCTCCATAGTAACGCTATAGCAACCCCTTGCTTGCCGAGCCCTTGACTTGAACCCAACCCAACCCGCCCCTCTCACACCTCTCCATCTGTCATCAGTGGCTGAGAGGATTGTCCGTCAGCCATTCTGACACATTGATTGGCAGTTGCTGCTCAGTCATGCATGGTCAGTTCGTCTCCTCAGAAGGAGATGAGCGGTTGAAGGACGAGTGTGGGAATGCAGAGAACAGTTTACCTGGACAGAAACTTGACAAAGGGCAAGTCCTTGCCTTTGAAGGATAACTGGAAAGGGTGTTTGTGAGGTTTCAAGTTGAATCGGTTTCTCCCCTTGATTGCCAAATGATACAACGTGTCTACTGCACACACACACATATACACACACATCCATCACTTAATGCAACCTGTATCAATCCATTGACAGAATCATTCATAGCCTTCACACCAGGACACGCACACCAGGGTCGTGATGTACAACATGGAGGCATGTCAGAGATACCTGCCATGTCTGCAAGGCTCATGTGACAGCTTCATGAGCATTACCGTGATGTATAAAAGACGTCATCGGTCCACACAACTGATGTTTCAGCTCTGTCTGCACTGGCATTGGGCAGTGATACTGTGTGTGTGTGTGTGTATGTGTGCGCGTGTGCTTGTCTTGAATTGTCTGTGGAACAAATTGACTGTTCTTGGATTGTACGCGTGTAAAGAGATTGCCTAGTTGTAAAGAGATTTTGTGTTATTGACTTTACAATAAACACGGACATAAACACACATGCATTCCTGCTTATCTGATGGTTGTGTGCGTGCGCCCAGTGGGGGAGGTGCTGTCGCTGATCAATACCTCGTCAGCGGCTATGACTGTGTCATTATCATTTTAATAGCTGCAGTATTTTCCCCACTGATGCCCTTCGAGATGTACAAGGCAACCCCAGAGGTCTCTAAAGGTCAACCACTACTGCAGGTTGAAGTCAGGTGTCACATGATGGCTGATGGCATTTTGAAACCTCCCGGCACCCCCTAATGAAGATGATCCAGGGGTTATTGATTAGTGCTGAAGTTCAGCTAAATTAAACAGGGACTCTCTCTGTAGATCACCAGATTAATCTCTGGCTCTAGTGTAAGTGTAAAGTAAACAATCACAATGATGCATTCACAGGACATCAACATCTGTGCGAGGTTTTAGGAGGAAAAAATGAACATACGGGAACTGACGGGTAGTTAACAGGAAATGGATAGATGGTATTCATTTGCACTTAGAATCTGCTCTAATATTGCCTCAGAATGTCTTTAAGGTCAGGAGATCAATAGTTCAGTGAGAGTAAAATAGACAGACCGGAAGTTAAAGAGACAGCATATGCGATAATGTGGATGTGCTTATGTCTGTGTGTGTGTGTGTGTGTGTGTGTGTGTGTTGGGGCGGGGGGCTCTCAGCATGCATCTACTCCTGCGGTCCTGTATGTGGTGACAGGCTGACATCAGAGTAAAAGCCCCCTGAAGTCATGTCGAACAGATGTCTCTGTGCTCTCTGTGTCCCTACTGGTGTAACATGACTTGGTATCCTCATGCCTCTCTTTCCTTTTCCAGTTTATTCTGCAAATAAAGTTTTAATTGACTTGTTGGTTACGTTACCACACATATATGGCCACAACTATTCAGGCATTGGCATGACTTTTGCTTTATTGTAATTAAATCTAGTTTGCATTTGAAATTGTAGTAGTGGCCTATGTGTAGTCTATCTTTAAAGTAGGGATTAAGGCAATTAGTGCCGATTACCTCAGATTTAACAGTAGTGTTCTAAAGTCGGTAACACTCTACAGGATGGCGTGACATGACTTAGCTTGAAAATGCCTTAAAAGGCTGACCAGATTAGGAAAACGGTTCCTTAAAACTGAGATCAACACGCAAGAGAACGCCAGAAATCTACGGTTGCTGTGACTCGATCTCCTGATGTTGGCTCATGTCAGCATTTTCTTCTCTCTTTACTTCTCTTTACTGTCCACATCTGCATTAAATACTACCATAGGAGCCTGGTGAACCCCTGACACTGAGGTTGGGCTGCCTAAAACTATCTGATGTTCTACTTTGTGTTCTTTATTTCACTTGTCACCACTCCTCCTGCGAGTGTTCCAAGCCGAGGGACACAAGTCATGTCTCCGTGAAAGCAGGCAATCTGCGCGCTGGCTCCGGTCCAAACTTTCGTGTCCATTCAGTAGCGGGAGGGTACCCTCTACTGTGCATGTACTCACACGTGCGCGCTGCCGATGTAAATATAGAACCAGTGATGTAAAGGTGCAGATGAGCAGATATTTACAGGAGGCTGGTCAGATCACTCAAGTTGTTTTAGATGTCAACACACAACTCAGAAGAGAGCATCTGTGGCAGGTGCATCTGTGATGCAAAACCCGAGTTATTCCTCGGTAAACAAAAGCGAGGTATCGGGCAACGAGAAAAAACAAGAGCAGACGAAGTGGGAAGAATGACTGATTGATTGAAGAGGGGACATGACGAAAATGACGGGGAGACTCGAGCTTTGCGGGGGAAGCTAAGAGATGGGTCTTTCTGTGGTTAATAGAAATTCCCATGGTTCCTCATTGAAATGCAGCAGTGGCTTAGGTAATGAGCCTGCTGCCGCTGACGCATTGATTCAGCCCAGAGAGTTGCTCAAATTATCCCACCCCTCAAGAGAGATGTCAACAGCTCCACCAATGGCTACGGGGGTAATTACCAGCGTGTCCTATCGCCACACGTCCCCAGCTTGGCATGTGCAGCAGGCTCCCTCTGCCTGCAGCCCCTCCCTCAGCTCGCCCCAGCAGCTCAGTATATATTATGTTTATCTCATGAACGAGTGCGCATCATTAGTGAAATACGCCTTTTGAGTGAACACACGCTTGCCTGAAAAACCTACAATTAATAAAATGATCCGTCACAACTAATTTCTCTTTAAAATAACATGCAAATGAGTGAACCTTGTCTTGTGTACTACTAAAAGAACATGACTTCTCAATTGGGAGTGCTGTGAAAACGACTACAAATACATTTTCTAGGTACATAAATGCAGCAGAAAACACAATTAAGCAAAATGGAGCTGACCCAATTGGTTTCAACTTATTGAATATGTAAAATTATATTTTAAATATCAAGAGCTTCCGTCATGTCGGAGGCCCATTCCGTGCCGCAAGCATCATGACCTCTTCATTGGTTCCGTTCTTCGAGGTGTTTCTGATTGACCTGTACACTAATGGTGAAGCTTTGACATTTTGACCTTTCTCGTGCGCTCTGCCTGCTCCGTGATAGTACAGAATAAAATAGTGTGCAAAGGCATGAAAGAGGAGGAGAAGCCAGGAGAGGAAGCCAACTGGTCGGGTTTTTGACGTGTACGTGTGTTCTGTACATGCTACATAGCGACTACCAGAATACTTATTTTACTGGCAGTGAAGTGAGACTTTATAGGTGATTGTCAGGATTATTGTATTCATTTTTGACCAGTCAACACACACAAGTATGTGTGACAATACCGTGTCCATAAAAATCTGTGTCACATATAAAAGAAAAAATGTCGTGCATGCTCCTGTAAAATATTCCATTCATTTTTTAGAGGTCTGATTAAAAATGAAATCATTTGCTGTAGGTGAGAACACAGAGAAAGGACAAGAAGATTCGTCTTCTTTTCTGCTGGACGCAGCGTTGGTACCTCGGTGTTGTACAAAAATATCAGAGAAACTCGTTCTCTGTCCATGTGCTCAAGCTGTCATCTCCCCTGTCTGCCCCAAAGTGGGAACGCAGCACTCTCCTTGCCAATTAAACTCCAATCAACAAACCAAGATGGAGTGAGACATCGAATTACATCCAATATCCTCTCCCATACTCAAACCCGCCGTTGCCAGCCACAAATTAGCTTACAAATTAAGGTTCTGAAGATGGGAGAAGTTGAGTTGCCAGATAACAACCAAATAACATCCTGCCTGCGTCTTGATGTGTACTTCCAAGTTGGATCCAGCTTCCTGCCTCTTCTTGAAGTGCAGGCAGAGTTGGTTGAGTTTTCCCTGTTTGAGCTTTGACCATCCATTTCAATCAACATTCATCTGAGCGCTACTTATTAGGACAGGCTGATGAAAGTAAGGCCGGCTTCGCTTGAGCCATGTTTCCTTAATGAAGATATTCCGTGGACAACTCAACTACAGTTAATTACCTAAAAAAAAAAAAGTTGCACCGAATCATAGATGAGGAAGGTTTGATTAATTGCATGGTGGAGTCAACCCCTGCCCCCCATCCCCACCCCCCCAACTCCTTTGAGCCCACATAGTTGGCCTGTTTGCAAGACACACTGATGGAGCAGCAGGAGCGCTGTGTGTATGTGTGTGTGTGTGTGTGTGTCTGCGTGTGTGTTTGTGTGTCTGCGTGTGTGTGTGTGTTTTCCGGTGTTAGTGTATTTCTCCGGTTGCTTCGATGTTTGGAATATTATCCAGTCAGATGTTTAATAATTCATACACTTATATTGGGGGGTTATCTAACACATGACAGGCAGACGGCGCACAGCTCTTCCGAGTGGTGTCTGGGGGCTCCTCTGACTGTGAAGCCTATCAGAGAGTCATCGCCGAGGCACCGATCCTTAGCTCATCATTTCACCTCTTTATTTGACTCTTTCCTCCCTGGAGAAGTGAGCACGTGCATGTTTAGTATGCACACACACCTTTCAGGAATGATAAAGTGGCATGAAGATGTGCATTCTGTCCTGCAAATGAGTGCGTACGTATATGTGTGTGTTTGTCATGTTGCAGTGTCGCGGTGCTGTGGCTAATTAAAAGGAGCCTGATTGCATTATTCAGGAGGCTGTAATTATACATTCCTTTTGCTGATCCCCAGTCTGAAGCATTAAAAATAGATCTGAGTCTTTGTGCTCCACCCTCCTAGGCAGCACTTTCTCACCATAGTCCTGCTACATCTGTATTTATCCAGCCTTATCAGGAGTTCCTCCATCTCTCATTGTCATAAAAAAAGTGCACGCTACGCTTTCATTCATGATTGCTTTGCTATTCTAGTTGGATTCAGGGGCAACATTCCTCTGACAGTGTCACTCTCACTACAACTCCAGGACCTGAACTTGCGTTACATCAGGCCAGAGATTCAAGAGGAATATTTCATATCAATGGTGACAACTCTGCAGAAGAGATTCAGAGGAGATATCACTGCTTCTGATCAGCTTAATGAGGAAACTGCTTCCTGACAACTGATAATACTTCGGTCCAAGACGTTTTTCTGTGACTTCGGGGACTTGTGGGCCTAAACAATGAAGGAAATCATGTGTACCAGACTTGTACATGCATGTATGGCTCACTGCAGGAGTTGAAGAGAGCCAAGTCTTGTTGCCTCACAGCACCAAGACCGCATAAAGACGTGAACACTTTTTGAACCAAGTGCCGGACCAGAGCGTTAAAAGGAAGTCCGGTGCTGTTATTTTCTCTAAAACACATTCCCTTTTATTTGGCTGCTTTTTGCCTTATCATGCATTGTGTTGTCTGTTAATTTTCATGCATCTAAGCTTCGGTGAACTGAGCACACCAACTCCGTTGCACGCCGTTTGATCCACAAAATCTGCAGCAGCAGGCTTCAGTCATGCCCAAATGCGAGATGGATCCAAGTCCGATAAAACACAATGTTGCCGTCTGCACAAAAATGATAACATGGGCAGTATTTGCTTTATGTTTCCAGCTGTGAAGAAACTTTTCACACACTGGCTGAACTTTAATTTTCTGTGCAGTCAAACATTAGTTACCTCCGCCGCTAGGACCTATTTACTGACAAGGGAGTGAAGCCTGCATGTTCCTCAGTGCAGGTGATGAGCTTCTGAGGACGTGTTCACGCATACATTTACATATTGTCGATGAAAGGGGGTGGGAATATTTTCAGGATCTGCCAGTCACAGCATTTATTAGATGACTCAGTGGAGGTATTTGGAGTATTTGCTGGTTTTGAGCAACACTTTTCTAACTTCTGTTGTCAGAAAAGTGGAGCCAAAAGTGCATCACACACACACACACACACACACACACACACACACACACACACACACACACACACACACACAAGCCTGTGTTTGTGTTGTTTGGTCAATATTAAGTTTGTTGAAATATAGTTTGTTAGCATTTGATTTCCTGAGCTCAGATCTCTACTGACAAGCCCCAGAGACTCCACCGCTGCTCCTCCACTTAAGCACAGTCTCTCAGGGCTCAGAACAAAATGTTGACAGTAAATTTGGTCTTTCCTTACTCAGCGACTGAGGCTATTTTTCCTCACTTTAAAACAGAGATGTTCAAATTTGTGTATTCTCTCTGTCGTGTTTTCAAATATGTTAGCTGTCTTCTTTAGAAGGAGTGTTTGTACCTCTGTGGAATGAAGACACCGTGCTTATTTGGTTTCTTTCATTTTTGCCTCTGATTGAAATTGCCAGGTTAAAGGGCTGCTGCACGTATGTGAGTGCAGAGACCTTTACTCTGAGTCTGCACATCGAGGCCGTTTGCCTTTCAGCTCTTTTTACACATGACTGAGCTTTCTAATAGAAAGAATTTGATTATGTGATATGATTGATTGGCTTTACTGATGGACCATCGCTGAATTGCTGCTTTGCTCTGAAACCTGGGAATGACATTATTGTCTTTATATTTCCCAAGCATGTGGTTTAATCACTTTTTTCTTGTGAAAGCACTTAGAAGTGTTTTCATAATATGGCTTCGTAGTTTCTTCCAGGATCAGTATTGAGAACCAGAACGCACTCGTCGGTTCACAGAATTACAAATTCTTTTATGTAATTCCCACCAACTTGTAAGGGAATTGGTGAGCAAATGTCTCCCTTCACGCAGGGCAAATAAACAGTTTTCCGCATGCATGCGTCAGTGTGCCTCTCTGCTCACACTGGCACTCCGGGGCTAAACTGCTCTTCCCTCTTTGAAGCTGCTCCGTTGGTCGACTCGTGCGTTGCTACTGATGTGGTAGCTGCGGCGCTGGCGATGATGTTTGCAGGGGAATACAGGCCGTCTGTGCTGACGTCACGGCTGACTGGAAATGCAAAACAAAAAAAAAAGCAATAGAGAGATATGGAAGGTATACAGAGATTTAGTGAATGAAGTGGGAGGAAAGCAGAGATGGCGCGTATTCACTGAGTAGTGGGTGAGGGTTGTTTGATCTCCTACAAGCCGGCTTCCTGCTACACTGTGTGACTCAACAGCTTTCTGCTGCTATATTCTCTCCTGTCCTCGCTTTCTGGGTAGATGAGAGGATGCGATGGCACAATCAGGGCAAAAATGGAGGGAGAGGAAAAAGTTTTTGGAAGCAAAAGTTGTTTACAAAATCTGTCAGCTTGGGTTCAAGAAGGTAACGTTGGTAGTTCAGACAGAGTTGACATACAACCGTTTAATAGATGAACTGAGATCTATCTTCGAAATCACTGGAAAATTTGGCCTAACACACTGATGGTGGAGGGCAGAAGGTCATTATCCTCTGACCTTTGCCTTGGTGAAGGGGATATTTAGGCCCTGTTAACAGCTTTTCTTATACCTAATAGAGACTGGGAGACATGGGCAAGCTAATACATTGCACTTCCCTTCAAAGTCTGAATCTATGGGCAGAGCTTTGGCCCCCGAGTGGCGGAGATTGGGAGCAGAAGCGGGAAGCAGCACGCAGATCTGAGCCTTAGGGTAACCAGCTCCTCAGTGCCAGCGCCTCAGGGAGAAACCTGCTAAGCCAGCATAAGCTACTACCATCTGCTGGCAAGATCAAGTCTGAAAGTGAGAGAGGTGTGCGAGTGGAGACGTCATGTTTTCATCCTTCTCTCTCCTCACACTTCCAGATGGAAATTAAACTATCCGGTAATGATCTTTACCCGCATGGATGCCAGTGCTATGAGGAAGCTGAGGATATTGTGTGTGCGTGCACTCGTGTGTGTGTGTGTGTGTGTGTGTGGATCTGAACAAGGCTCAGGGTTGCAGTCCCCTCTCAGCGGCTCTCCTTCGTCCTCTGAATCTCTGATCGATGGCAGGCGAAATCCTCCCCGCTACTCCCTGGCTCGGTCAGCCCTGCCCGTTTAAAATCGAACACTGATTGGCGCGCTTTGGAAGCTGGAGTGCAGAGAGCTCTCACGAGTTAACACGGAGGGAAACGAGGCCTGACTCACTGGGAGAGGGGATTTCTTGGCCGCTCTGCCAGACCAAACAGCTTTAAGGGAAGGCAAACATAAAGATGCAAATGACAGCCTGCTGGGAATTCTCCCAGGAAATCAAAGGATTGGAATCAAGTGTTCTACACACCTTTCACTTATAATCTACTCTACTCTCCCTTTCTGCAGAATGTTTCAGTACCCTAAAGGGTTTCAAATTGATTATGGCACACATTATTGACAGGTGAATTGGAGATAAAATGTTTTTCTTCTAAGCAATAATTCCCACGACAAAGTTTAGTTTGCAGATATGTCCGCAGGTCACTAAATCAAATCCTTCCCCTTTGGTGTGCTGGCTTATTGGTTATGTGCAGTATATGAAGCTAAATGTAAATTATTATAATCCAGCCAACAAACAAGAAAATGTGTGAGAAACAGCAAAGAAAGAGGATTTCAGAGACACTTTAGACTTTGAAAAAAAGCAAAATAAACAGGATTACATTGAAGTTGCATCAGCTTGTGCATTTCTCTCTTTGTGGTTAAGCTATGTCCAACTGCATTCGTGTACGGTTAGACATGAATATAACACACAGGATATATGATTTTAGGGACCTTGTACCTGCTTCTATTTTGAGTCAAACCTCAGTTTATTCAGGTAAGCATCAGAAGAACCTGAGCCACAAATGTCCCCTCTCCTCAGACGCGTGCACTGAAGGAGCAGTCACGTTATCTAGCCAAATATTTTTCATTCCTCAAAGCCAGCAGGAGCATGGTGGACCCATATCAGGAGTGACGCTGCGGCTTCCAGAGAACAACGCTCACCGAACCACGGGAGTTCTCACTCGGTGTCTTTCTCCAGTGGTCCATCAGAATTAGCTCATTAATCACAGAGCAGCATGGAAAGTAAGGAGCTCAGGACTTGTGGCCCGGGGTCAGTCGATGGTGGCCTCTGGGGCCCATTCGCCCCTGGTTGGTGTCATTACTACAACACTGTTGCGAAGGCGAGGGTTTTTGATGCTATTGATTTTGGAGGAGGGGAAGTAAAAGAGAGATCGATGCACTTACTGATTTAACTGCATTGCAGACTCAGGTTGGCTGGACTAGTTTTGTCCTGTGTGTGAATGAAAAATGTGGACAACATGTATCAGTGAAGGTCCGTCTCCCAGGTCCAGTTCAAATCAACACAATCGTAGTTTTCTCTGCAGAGATTACAAACCCTCGCCAGTCTAACAGGATATCAGACGCACAGAAGTAGAAATTTAGCCACGATGCTCCCGAGGATATGTTCACACCTTTGAATTTATAGAATCTGTATGGGAAATCTCGCCAGCATTCTCCAGGCCAGCCACTGAGCCTTTGTGCTCTCTTTCAAATCCTTACGACTGTTCAGAGACAGCCCGCGTGCTCAGCCCAGCCATATCCGGATGAAACCCCCGGTATCATGCGTGCTATCTCCAGAAACCCCCCCCTCCCCTCCAGCCTTATCACTCCAGATTCAGCGTGTGTTCCCTCAACCCTAATGGGGTTTCCTCTGCGTCTCACCACCGGCGAAGGCCAAAGGTATCAGGCAGACAGGTTCATTACGCGTCATTAACTAGAGAGGAAGTGTTGATTTAGGGTCAGAGAAAGGCAGAATATAATTAAATATTACAACACTCATGATTTAGATCATTATGCTGTTATTATGGAGACATCTGTTGCCCTTAATGCAATTACTGTATATACTCCAGGATATTGAGGTTACACAAGTTCAGGGATGAATCGTCAAGTAGTCGTAATTAAAATATCAGCTTATTTTCCGAGGTTTTCAGACTTGGCTTTGGATCTGTGCCCTTATATACACCGTTATTTTATTTTATGTCATTTCTGTGTTCTGTTTGGAATAATTGTTCTAGTTGTTTTTTTATCTGTATATTTATCTATGTAACATAATTGGACATGATTTATATAACTATAAAACTGTCATAGCTGCATAGAGAAATTGCAGACCATTTTAACATCTCTACTAAAATGCATATTAGAAGCCCAAATATGGACCACTAAGTTTGATTAGCATTGATCGGTCTTGAAAGTAGCATTTTACCTGCATTGCCATAATATTTGATTGGTCATATGAATAAATACGATAATCCTGAGGTTGATGATGTCATAAAAAGTTACTCGAAAAAAGTATGGATCAGAGTCAGGGTGGGTTTGATCCACGTATCCTAATTCCCACCGTACAACTCAACCTCAGCCCTGGTTTAAGACTGAAACAGGAAGTTCTTCATTAAACAGAAGAAGCAGGCTCATGGACGGAAATTAGTTTTGAAGGGTTTAATAATTGGCAGAGGCCAGACTTAAAAGCCCCTTTCACACATGTGGTCTAATTCTGACTTCATTAAGGGTTTATCAGAAGGAGCTGTATGTGTGGACATCAATGTCTGAATTTTTTTTGTCCTCATTTCATCCTCCTGGCTCATTAGTCCAAACTTTGACTGTGGCTCAAGCGCAGATGAAGCAGGAAACCCCTCTGTAGAAGCATCTAGAATGGGGAGTGGGCATAACGGTGACTCCCCTTCAAGAGGAAGAACCTCGAGCGCGACCAGGCTCCTATGGGAGCAAATGCAAAAGGGATTGTCTTGTAAATACTATTTGAGACAACTTTAATTTAAAATTACAGCATTTTCCTCAAAGCTATGATTATAAGTTCAGTGCCTTTTAGTGTGGCTTGAGTTCAGTCACTATTTAAATTAATTATTAAAGGGGCCTTCTTTCATTATGAGCTTCTTTCTAAGAGTTTATTTAATTTGTGAGCAGAGCAGTTTTAAAGTCCTTATGTGCTGTCATCCCTTGCTCATTTGCCTCTCAGTAATGTGCCCTCTGCTCACAAAACATTGGCATTAGAGGAAGACAGATGGTAAAGCAAATAATCCGGTTAACTTTCACATGTTTGTGAGATGATATTTTCTCTTTAATGTGTTTATCGTGACTTATGAGCTCCTCCACAGCAGCCATTACCATATGATTACCATCACTTGGCTGATGGGTCTGTGTCATTCCCCCTCCTGCTAAACTGCTTTGTTTTCCTCAGTAAATCTTTCTTCATCCATATCTTCTTGATCTCATTCCCTTGTTTTTCCTATCCCTCTCTGTCCTTTTCTTCATTATGTCTTTCTCTCTTACGCCTCCTCTGCTCCATGTGTCTCCACTCTTGGCCCCCGCGTCTCTCAAGCCGAAGCGCCCACACTCTTCTCTCCATTATTCCTTAATCATCTGTGGCCCGTCATTGTATATTGCACCATTCTTGATTCTTTTGTTCCCTTCATCTGTTACACCCTATTTACATCTCCTCTTTCTTTTGTTGGCTTCATAAAACACGATTTCGCTTCGCAAACTTTTCCTGTCTCCTCAAACCGCACCAATTTTCCCTTTTTTGCTGGTTTATTCAAAAAAACGAATTGTGCAAGCTAAAGTGGTGGATTGCATCTCCCAGGTTGATTCAAGACACCACTTCTCTTATAAAAGCATCGTGTGTATTAGAGTAAAACTTTTTCCTCTCTGCCAGCGTCAGGGTTGTGGGAAACAGGACCTTAATGTTATTCTGCTCTGATATCTGTTTATGTTGTCTGTCGGGCCATTAGAGAGCTCATATTCTGCAGTTTGTACAGGAAAAACAAATCTGTCATCTCTAATTCCCCGACGTGCCACAGGGCCATCGGGGAAATCAAGAATAAAGAACCAGTGCTCATGTATCTGCAGCTGTTTGTGTGTTTGTTTATTTTTTTTTCAGGTAATCATATGGAGGGATCTCTCTACCGGGCGTACAGCTCCGCGTTTCGTGGCAGAAAGTGCCTTGTCGCTGTTGTCATGGTATCAGATTCAGACACGCTGCCTTGTTCCACTGTAACAGCACACTCGTCGGGGTGTCCCCGTGTGTTTTCTGCCCATGATTGAACCTGGGATGTTTATGGTGCTGAGCAAGATGCATGGTAGTGCAAACAAGATTTGTCGTTGCACGTGTGGCTGGGATACCGGCGCAGGCAGAGAGTTCTGGGGAGAAGAAAAGCCCAGAGACGTGACTGGTCCACTGAGACAAACTCGCATGGCTGTTTGTGCTCTGAAGCGAATGATAATGTCAAAATGAAACATGCTAATTTGCTCCCTTCTGTTTTGTTTTTGGAGTCTGGGTTAATGACGAGTCTCACTCCTGACCTTTGTTTGCAGCTAATTCTAATCACTTAGCACCTTCATGAGTAACTAAGCTCTTGAGGCATTTTGAAGTTATTGTAAGATGTTTATGAGGTCACACCAGTTTTAATGGCTCTGGTCAATATTTATGATGCAAAACCATTTCCCTTTCTTCGCATAACGAATCTGAAACAACCTCGTTGGAAACAGTAGCAGCCTTGATTATTTGTACATTAGTTGCTTTGCAGGGGTCCTCTGAACACATTACCTTGATATTATCCCCACCTGCAGGTATAATAGACGTGTGTTTTGTTGTGTGTGTTTTTTTTGCAGGGTTGGTCAAACTGGGAGTCCACTGTGTAACGTGCCAGAAAGTCGCCATAAAGATTGTCAACCGTGAGAAGCTCAGCGAGTCTGTATTAATGAAGGTAAGTTTGCAGCTTTTCAAGTCGTTTTGATATTGGCTGTTCAAGTTATTTTTCACTGAAGGTGAGACATCAGCACTAACTCCCAGAGGTGGAAAGATTGAAACATGACTCAGGATCCAAGCAGACAGTGGTTCTGCTTGTGCAATGCAAATAACAAAGAGTAGAAGAACACATGTATTGGCTAAAAAAATGAACATCTCTAACCGCCTCCCTAGCTGATATCACTACACGACCCACGCAAAGATCCTCGGGCAGGATCGGGCAGGTGGGTTATCCGTGTGGGCAGGAGTTGAAGAACGCGGGGAGACGACAGCCTTTTCAATTACATTGAGGGAGGGTCCCACAGCAAGGCTGGAGCTCTGCCTCAGCTGGAGTGGTGGCTAAAAGAGTCTAGGCGGGACCGTGGTGGTCCGTGATCCAGAGCAGAGAGACACGTGCAGCTGTGCTCCCGCCGCCCCGCACGGGTGGAAGGAGGCTCGTTAATAATGCCACACAGGGCTCACAGATGTCTTTACAGCAGACAAGAAGAAAGACAGACACAGCTGCCCACCCACAGCTCTGTGTGACCAGGCTGTTGTAATGAGCTCAAACAAACAAATAAAGCACACACGTTGGCTTTATTCTAACAAGTTAGGTTGTCTGCGGTTGTAATCATCCGGACTCACGTCAGCTGGACGGTTGTTAACGCGTAGTGGTTCTGTAGTGGTTGTTAACGCGTAGTGGTTCCCAATGCGCACGTTTAAACTGCAGCATTACCACACACCAGCCAGGTTTAGCTGACGCACAGCCGCGATGAAGATGGATCAGTCAGCGATGCTTCACGGACAAGTATACCGGTTCATAACTAAGAAATGGTCTGGGGAGTTAAATGGATTTACGGGATTGTGCTACCTCCTCTGGCTCTAATTCTGCCCTGGTGGCCCCACTTCAACCCCAGTGGACCAAATGGTCACACAGCAAAGAGGAAGCATAACATTTGAGACTTCATATTGGGAGGAATATAACACATATTAAGAGGTAACTTTTAAATGTTCCTCGTATGTGTTTTTCCCTGGTGTTAGTATATTTCTGGGTTGTTAATTGTTTACACATGGGTGCACTCTGATCTGTCTTCCATATTTGTGGTGTGTTGGCTAGTCCAGTCCAGTGATGTGGGTGTGCTGGACACTGCAGGGACACTGTGATAAATACATATAGCTGGTTTGATTTGGATGAAATATATAATGATGTGTAATCTAGGCTGTTTTAGGAGTTGTAAATTATATGTGGGCTTTTTGGAAGATTTTAAAAGTTGGAGACTGATTTTGGAAGCAAATGGAAGTGTGCACCAGAGTTCCTGGTCACATATTGAGCTTAATGAAGTGTGAAATCACTGGTTGATTAAGTGACAGTTGGTCTTTGAAGTGGCTGATTTTCATTTGAATGCTGAAATAAAGGAGTCAGCAGTTCTCCAGGCATGAATCAGAGCTTCCAACAAAACCACAAAAAACAGAAAGGCAGCTTTCTGTAACTCCAACTGCTGTACCCTCAATCAGAAACACTTAACACAATCCTTGCCGTGCCTTTGTTTTCCTTCACACAGCTTATCTTGAAAGTCTCTGTTTTTCTGAATGAACCACAGGCCCTTCCTCCATTTACTGTCCATATAAAATCAGTGTGATGTAAATTTAGTGTTCACATGGGTGCAAGAATTACCCCCCCCTCCCCCAAAAAAAATACAAAACCCAAAAATAAACACACTAAATCGAGGACATTAAAATGCAACAACCTTAAAATTGACTTTAGGATGCATGCGGAGAGGAGAGCTTAGACTAATTGTTTTCTCATGAGCAGAATAGCATGAAGCGGGAGGTTTTGCTCAGAATTCAGGTTATCTGCAAGTGGAAAATCCCCCCACACTGCAGCAGCGGTGTAGACTTTCGATGAAGCTCCCTCTGCTCGGATATTGCTGTTTGATAAACAGTCAGCGTTAATCAGGATCTCGCTGTGTCGGTGTCTCCCTGATTTTTCTTCTCTTTGCTGTCGTGCTCTAGAAGCCATTAATTCAGCTCAACTTGCTGCCTTTTATTTTTTATGAGGGGAAGACAAGTCATTCCTGTTGCCTCAGTACTGATAGAAGTATTATTAGCTGGAGCTGGAGCAGTTTCTGGAACCACCGTAACAAGTGACAGCGGAGTGGAAGCTCACCGGATAATGTCCTGACCCAGGTGTTTCACAGCGGGCCATCCTGCCCAGGAAAATGATGGCAACATATGCCAGCCGCTGACAGCTTTCCAACACAACCAAAGGCTTTTGCTGAAGCTGCAATTCAGAGCCAATTACTGAACTCAGCCACTGTCACACTGGCCTGTGTGTGGATGCACGTGTGTGCGTGTGTGTGTGTGTTTATAGCTGGGACTGAATTATGTGGTAGCTGGCCAAATGAGGCCCTGTAAGAAAGACAGCGTGACATGTTTTATGTTTGGGAGTGGATGTCAAAATCATAATCACCCATGAGAATGTGGAGGCACTGGATTGAATGGTCAAAGTTGCTTCTTTTATTAGGATTTATCACCAAATTAAAGCTATGACTTATTTTATTTTAATAAGACTCTCCGACCCACACACCTGTATAACAGTGCTGTCAATCATTTCAGAATAAAAGGTGAATTTAGGCCGGGCTTCTGTACCTGGACTGCTGTTTCCCAGCTTAAATCCATCCTGGTTTCAGTGTTGTATTACTGAAACGCTCCCTGCCGTCCTCCGTCTGGAGAGTCTACTCTGCGGCTGTCCTGCGTGGCCGTCACACTGTCAGAGTGATCAGGCTGCACTCTCCTGCAAGGCTCACCCTCTCAAATGTCACCTTTTAATATGCTAATACCTCAGGTCCCAGTGGTTCCATTAGGGGGAGAAGCCGACTCTCCTGGACGCGCGTGCGTGTGTGTGTGTGTGTGTGTGCAAGCGCGCTGAAGTCCACATGTAGGCCTCACACACACACACACACACACGTATGGAGTTTTTGTGAGAGCTCGTGTCAGTGACACACACGTACTCGTGTGTCTCCGCAATCACAAGCGCCGTGTCACACATCAGCCCCCCCCCTCTGAATGGCCTTGGGAATCAGGGGTTGGCAGATTTTAGATGAAGGCTTGGCTTAATTGTCTAGTGAAAAGATCCTTCCTCCACTCACTGAACACTGAACTTTTTAGCACTAATGTCGGGCACGCCGCGGCGACGCCATGGACCAGAAAGCCCTTCAAGTGTCTTGGGAAGTGAAATTTTCCACAGCAGGAACTTCTTGTCAGTTTGTTTTCGGAGAATGATCCTCAATTCCCTGAAAGGCCAAGTGTAGCCCTGCGTTGGGTCCCTACTGCTGGAGAGAGAGGCGGCGCAGTCGATTATATAGAAAGGATTCACTGTCGCGCTCGTGAGATGTCGACAGATGGAGGATGCACAGTGCACACATGACAGCATGTCAGCTCGCATTGGCGATAAGGCCAAGCACAACTGCGCAGTAAAAAAACAAGCCCAGAACAAACTGTGTGTCAGCAAGTGTGCGTCTTGGGGGAAAAGTTCATGTCTCTAAGATAAAGCAGCCCACCTCTTAGCAGCGGGGCTTCTGGGGTTACGGGGGCATGGCTCTGGAGTAAAAATGAGGGGGTGGGAGAGAATCTGTGATTATGTGAGACACTCTGCTGTGACAGGATAACACACACACACACACACACACACACACACACACACCAGGAGGTTCATCGTGTTTTAGATCCTAATAACTGCTGTGCTCTGTTAATCATATCTTCGGTGTGGTCACATGGTTTTGATTTAATTCACTTCCTGGGTGTTTTCATTTTTACACATCCTTCTTCTCCAGAGTTTAGACAAGGAAAGAATCAATATTAGTAGCCTTTCCTCCAACATTTCTGTGGCCTCAGAGTAATCAGGATGATAACGTGTGAGGAAGTCACGGCTGGAAAGATTGAAACGGCGACTTTGGAAACTTCAGCAGAATTTCTTCTACAACTTTGCCCAGAAGAGCCTTGAACTCATCGTCTGTCAACTTTCTTTGGCCCCATTTTCCAAATGATCCAAATGATGTGAAGCCTGTGGACACTGTATCTATCTATAAACTGTATCTAAAAGATAGACGTAGACTTCTGGGCTGAACAGTGAAGTCATGTGGGAGTGACTTTACAGGCAATACCACCGAGGTCCCCTGGCTGGTTGGTGTGTTCCACCAATCGACTTTCTTCAGGGCAGAGCCCTGCCCCTAAAGGATTCAAAGCAATATAAAAGAATATAAAGTCCTGCCCCACTACTAGATGCTTTTTTTTGGGAAAGTTTAGGGTTTGGGAAAAGTTTAAATACCTTAATTCAAGGAAATAAGTGTGAGGGTTTATTTGGTATCACATTTTGCTGCTAAGGTCCTCCCCCTTAACTTTTGATTGCATTGATTCGCAGGCACACACCTGACTGGTCGCTCTGCTGGGGATTACGCGGTGGAAGATTTGCCGCTGCAGTCAGCCGCGGTCTGACTGAGTTTTGGCGACAGTACTTCACATTACCTTGCATTATGCTGAGTGGGGCAACTCCTCTAATCTGCAGTTTAGTGTCAGGGCAAGTTAAGTTGTCGCTAGCCGCCAGCTCTGACAAGTAGCAGCGAGCGAAGGGTATCTGCAGCATGCAGCAGTTGGTCGTCGGTGGCGATGCGGGCTCTGTTTCCACCTCTGAGCCAGCGAGCTGGTGGAGGCTGCTGCTGTTGGGATAAGGACAACTAATTAGCCAGAGCGACTCTCTCTCCTCCCGCAGCAGCACGACTTCAAAGTCCCTCGACTGTCCCCGAGCCCAGCGACAGAGAGGGAGAGGAGGGATAAATTGCAGGATGAAGAGAGATATAAAGGGGTGGGGGGCTGGCCGGAATGTTAAAAATTACAGCTAGCGCAGCAGTTACTTTTGGTTTGCTGACTTTGCCCTTGAGTTTTTGAGAGAAGAGTCGGGAGATGGAGAAGCGCGCTTTATAACCGAACCCTAAAGCAAATAAAGTGCACAACAGCGTCGACCCAGCATGGCCGGAATTATCCTTAAAGAGATGGATCAGTGTTTTTACCCCTAACAGCAAAAAAAAAAAACACAACGCTGTTGTTGGAATAAATGAATCGATATTGAGAAATGCGGCCGTTCTTTTGATTAAAATGATCCCAACTGCAGGATGATATTTATATATTTGTACATCTGTCCAAAGAAGAAGAGAGAGCAGAGTAAAGGTTGGCCGAGGCAGCCATCAGAGAGCGCGGTGGGCGGGTGAGGAGCAGAATGCAGCAGTCACACATGAATCACACAAAGTCTAATTTTGTTATCCCTTGCTGACAGCACCGTGGCTTCCCCTCTCCGCCATCTCTCCCCTCCCCTCCAAATGATTATAAATTGGCCCTCCTGGCTCATCTCGGTTACGGTGCGAGTGGGCCGGATAAAGAAGCGCCTTAAAGCTCACGTTGCCTTTATGTGTGCTTGCGCGCGCCCCCATGGTGCCGCAGAGACCGCGCTGACACTCCTTGAAATAAATGGGCTTCATATGTTGTGCCGCCGCCTGTTGATTCATCAGCTTTATACAGCGTTAAGCCAGAAGGCAGGACTCAGCAGACACTTTGCTCTTGCAAAGCATCTGCACACAGGCACAGAGACACACACACACACACACACACACACACACACACACAAGGGCTGCTTGTGTCATTTCGTTTCAATCTCCTGCAGGCTCCTAATGCAAAGTATTCTGGATTTGCATAGAACTGTGGTTTGAATTTATAATTATGCAATAAAAAATATCAAGAAATCAGTTTTCCCTTAATGAATCTCAAGTAAGTGCCGTGCTTGTGGTGCTGCCGGTCCAGCCCAAATGATAATATGGATTTGTGCAAACCTGTTAGTCCTTACAGCCCTTTATCTGTTATCAGTCAATACCAAGGCAAGTCTACATTCTGCATCCTAATTGTGTTTCCAATCACCAAATCGATGCATGTGCATTTTCTCACCCACTCTTTGCCTCATGTGAGCGAAAAGGAAATGAGCAATAGATCTGGCGTGCGGCGAGTAAAGTTGGACACCGGGATTCACACAGTTCTGCATGGCAGTTTGGGATCGAAGCCGTTGCATCAGACACGCGTGGTGTTGTTTGACTGATTTTGGCTTCTAAGTCTTGTTGAGATCCTCAAGCGTCGTTCTACAGAAGAAACAATCAAGTGTGAGACAGCAAAACAAGACATGTAACAGGATCCCGCACGGAACCCAACAGAAGACAGACAGACGCCGTTTGTTTCTCTTCCTCTAAGACGCCAGGCGCTGTTTAGTCAGACAGGCGAGCCGTTTTTGTTAGCTCATCATTTCTTGGCCGCTGTTTATTTCTTTCCAGTTTGTGAATGAAGCCTGCTTTCCCCCTCCTTTTCACAGAGAGAGCAGGAACATTCACTTTCAAAATGAAAGTTTCTGGGGTCTTGTATATGTATGTATATGCAGCCACATGAAACTGAAGATCAGAATGGAATAACTAACCCTGATCTTAATGGAACAACCTCCTCTTTTGTGCTTTTCTGTTTCCGTTTCTCCAAACCCAAGTTCTCTTCAACACGCCAACAAAGCGATTTGTGAAGCGATGCGTGCAGTCACAGGATGAACTGCTGGTTACCTCGCTGCTGTCACTCACATACCCACGTCACTCTACCTCTTCACGATCCCGTTATTGTTGCAAGCCTTCAAAAAGATGCCGCAGCGCCTTTAATTTGTACATCAAGCGTGAAGTTAGCGCTTTCATCGTACGCTGATAAACACAGAAATCGACTCCGGCTTGGAATAGGTAATTAGTTTGGGACACATCCTCATGTATATTTGGGCTTTTATAGTCAGTGTGTTGAACATCTAAAGCGACACACTTTTAACTTCATTAGCTCCTTCATCGGGATCCCAGTGGGGATTGTTCACTAACGACTCTGCTGTGCAAACAGACTCGTGAGAACATGCTCTCGCTCCTCCGTCTCGTTGTCTCTTGCACATTGTTTATGCCCTCTAAGCAAACGCAAACACACACACCACACACACGCGTGTTAACACATTCATACATCATTTATCTCTGGGGTCTGACACTCCAAGTCACTTATTATTCCATGCCCTGGAAACCCTGAACTGTGTTCTTATTTCAACACTCGTAGGACCTGATGAGCAAGTGTGGGAGTGAACTCTCAGCCTGCATTATGGGTCCTGTTTTTAACTTATTTACAAAGTTGCAGGGTAATTTGGGTTGTTCCATCTGACCGGATGTGTTGGGTCATTCCTCTATCGACTCCTGTGACTGACAGAATATTGACCAGACTCATGTGTCAGTGAATAGGCCGTGAATTCATACGTGGAGATAATTAGTGAGTGAATTAATCAGTGGTGGGTAATTACTACTCCCCGCCTGAATTGTTGCCCTAAGATGTCTTCATTAATCATTTATAACTCACTTTTTTCAAAGTTGTTTTCACAGTTTGCCTTTAACGAACTCAGTAGCAGTACTGTAATGGCTTTACTGGTGGTTACTGCAAATACATGTGAGTGTAATGATACATTTTTATCACTAATGTAGATGACCTTCAGATACAATCATTACAGTTCAGTCTTGTCTTCTCTCTCTCTCTCTCACACTCTCTCTCTCTGTCTTCACTTCATTAATCCAGATTTCTTACAATCCAAGGTCACCCTCGTCTCACGAGGACAAGTCGACAAAAATCCCTTTCAGATGGCTGCCGCATCAACACCACTGCCAAAAACATCAGCCGCCTGCTTGTCACTCATAAATCACACGTCCTGCAGAGGTTTTGTGCCCATGCGAACGCAGCCACAGACAGCACGTTACCATCGTAACCACACGTCGGGCTACAGTAGATCCCGGCAGGTTGGCACGGAGGGTACCGGCGCGATTAGTAAAAGAGGACGAAAGAAAGAGAGATTCTAAATAAAGAGAAGCCGTGCGGCAGAAAGACGAGGCGTGTCAGAGCTGGATAATGGGCAGCGAGTGAGATTTAAAAGGGTGGGAGTGGATAAAGGATAAGGAGCCAGCAGACACCGTGTCCAGATCAATTTACATGTCTCTTGCATCGATCAGACTCCTCCGTGTTGGGAATTGAGCTCTTTTTTTTTTTCACTAAAGATGACTGATAAAGTGATTATCAGAAGAACCTGCTCCGCCGTGTGTTTGCACATGTGCATTCGTGCCTTTGTGAGGTCCACGGAGCGGAGCACAAAGCGATAAACTGGATGATAAAAATGAGCCTTTTTTTTTCCCCATCCTTGTTCAGCAGATTAAATGAAATCATCAAAAAATAAGTTTTATATTTTCTATTCTCCCCCAGCGGGATGGACTCAGTAGAGGAAGGTAATATGGCCGTCAAACGCGTCGGCCGTAAGCAAACGCTGTTAAATCTGCCAGCGCAAGTCTGATTTTGTCACTTACAAAATCCATTTTGGAGAACAGTTTCGTGTTTAGCATATAGGCCACGCTGCGCACATTAGATGCAAGAAGACACACGGTGCGACAGATTTGACTGTTTTGGAGCAATATCTGTCCAACAGGGTGTAAACAGTAGAGTGTGTGTGTTTAGGGTGTGTGTGTGTGTGTGTGTGTATGTGTAGTGTTTCTTCTTCCCTTCTGGATAGACAGACTGCCGCACGGCCTTCTGTAGGACTCTAAACCACTGAATGCATCACCTCCGACATGTAGGAGCACACACACGGACACACAACCAGGACCATACACACCAGCTTGAGGATCCTCTGATGCTGGCAGAAAACAGTCTGGCCTACTGGCTCACTGACCAACATATGGATTGTGTGTGTGTGTGTGTGTGTGTGTGTGTGTGTGTGTGTGTGTGAGTGTGAGTGTGTGTGTGTGTGTGTGTGTTCACTATGCGTGATATGCCCACATGTCGCCTGTAGGAATGGATGATGCCTACTGGTCCTGTCTGGAAGCCAGTTCTCTCCAGCTTGGGCAATTCTTCATCAGTCATCACTTTTCTTTTAAACCTGCGTGCTGCTCTAGAATCTGCATCAACCTGAAGCTGACCTCGGCTTTGAAGCATTTCTATGACTTTGTTCTTTCATTCACGTGATGCTTCCCTGGTCGTAAAGTAACCCAAGTAAGACTGTGTTTGGAGGCCACAGACCCATGAAACAGGGCCCACTAACACTGCCTGTCTTTGTAACTTTATTGCGATTAAAGACATTTTTAGCGTCTTGTTTCAGCATAACCTGCTGCTGCGCAACAGTAGCTGTCATTTCTCTCCCTGTGGTCTGTTTGGCACTGCTAAAAAGGTTGTCCTCTCCCCATGTTGTGTTAATTATCAACAAAAGAGGCTACAAGACTCAGGGGTAGTGAGCTGGCACTGCCATTCTGCTCGCTCTCTCTCTCTGTCTGTCTCTCTCTCTCTCACTCTCTCCTTCTCTCCCTGTCCCCTCTTTTAGTCTTGTCCATCACTGGGTTAGCCTCACACAGCCTGGCTCTTCTTTTTCGATCGGTATTGGCTTGCACCTTTATTTACTTTTTTTCTCAGATGTCCACGGCTGCCCCCGTGACTCTGGAGCCTCAGATCGTCGTATCAAGGGACAGGAACCCCGCCAGCGTTTTCCTTCTGTGCACATGAGCGAGCGGGGCGCACTAAGTGGAGTGAGAGCTGACAGAGGCGACAAAGCTGATATTGTCAGACAAAGCTGGAGGTTTTTTTTGAGCCGCTCTGACACATGTGACATGAATTTAATCGTGCTGTCATCTGGCCGCCCCTGATCCCTGCTCTCCTATTGCTGGACTCCAGCCGCATCCACGCTTATATTGATGTCACCATTCATTTGTTTGCTCATCCATTCACATCTGGTTAATACATCAATAGCGAGCCAATGGAGCTCTGCTAAACTGGCACTCATTACCCGTGTGAGCACCAGAGGCTGATTTGCCTCTTTGGTTGGAGCCCCAGTTTATTCAGTACATTGTTTACTCCACATAATAATTACATACAATTAGATTAGATCAAATATACGTTAAAGCTCAACGTAATTCAATGAAACATCCATTTCTCATCGTCACAAGGCATCACCGAGGGTTTTTTAGCGTGTACGAAGCCAGCCTGTTTGTAATTAACACTTCTACGGGAATCCAGGCGGCAGGTGAAAGTTATTGATTTATTTGTAATGGCAGCATAATGAAGGACACTGATGGGAAATCCTGCGAGTCAAAGCAGTCTGCACAGATAACGCTCTGACAACTTCTCTTAATGATGTTGTGTCTACAGCGCCAGCCTCCATATTTCACAATCTAATAGTCAATTTGGATTAGTGTCAGCCTGGCTCTCTTGTCTGACCTCTGGTTTCTGATCAGGTGAGGTGGTTTTAGGAGAGATTGTTACAGACCGACATTTGGAACCAGCAGAGATGCTTTAAAAGAGCTGCTCGACCACCTGTCCGCGGGTCTGCGAGTGTGTGTGCTCCGCTAATAAAGTCCTAATGAAGTGCTGAGGAACGTGGAGAGAACGGTCCTCGCTCACAGATGTGATATATAATGAGAATGTGGGAGCCAAGTCGAGGAGCGAGGCCTAGACGGCTCCCTGGCACCTCCAATAGCGTGGAGATGTGGACGTGTCACGCGGGTGTGTGATTGATGTTTGGATGAGGCGTGAGCCAAGCGCCCATCCCTCAGGGTCCAGCCATAGCTGTGGGTACCCAGAGCCACCACGGCGATCCTCAGGTATCTGTGCTGTCTGGGCTTGTGTAGCCTCAGGTGTATGCAGCGCATCGGTCAGATCATTCCCGCTTTGTCGGTTGCATCGTGCCAGAATGGGCACAGGCCCTGGTATCGACACACACGTGTGTGTTAATCAACAGCTAATCTGGCGGTTAGGATGCATTTTGTACAGTTAAGTCTGCACATTAAGCCTCATTTCTCTTATTTCAATTAACTAAGAGGAGGTGCTTAAAGGCAGATTAGGAAAGCAGCTGCTGCTCTGTAGCATTCCGGCGGCTCATCTCTTCCAGAGTCCCGCGTAGCATTAGTCTCTCTGCAGGGAGCCCTGCTGCCGGCTCCCTTCCATCCTCCACAGGCTCCACTCCACCATCACACCTTTGCCTCAGGTGAGAGAGTGGCACGGCGTAATGTTGCTAATAACGCTCATTAGTCTCCGGATTAGCCCGACCGTTACTCACACTGATAAAACCGCTCTAATTGTAATTATGTATTTACCACATTACCCTTTGAAGACACGCAGGGTACCTAACGTTATTAGCCCTTTATTCTTGCATGATGTTTTTTTTTTTTCTCACTGGATGCAGCTTCAGTACCATTCGCTCTGAACCTAAAGCACTTCCCCCCCTCCGCTTCTCTTATTCAGCAGATTTTCTCTTTTCCACCTGCTTGCGATAAGACACCTCGGACGATGCGTGGCGAAAATAATTGCCAGCATTGTGCATTTGCACTCAGCCAATTAAACTCCGTTCTGGGGGATTTACAAAGACCACGCTTACCTGGCGGGGGTCACCTGATCTGAGTGCATGCGACAGCGGTGCGGCGGGCTTCTTCTGAGAAGCGACTTTGATGAGACCGAGACGAGGCCTCTGGGCTCTCGACTCACGCCGCGCTTTAATCTCCCCCCTTGTCAGTCAGAAGTTAAGCTAGACAAAGAGGATGGAGCGAGCGGAGCAGCGCAGGAGAGGAGCCCGGCGCAGCGGGCCCACGATTAGTGTTGTCCCCCGTCAGAGCCGCTTCGGTGCTGATTGCCGGTGGCAGCTGCACATGCTGACGTCTGCCTCCGGAGATGCTGACGCAAATCCAATGCGATCTGCTCCGTTTTGTATAAACTTTTTTTTTTTTTTTTTTACAGTAGGCGGAAAACTTCCCTCTGTGGGGGAAAGTGGAGGTTGTGCTCGGGTTTGCTCCTCGCGGTGTTTACCTGCGGCGGCCCTGTCTGTGAGCGTCCTCCAGGACGGGGTTGACGTACACGAGTGGACGTTTGGACCCCGCAGAGCTGCACCTTCTGACAGCAGAAATGTTCAAACATGAGATCAGATATTTTTTCCCTCCTCGCTTTGTGTTTCATATCTAACCTGTTTACCTCGGGCAAACCGCCGGACTCAGAGACGTGAGTGCATTGCATGCACCAGTGCCTGTTTTGTGGGAGAGGAGGAGGATTTTTGCACGACAGGACAAACACAACCTGCTCTCCTTCAGTTAAAGCGAACCATTTTCCAGCAGAGATAGCAGTGTTTCCTGGCCTCGCTGCCAACCGTAGTCTGGTCAGAGCTTATTTCCATCCTCTCGTCATTTCATTGTTTCTCTTGCGTGAAATTTCGCTCTTTTCTGGCTGTACTGTAAAGTCAGGGTTCCAGGTAAGCCGAGATAATTCATATCACCACCAGCCTGGCTTGAGGTCAACGCGCGCTGCTAATTGTTTGATGGAACCTTATAACAGCTTGCACTTAATTGTTACATTCATCTTTTTGTCCTCTCTCTCTTTTGCAGGTGGAGCGAGAGATAGCAATTCTGAAGCTCATAGAACACCCACATGTTTTAAAGCTCCATGATGTCTACGAAAATAAAAAATACTTGTGAGTATGAGCTTTTTTTCCCCTCTCTTTGAAGAGTACTCATTAAATTCCTCATTTCTGGCCACAGAGCAGGTTAGACGGGTGTGTCATGATTGAAGGGCAATGCTGAAAGCCTTGGAGGGGCAGATGCCTCATTACGGCCGGCATGAGGCATTTAATTTGTTTGCATTCGCTAGAGGACCGCTAATAGGAGGAGGAAGTCTCCGTAATGTAAACAACATGACAAGCTTATCAGAAGCTACCATAGCCTTTAGAAACATTAGCCCTGGAGAGTGGCAGCAGCATTAGTCTGCTGCAGTGGCTACACACACACACACACACACACACACACACACACAGACATAGACACACTAGAGGTTAGTTAGTTAGCCGTAATAGCGGCGAGTCACAAGCCCATCAATCATTTTTTAAGACCGGCCTTCTTGATCCACGGAGCGCTATTTATCAACTAAATTCAATTAGTCCTCATCATGTGCTTACAGGCCAAATGTGATTGGACATGCAGTACCATCCGTGTCATCTGTTAAGATGATAGGAATAGCAGAACATTGTGATTTATCCTGTGATTGGATTATTAAAGCCATATTTTTGCGCCGATCGCTTCATCGCTTATGACATTCGGCTGCTGGCGTCACGCAAGACAAATTGCTTCTGTGGCTCGACTGCACTTCACATCAGTGATGTAATTATGAAATCAATGTTGTTTTGATTCAGATCTCTATTTGAAGGCCCATAATTGATAGATATAGCCTGTTTGGGGGGAGCAGAGCTTACAGGAAGATTTGCTCTGCAGCTGCAGACGATGATTTTGGCCTCAAACATACCTGATTTCTGGAGGCACATTTGAGTAATGAGTATTTATTGTCTGCTGCTGTCATGTCTCCGATGGTGGTGCATCTTGTCGGCGTCCTTCCTGGGGCTGTGGATGGTGGTATTTACAACCTGCAAGAATATCACAGTGGGATTACGGAGCGTGAGAAGATTCTTCATCGAGCCGAATGTGGAGATGTTCGCGAGTGTAAAAAGCACTGACGTGTGAGGAAAGGTCAGGCCGCAGACAGCACAGCGAGGAGGTTCCTGAGTCAGCTGCTGGCTCTTCCTGTCTACAGTCTGGCAGCAGGCTTCACCCAACACCTCCGGATTTAAAATTCCGAAATTAGTCATCTTGCTGAGGCAAAGACGCGAAAACTAACGATCACCGTGATCACGAGGACCAGCAGGAAAAAAATAACAACGATAATAACGTAATCAATCTAGTTTGAATTTGTCCAGCTGTTTAGCTCTGAATGAGTAGCATGGTAGCACCTGTTTGGTGGTCCATTTATCTTCAAAGTCTTTTTTAAACATCTATGTTATTTTTTGGTGCAGTGCTGGGGCCTTTAAAGTGCTTAAAAATTCCACTAACTAAGCAGGTGTGGACTACAGGACTGGGTGCACCCAGAAAAAAAGTGCAGGCAGTGCACTCTTTGAAAATGTTGGCAATTTTTTATAAATATTAAATGTCTCTGAATAGCTTTTAAATCTTGCAAGAAACAAGGCGTGTCCGTATTTAATGCGTGCTCACCTCTGGTGTGGGTTTTATGCATTGAAATGTGAGGTTTTTACAGATTTATGGGGGTTCCAGTCAGCCGTGGCTCTGTGGCCAGTACAGTTCAGACCAGCGCCGTATAAATCTAATTAAAGAGCTGCATATGGATGCACATCTCCACCGCCAGGAGACAAGAGAATGGTGGGAGTATTTCACCGGCTGTCTGAGCTTCAATTTGTCCCGGTGATGAAGGTGAGGGGGGTGTGTGTGAGGGCGCTTGAGCAGGGTCAGCGCAGGGCCTGGCAAAGTCTGGAGGTCATCAGCTTCCTGTCCAATGGCGCTGTAGAACAGCAGAAAGAACACACGCGAGTATCACTCAAACGGGAACGTGAAGGCTGTGGATCCGTTCACCTCCCAGGCTGGTCCGCGTTTAGGGTTTAATCCTGAACTGGTTCTTGTCCCGTCCCTCAGGTACCTTGTGCTAGAACACGTGTCTGGAGGCGAGCTGTTCGACTACCTGGTAAAGAAAGGCAGGTTAACGCCTAAAGAAGCCAGGAAGTTCTTCCGACAGATCATGTCTGCGCTGGACTTTTGCCACAGTCATTCCATATGGTAAGTCCAAATGCACACGTGCGCCTTTTGCCCCAAATGAGAAGCAAATGTTGTGGACAGCAGGTTACATCCCAGCTTTCAGACCAATGTTGGACGCCATTATCACGTTCATCAACTGCATCAAACAACACAGACCCAGAAAACTGCAAAACAAATAGGTTTACACGTAAAGTTGAACTCAAATAAGGAACGAGGGCACAACTTTCTTTTAATCTGGTGAGCATTTGTTCAAACCAGTGATTTAATTTAGATTCCATCGATGCATTTACTGATTCCCTACAGGACAAACTTTAGTCACATCTGAATGTGAGTGACTTGCTCATCAGCACTCAGAGTGTTACACAGGTTTTTGTGGAGCATCTGCCAGTTTTTGAACATCTTTTATGGTCAGATAAAATGCTGAGGTATCACCTTTAGTGCTGAGCACAGGTGGTATTTTCGCAGCTACAAACCACACGGCCCGTGTCATCCGTGGCAAAGAGGTCTGTGGATCCACAAAATTGTCTTCAGAGTCATCATAAATATGACTTACTGCTAAACCCGTTTGCAGCAGTGTGTAGTGACTGGTGTGTTTATCCATTTGTAACCCCCAAAACACAGAATTAGTGTTTTCCTGTTGTTGCTGCAGCACAGGAGCTCGGCCGTATTTTTCTATTTTTTATGACTGAATCAGGGAGCCTGTAGTTTAGAACATGTTGAAAATTGCAGCTCTATAGTTTTGTTTTGTTTTTTCACAGGGAAAATAAAGAACGATGCTAAGTAGCTAATATCTCCTCGAACCTTTCGTTTAGTGTTAAATTCCTGGGAGATGTTTTGCCTAATGTAATGGGTAATTAAAAGAGTGAAATTAAACTGACTTGTCAGGGAGTTAGCTGCAATTACACTGGTGTGATTTGATATGCTTTGTATTTATGCACAGTGACGTTTATTAAAATTACATCTGGGCTGCTGCTGTTTCATAACAGAGCAATTACATGAGTTGAGCTACACATGAGTCAGAAATTCTCTATTTTGCTGATTATATTGAGATGATGGACATGGACATGGATGATGGATTTTTTTTGCTGTTTAGTCTGTCAAACAAGTTTATTTACAAGATGCCTTGTCAAAATGTATTTTCTTTAATTAAAGAAAGTAAATGATTCTTTTGCGCGTATTAACTAAAAAAAGCTATTTTTTTTTCAGCAGAGAAATGATCTGAACCACATTGGGTGCTTTAGATGTTCATCAGTTGGTCCGCTAGCTGATTTGGTGGCGGTCTTGCTGTCATGGCTCCACAAATCCCTCGACTAACACTCCTGGAAAAAGATGCTTTGTAAAAGTGCCATGAGGAGGATTATTTTGTGTGCCGGTGGACATGCTCATCATTTTCCTCCCAACTTTAATTAGGGCAAAACAGACTGACAGGTGCAGCCTTTGCCCACTGTTCCTCCTAATGAGATCCCAGCACATCTCCCAGTATAAAAGCTGAGAGATGTGTATCAGATTTCTGAAATCATTCCTTCCATTTCTCCTTATCGGAGCTTATCTGGGGCCTACAAATGGCATTAAGAGCGCTGGCTTTTCTGCATCTCATCGTGCACGCAGGGCTAAATAGACGCTCCTCTACCTTCTTTTTTCCTGCTCAGTGCCTGTTTTTCACCTCTCCCGTGCTTCCTCCCTCCGCCCACACTCTGCACCCACACATCTCTCTGGATTTAAATGTGAATATGAATGAAAGAACATGGAGAGCTTCTGTGACTCATTGTTTCCAGCGTCTGATTCAGATCATGCTCTGATTTCCACTGATTTTGTTTTATTTTTCTGTGGAGGAGTAGAGAGGGACAAAGTGGATCACACAGGGAGAACTGACACAGGAGATGAGGCAATGATGGGTAAGAGCAGGAGATGAAACAGACTCAGGAACAGAGCAGTCATTGACAGAAGAATGAAAGTCAGCGTGTGAGCGCACGATAAAGGTTTATGTGTATCTGAGCTTTTTCCTCCAACTCTGATGGTTATTCCGTCCATGCAGAGCTGCGAGTGCATGAGTCATACGCAGAGAAGTGGGAGGGGCCAGAGCCAGGATTGAGTCCTTGTCAAGGACGAGGTTATTCCCTCCACATCTACCTGAGCAGAAGTCTTAAAGATGGCCTCCGCTCTGTTTTCTCACTTTTGACATTGACCGAAATACACATCTGCTGCGAAGTAAACACTCATGTTGAGCCTTGGATATGAGACCTATGCATCATCGCACACCAACGGCGCCGTGATGTCGCTAAAAAACAAACATCTCACTGTATTTCCTTTTCCTTTTTGCTGATGTATGTCTCTGGCAATTTATTGGTTTCTGACAGGACAATTAGCACCAACAGCTGCTGATTAGCATAACGATCATGAAAGAAACACACATCATCATTCAGTTTTGTTGAAAAATGTCTGCTACTTCTGCCTGACTTTTCCTCCTGATCTCATCTGTTGTAATAACACAGAGCTCACATCAGCCTGATTGTCTGTTTTTCTTCTGATTCCCTGGTGACAGTTTAACTTCCTCCTTGCAAAAAACCTGCACTTATCCTGCCATCATTTCATCTGTACAAGGTGATAGACAGAGTGGGATCTTTTTAAGATCTTATTTTTCCTCTACTTTGGCACGGGAGGAGAGAAAGTACATCATGGTTCTTGAGGTAGGGGTACTGTAAAAAAACAAACAAATGTGTACTTTTTAAGATTACTCACAACCTCCTTCCCACCAGTGACTTTTTATTCTTCCATTGTCTACATAATCCATTACCAAACAAATCTGGATTAAGAGCAATCTCTAGGTTACACAAAGAGATTTAGATAAACAAAGTAAACTGTTTATTTATGGCAGATTCAGTCATCCATGTTATCACGTTTTTATCTGTACATTCCATTTGGATGCTGCAGAATTTCATCAGTGGGGCTGAAAACATGTGAGTGGTCTGATAGTAGCATGACGTAACTGGAGCAACGTGCATGTCTGTAGGACCTGGGTTATGTTAATACTAACATATTCAGAGGACAAAAGAGAACTAGCACTGACCATGAAGTGAATGCAAAAAGGGATTTATTTTAAATAATATAAAGTTAGTCTTTTCCCAACAGCGACCAAACAATTATATTTACACATTTCTGCTACATACCCACAATGAAATGGGTGGAAATTTTACAATTAAGCACGCACAAGTCAGCAGTAAGACGTCTACTGTGATCACAAATGAGCCTGAAGCACTTGTGTCGAGTTACTCTGATTAACTGGATCAGATTTATTTTTAAGTGTAAGTCAGAAAGATTTCAGAGGATAAATGTTTCTCAAAACTCCACTCTAGCTCATAATTGTACGAGGATGTGCACACACACACACACACGCGCACACATGCAAATGTGCTATTTTCTAGACTTAACGTGTCAAAAGGATCTATTTGAACCATTACCGTTAACATAAAGTATTCTGGTTAGTTAATTAGTACAATGCATCTACAAAGAGGCCATAATAAGTGAGGCTAATGCCACCTGGGCTATCGAGGATTGGGATTGCTGCAGAAGTGTTCATCATTATGATTTTGTTTGTAATATTGGAGGGATGTGAGCCCCGAGACAAAGATCATCCACGTATGATATCAACATGCTACATGCAAATAATCACAACCAATTAGGAGCCTGGTGCTAGATTACAGCGGAGTCGTTGCCAGACTCGTGTCCAACAGCCCCACTGGGCTGTAAGAGTTGCTCAGACAGCATGCACACGCAGATGCGCCCCATAAATTACACTGAGCAGTGTTTTCAGAGCCGCGGCTACACGCCATCAGTGAGATGCGTGTGTGTGATTGTACTGTTGAGTATTGTAATGATGATGAGATTCATGATAATTAAAAGAGGTGCGGCGTATACCGTATTTTCCGCACTATAAGGCACACTTAAAACACTGAGAAAAATCTGCTGTGCGCCTTTGGTGGGTGCATTACGGTAAACGCTCCGCCCATCGATTAGCGGCACACCTATGCTTACCGTAGTTTCCGCACCATAAGGCACTTAAGACCCTGAAATGTCCCCAAAATCGACGGTGCGTCCTTTAATACGGTGCGCCGTGTGTGGACTGAGTTCCAACATCTGCTGTGCGCCTTTGCTAAGCGCACTACGGTAAAAGCTCCGCCCGGTTGATTGGTGGAGCACCGATGCTAGGTATGCTATCACCTCCCCCTGAAATGGCCCCGGTAAGGTGACACGTTTATGAATATTTTGCTTAATTAAGTTGATGAAACTCACTGCTTAGCTTCCGTTGTCATTTTTTACTGCATGTTTTATCATGCGTCTTATAATATGTTGGTTAATTACAGAAATAGACCACGGAATTGAGACTGCGCCCCATGAAACGGTGCTGAAAATTCGGTATATAGACCCCAAAATAAAGTGAGTTCTCAGACTGTTTTGGTTCGCTGAATGCGCCGTATAACCCGGTGTGCCTTATGTAAGGAAAAAAACCCGTTCAGACTCGTTTTTTGGCAGTGCGCCTTATAACCCGGTGCGCCTTATGGTCCGGAAAATACGGTATTTTTAATGCATTTTTTTCTACAACACATATCAGCAATAGAGATGTAATCATTGCTTGTTTGACTGTGGTGGCCGACTTTGTTTCTTCTCCTTTGTAATTGCAGGCTGTTAGATGTGTTTCCTCTGGAAGCTAAAGTGAATGTGGAGTAGAGCCGTCCTTCATTTCAAAAGAGAAATATCCAAAATTATGTGCAGCCTGACCCACAGCTCAAGCTGCAACTGCACGGTAGTGACAGACATAGGCTATCATATTAGAAGAAGAGCTTTAAATAGCAGTTGTTGATGTTATTTATCTCTCCCACAGGCCTTTGTTCTGTCATGGGTCTAGCGGAGCACTAATATTTATATTTTTGTGCCTGCCAGTGTGCAAAAATGACGCACTCGTGAAATATGTAATATCCCATTAAAGGAGGCAGCGGTAGCACCTGCCTTGGAGCTCACAATGCCTTCAGATCACGTTTACACTGGAGCTGGTCGCATCTGTCCCGGTCGTCTAACAGCATCCGGGTGACATATGAGGGCACGGCGGCGATCTCCGCGCTACAAGACCTGCTGCGTGAGCAAGATTACAGTAGCAAAGTGCAGCCTAATGTGTCAGAGCGGCAGTTTAATGTCCTATTATGGATGCCGGGGTCCCGACAACCAGTAAAGCATCCACGCGTAATCTGTCCGCTCGCTGTCGAGGATAAACGCTGCGTTGCGCGTTGGTCTCAGGAGGCTCGGCCCTTTTTGTTTTACCTCTGATGGGACTGTGATGGCACCGCGTCGACGTCATGTTTATGGATCTTTAGATAACGGCGCTGTGTGTCTTTCTGCATCACAGGCGGAGGGCTCAAGGAGTCAGAGATTTACAGCTCTGATGAGACTGCATTTCCAATAGGGGTGTGGTGGTGTCTTTGATCTTGCCACCAGTAAAAAGCTTTTAAACTCTCAACAAACCCCGCCCTTCTGCTTTTGTTAATAATGCCAAGCTCAATTATTTAACCACCTGCAGACCCGGACTTCTGATCCCTGCAGAGAGACGGGAACCTTTGTCTTCAGAACAGCTGTCTAAAGCATTTTGTTGTCAAGGGAAACAATTTTCACACATTATTTAATCAGGCGTGCTGATCGGAACACGTTAAGTGTGCGGTATCGGCCGGTTGGAACTGAGCATTTGACAGTTTCAGTTAAAAGGCCAACTCTCGGGCTAAACTGATGTCGCTGCCAAATGATGCTTGTGTGAACTGACAAAGGTTTTAGCCCGGGGAGGACTGTTTTAGATGCTGTCCGTGTTTTATTTCAATTATAACACAGATCAGAGAGGCTGTCAGCGATAACAAACCAGCTGACACCAATCCCTCAGGACAGGAAACGCGTTGTACAGCGGCTGATGTCATCTGAGGTTAAACGTCCGTTGTGATAAGGCGCTCTTCAAAGGCATCTCGCCTCTCTATCATTAGTATAAAGAGAAGATAAAAGTCTGCTCCATGACACCCTGACAGCCCTTTGGCTTCCTGAAGTCGAGCTGCCCTGATCAGGAAAAGCAGAGAGGGAGGTAGCCAAGCGCTGGCAGGAAGGTGGGGGAGCGAGGACGGCCCCAGATGAGGCGCTCCCGCGGATGTCGGGAGACGTCGCAGGAGCGCGGTAATCTAACCGACAACCCCGAGATGAGAGAGGGATGGTAAACGCACCGTTTTAACCCCCAACACGGCAGCAGAGCACGTGATCTGGGAAGAGGCCCTTCATCTCGGCGGTCCCGTTGGAGGACGTAGACGCTACCTGCTGGATATTCGCCCCTCGCTGCGTCGATGAACGGCAGCTAACGAACGCCTCCCCCGCGACCGGCCCCACTCGACACCTCTTGGTTAGCCTGTTCTGCGGCGGTTGACAGGAAAATAAACGAAGGGGAGCGAGGGGGAGGGGAAAGGGAGAGGAGGAGGACACAGCGGGGGGCCGTCACACCTCCCGCCTGCAGGAGAGACCCTCGTAACAGGACAGGGCGACCGTGACAGGGTGCAGGTGGATGCTCGCTAATGACGCGCTTGCCTTTTTTTCCCCCGTTGATACAGAGTGACCTGGGACGCGCACTGATGTTTCACTTTGTCTGGTTTCTTCTTTTGTCTCGCTGTTTTCCAGCCACAGAGATCTGAAGCCCGAGAACCTGTTACTAGACGAAAAGAACAACATCAGGATAGCAGACTTCGGCATGGCCTCGCTTCAGGTCGGAGACAGTCTGCTGGAAACCAGCTGCGGGTACGTAACCGCCGCTTTCTCGCCGCCTTTGTTGTGGCAGAGAAATGTGACGCTGAACAAGTGTTTAATTTATTATTAATCGCTCATTAGCGTTCAACCTTTGCTGCAGTCGGACGCAGCTCTGACCGGGTGGGGGGGGGGGGGCAGATGGAGGCGCCGCTGTGCGCGGGAGCAGAGGGACGCTCTGTTATCGGGCGGCGCTGGTCGCCAGGCGGGAGAGGGCCGGTGTCTGTTAAAGTGCTTCCTGGCTGCGAGCAGGGCCAGGGCCGCGACCACGCATTACCGCGCTCTGTCATCTCGTATCGGGCTCCGAGTTTTACGATCTGGCGGTCGCCGCCACGCAGGGCTCATCAATCCTGTGACGGCCGTAATGAATTTGGCTGTGGGAAAAGTCACTTTCAAAGTCAGTGGAGGGCTCATGTCCACACTGTGGGAGTGCTTTAATTAAAATGTCGTCATTAGTGATGTCATATATGCCAATATATGTACGAAATGTTCATAAACTCAGTGAAAACTGCTTTGGAATTAAAGGCGGAGTGCTTTTTGCTGCTCGTTCCCGTAATCTGGATGTCTCGTTTGCACTTTGGGTGCACACGAAACCAAAGCCGGGTGAGAGAGAAGGCTCTCTGACATCTGACCCCGGCTTCGACCTCATCCCATCCAGATTAAACCTCCAAATCTGATGCAGCCGCTCGCTGTCACACACACGCTCGTGTGATTCCACCATCACACATGGACACACAGTGTGGCAAAGCTTAGTTTATCCCTCACCTCCAGGACCCTTTGTCCCATCAGTGGTTGTTACTATGTTTTCTCTCTCTCTTTGACTCTCTCTCTGTCACACATACAGACACACACACACACGCACACACACACACGGGAGTGTGTTGCATAATTCTCCCAGCCTAAGCTCTCTTGACTCATCAGTAAAGATTAGGCCAACAGAGAATATCGAGCGTTGCAATCTGGACAAACACGACTGGGCCAAGACCATTTTTTTTGGAGAGTAAGACACACACACACACACACACACACACACACGCATGCAGAGATACACATTTGCATCTGAATATAGGCCATTTACATTGACCGCCATTCAGTTCCTCCTCGCCCGTACAGCATAATCCAGACGTAAACATAATTCAGAACCTGAACTAATCCATGTTCCCAACCATAATATAATCCCTGGCCCTGGGCGTGTTGGCCCCACAAGAAGGTCAGAGCCCATAATTTGAGTGGGGTGATACCCCACATTTATAGTAAATCACAGACACATAAGTGTGAACGCAGGTGGAAACATGTGCATCCAGAAATGCATAACTCCCACACTCCTCTTCACAGAAAGTTTATATTCCACTCTCATCTTCCATCCATCATCACTCCATCCTGCCCTTCGAGAGTGTGTGAATTGCACATTTGTGTGTGTGTGCGTGCAGTCCTCTTGTCTGCCGCATGGCCATACGTGTGTATGCGCCACATGGAGCATGTGTGGTTATTGATTTTTCACGGTCCTCTGACTGTCCCGTCTCTAAGTGCAAGTATGACAATTTTTAATTAAACACATTTATCTACACCCCCCCCACACCCCCCACCCCCCAACCCTCCTCATGCAGAAGTCTGACACAAATTTATTCCATTTGCCAGGGGTAATGGAGCTGAGTGAAGATGAGGCTTGCCCCAGGTAGAGTAGAGGGAGCCTCGGAGCACATCCATAAATGTATGCAGATGTACAGAAGAGCAGATGAGTGCAGGCTTTGACAAGCATGTCTGTCTGTCTGTCTGTCTGTCTGTCTGTCTGTCTGTCTGTCTGTCTGTCTCTCTCTCTCTCTCTCTCTCTCTCTCTCTCTCTCTCATTGCTTGTTGCATGTGTAGTTATTTGACTGATGAAAGTAAATTATGCTGTATGCAGCGAGCAGCAGCACAAATTCGGTTTACTGATGAATTTTCATGAAGATGAGCTACATCTGTCTCAACATCTCCTCATTATTGCCAGCCCATACCCATCTTTTAGCTGCGCAACGTCGTGCTCACCGTGTGGAACAGCTTATGGTAGATTTAACTTCTCACTCGTTCTTCATCCTGATGGACATAAACTAAAGCTTTAACTTAATCTTTATCATTTCTCCTTTCCTCAGTGATGCTCGGGCCCTTCACCAAATGGTCAGATATAAAAATGTACACAACAATAAATGTACTTTTAACAAAATCTAAAACACACAAATGTCAAACAGAATACTGTGAAAAAATATGTAACAGACATTTGGGATGTATAGCAACTCTATAAAATAAAAATATGAGTGGAAATGAAAAGAAAATAGACTCAGGTTATAAACCACAGTCTTTGAATTAAACCAAAGGGTTTCCTTTTAACTTACCTATTTTTTTTTACCCAGAATTCCGTGCATGTGTGAACGTGGACAGAGGTCGATGTAAATTGGTGACTGGTGGGTGGAGGCATGCAATTCCTACTTTTATTTATGTGGTGTTAGCGATGCAAGAGTAAATGAGCCTCAGCAAATAGCAAGAAAAGACATTATAAAGTCAGCCCACGCACCACCGTGCTTCAAAACAAAGGCTGCGTTTTTCACTCCAGTCAAAGAGAAGTGGCACCAACAGCTTCTTCATGAATATCCTCATATAGATTCTACTCAGCATTCTTATCTGACACGGTATGCTTTTATCGTCAGAAAATTGGTTTAATGTAGAAGGCTAACATATATTGATTTATTTTTTCCTGTAAATAAGCGCCGTCTGGACCTTCACCGTGTGAGCCAATGCGTCGCATCCTCCCTGGTCCTGGAACTCAGAAGGCAAAACTAGAGCAAATCCCATGCTTGTTTTTCTTTTATTTATTTTGATTCCGGGCTCATCTGCATAATGCGCTATGACACTTGCTATCAGGAGTGCTGTTATTTGCATAGACTCATGTTTGAACTCCGCCACTGACACGGAGGCAGTGTTTGTTATCAGCCGGTGTTTTGGCAGTTGGAGGAAGCGGCGGGCCGGTATTCATGAGGGCGTAAGACGCCAGCCGAGCTAATGGGCACCGTGTTTACAGACTTCAGATTGACTCTCATTAGAGCTAAATGTCCTGGATTTAAATAGGGCCGGTGAAGGAGGGGGCTTCACCTGTCGCTTCACCGTTGGGCTTCAGGGCACCTAACAAAAGTCGCCTTGCAAATGCGGAGTTTTCGTTTTGGAGGCTGAATCTGACGTCGGAATGCTGCAAACGCAGTAAAAGCTGAAACAGTTGTCTCCTCTGCTGGATGGCAGAGCGGCCGTCGTGAGCAGGCTCCATAAATCTTCATACGATATTGACGTGTCAGTCCAGTCGTTGGGTTTACTGTCAAAGAGCCCAGGTGCTGTAAAGATTAGTGGGTCTGTTCACTGTCTGCTCTGAGAAGATGCCCTTGAGTGAGCAGACAGGAGGACGTCCACCCACCCTCAGGCTGTCCAAACTTCCACAACACATCTCGATCTGTGCTGACTAATAAACTGGATTATTGTCCGTGTGTATTTGTCTCTTGCCTTTTTGGTATAGTGGGAACAAAATCTTTCAGTACTGTTGTGACTTCCGATGTGCTTGATGAAACCTTGATTTAATATTTTCCTGTCTGTTTTTAGATCTCCACACTATGCCTGTCCAGAGGTTATCAGGGTGAGTCATTGTTCACTGATTTTGATAACAAGTAGATTGAATGACTTCTGTAGCCCTTGTTAATACTTTGCTCATGGTTTAAAGGACATACAGACTAATGATTGAATGTGTTGTCCTCAGGGTGAGAAGTATGATGGGAGGAAAGCAGACGTCTGGAGCTGTGGGGTCATACTCTTTGCTCTATTGGTGGTGAGTTTCATGTTCTTACTCACCAATTATGGTTTGCATATCCATTTTACCTATTAATTAAGTTTCTTTCACTTTTTTCCTGTCAAACCCAAAGCCTTGAAAGTACTTTAGCTTCTTCATACTAAAATTCCCAGGAACCTTTCGCTCTTGAAACCATCCTCCCCCACTATTATTGTCAGAATTTTTAATACCAGCGACCAATTTTTCCTTTTTTTTTGAGCCAGAGGAGAACAGTCAGCCTCCCAGTAGGACACCCATCAGAGAGAACCATTTGGTGGTCGTTTGGTCTGAACCGCTTGTCTTGTTATGCTCTCAACTGTTTTATGATCAGTTGATGATGATTAGGTCGTGTTTTAGTCTGTTCACTGTGAAGGACTGAGGATAACCCGATTCTGAGACATTTCCAGAGTTTTCTGGGTGTAGAATAACCACCCTGGAGCTAAATTTAGACCATAATCCCTTTAGCTGAAAGCACGTACCGTGGTTCCTCCAAAGGCTCTTAGTGAAAGTGAATGCAGGGAAAACTATTGAAACTGCCAAGATTCAGACACAAATTGTTGTTATCATTATTGTTCACGGAGTCAAATTGAAAACCCTGACATTTAGCAGAGCTTAGTTTGCCACAGCACCCCCCCGCCCCCTACACACACACACACACACACACACACACACACACACACACACACACACACACACACACACACACACACACACACACACACACACTCTTCCCCTTGCCATTCATGTGCAACGAAAGATCAGAAAATAGAAGCTTCTCTTTATTCATTTTGTTGTATTCACGCACATGGCTGTATCCATAATCAGGTTTATTCTCTCGCTCCATTATGGTTCCCCAGCCGTGCAGCCCTGGAGCTTTGTTTCATCAACAGCTGTACTGTCATTCCTACACATTCCCATTATGAATAATTCATGCAGCCAAACTGAAAAAAGATGGCCGAAAATAAACACCATCGCTGACAGGGCAGCTTTTGGCCACAGGGCCTGATTATTTGACTTGTACGGTCTCTCTCTTGTGCTTGCGCATGCTCGTGCGTGTGTGTGTGTGTGTGTGTGTGTGTTGCCACTGTTATTCTTGATGCCTAAACCTGATGCGCCACATAGCAAAAGTTTCTCTGCCAGGCTTTGAGTGCACACACACACACACACACACCCACCTGACGCCGTCCTGCTCGTCTCCTGCTCTGTTGTCTGGCTGCGAGAGAATCATTTACCTGATTGTGGGAGACGTGCATTCTCTCAGCAGTTAAACTGAGCTTGCATCATCTGTTACGCAGCAACCCCTTCTCTGTTAAGTTTCTATACCTCTCTTATTTCCGAAGCCTTTTTCCAGCCTTTCTCCCGACTCGTCTCCTGATGGAGGTTGTCATTCGTCAAATGGCCGCATCTGTGAGGCGTCAGCTCCGTGATGAATGATGTGACGTGAGAATAGTAAATGACTGAGATAAACAAGAAAGCTGGGCCATTATTAGTCCCTGGTTCTGTCTTTTCACTGTTTATTATTTATCCAGCACCACTGTTGAGGGCAGAATGTTGAGGTTGAAGTTTCAAATTGTTGTTGCGTTTCTTTTTGTGAAGTTTGTGCTGTTTTTTTCTCTCCCTAAAGTTTATTTTCCAGTTATTCTCTGTTTTTTTCTGCTTGTTTGGTTTTTCAGTTTGAAATCTGCAACTTTTTTCTTTCCTCGCACCCCCATATCACCAGGGAGCCCTGCCGTTTGACGACGACAACCTGAGGAACCTGCTGGAGAAGGTGAAGTTGGGAGTGTTCCACATGCCTCACTTCATCCCTCCGGACTGTCAGAACCTTCTCCGGGGCATGATCGAAGTGGACGCATCCAAAAGACTAACGGTCAGTTCAGTTCAGAGCTGCGGTAAAAAGATCTAGCTGGACCGAAGATGTCCATTTAGACTGATACACTCTGGGAATCCAGGAGGATGGTGAAGAACAACAAACAACAACAAAGTCTTGACCTTTGAAAGCCACAGCTACTTAAGGGAATCAGAGGATGGTGGAGTATTCCTATGGCTGAGTATTCCTATGGAGTGGCATTTCCTATATTCAATTGCCCGTCGTTTACTAATGATGTAGAAACAGAAAAAGACGCCTGCAGATTCCAGTTAAAATTGACGGAGCAGGTCTTTGTTATCACAGAAAATATATTTTATAGATTCAGAGCATGCTTGAAGAAAAGCTCTAAGGAGAGAGCCTGATAGCAAAAACAGAGACAGACAATCGGAGCTGCCACGCTAAGTATTGCCTGTCTCGTTTGTTTATTCCTCTGTTGTGTTGTGTTTGTCTCACCTCATCCTCACTTCTGTTGACTTGAGATTTAGGTTATATATTCAGTACTACACTGCTGTTTGTGTGCTCTCCCCCCTGCACGTTTTAGTGCTCATCAGGAGGCCGGGGCCTCTTAGAGAGATAGGTGAAGGGCACGGAGGTAGGACGGGGGGGGGCAGCGAGGTGGAAGGAGACATGTAAATAATGTAGATGACCAGACAGAAGAGACAGCACATCATGCAGGGATGTTGCAGCAGCCAATGGCACTGATAAACACGGCCTTACCGGCAAATAAAAGTAGATCCTGATGCTAAATTTAAAGTCTTGAGTATCTTTGACAGTGTCAGAAAGACTTTAACGAGCAGAGGCAACACACACGAAACCAGAAGGAAGACCATTACCAGGAGATAAACAATTTTAGAAAAGAAGACAGCCGTACCTTGCGGGCCCTCAGATGTACACACAGCAGTGCACATGAACTTGAGGGATCCCTACCTCTTTGGTATGCACCATGTACTCTATTATTTCTCTGTTCCCTCTGCCTGACGAGAACAGGTCACCCTGAGATCCCCCAGATAAGTACAGCAGCCTCCAGCGCTGGGTTACACACAGGCCAAGCTGCTGGGCGAGAGTACGCTGCCTCTCTGTCTGCCCTCGTCTACATGAGGGCGTCAAATTAAGCTCAGGGGATGCGCCGTAACCTCCTAGAATGTCAAATAGTTCTGGTAGGTCGGCCATTGTTGAAATTTAGTGGTGATCCCCCCACATTGAGAGGTGAGACGTGCAGATTGGCCAACACGTCTGTCTTTTTCTTGTTAATTGGTTGTGTGATTGACTGATTGACAGATTGATACAGGCAGAACCCGATGTCTGCATCACAGCCATCACTTGATGGGGCTTTGCACCATGTTTATCTAAGTTCATGCACACAAAAGGACCCCGTGCATTACAAGTTGGAGGCACATTCCTGGATATAAGCGAGCTTAGCCCCAGAAAACCTTTGCCTTTGTCTCCTGCCTCCCTGGAGCAGAGCCATCTCAACCTAGACGTCTCATCATCACTATTCAAATAAACAGTCAGGAAAATACCTGCCCACCCATGATCTGTGGAAAATAAAGAGGATTGCCTGTAGATTAATGTGATGAAGAGCAGCTCATCTCCAGCAAATAATGAATTCATGGAGTGAGGTGGGGTTGGGGAGGGCGGTGGCATTGCAAAGTGACTACGAGCTGTAATGAAGTGACCTCGCTGCTGAAGTCACTCTGAGTGTTAGAGCTCAGATTAAATATCTAAACAGTTTTGCTGAAGCCACTCTAGCCTGCTTTAATTTCAGCTAAGTAACTCTGTCAAAACTCTATCCATAATTCAATCTGTCCATTATTAATCACTACTTATCCTCTTTTTGCAGAACATGGTGCTGTTTTGAGTCTGTAGGGCACAAATGTTCCATTCATTCTTCTCATCCTGCATTTCGCTAATGAACAGTTGACGGTGTTAGTATGCAGGCACTGTTAAGAGAGTTTTAAATACTTCAAACTATTAATACAAGTTTAACGAGCACTAATCTTGCCAGCACCCACACAAGAAATATACCAGAAGTCAGACTGTAGTCACCAACAGGCATGTGCCTCAGCTGATCCCCCCCCACACACACACACACACACACCTGATTTAAGGCAGCTGGAATTGGTGCTGTCACTTTTCAGGACTGATTGATGCAACGCTGTATTTCAAACCACATTGCTTTCAAGCGTGAGAGCGATATTGCCCAGTTGCCTCACGGCCTTCAATAAGTGACCCACTGTGTGGAGGGCAGGGTGTCTCCGTCAATAACATGACCCCACTGGAAGAGGGCTGGTCCAGAACGGCAGCGAGGCCGACAATAACCTCCAGGAAGATTCCCCATCGACGTGCAGCTTTTTCATCCACCTGTAGCAGCAGAGAGGACGCTGTTTGAGGACGATATCCAGTAGAAACTTTACCTGCATGATTTCATCATGATAACTGAAGAATCAGCCTCATTCAAGTTGAGGGGCAAAAAAAAAAAATGATCATTTTATTTATTTTGTCTCTTTTTTTTATGAAAAATAGTATTAGGGAGAACAATGGTATCCCCCCCCCGTCTGCTAGTGAGACATGACAGAGTCTTTGCGATCAAAACTTTAAATAGAAGAACGTGCTCATCACAGTCGCTTAGTTCGCAGCAAATCTAGAATTCTTTAGTGACATTATTAGACAGCGGGTCAGATGTAATGGTGCTAATGTAGCTTGAAGCCGCTCCGGCAGACATCGTCCCTTTGTGCGCGTGTTCGCTCCGCTCCTCCTCCCTCGTCGTCGATCACTCCGAAGATGCTGATGACAAAGCGTGCACATTAGACGCATGCTGACTTGTGACGCAGATGTAGTGTGTTTGTGCTGGGAACAGATGAGGAGGGGTGACAAAGGGAGACTCCCTTCAGACCGGAGGGCCTGGAAGGGTCAGCAGCATCTGCGTGACAGAGATAGTGTTCCCTGTTCATAGCGCAGTGGGACCATCACTCTCTCTGCTCCGTCTGCACCTCACTCCATTGCTCACTTTTTCCCGTTGGCTGTATTAATATTTGAAGGCCTCATAATTTACTTCCCTTCAGACGGGCTCTATTGTCCTATTGTCTTTCCATTAGCTCGTCTCAAAGCCCACCAGGTCTTCCACGGCCAGAAGATTGAACCCTCCATAAGTGCACTGTTTTCTTTATTGATGTTTTATTTTCATCACAAAAAATAAAATCACTGCCTTTTTTATTCACCTGCCTTCTCTTTTATCTTTTACAGTTAGAACAGATCCAGAAGCACACGTGGTACATGTAAGTACACCGCTGTCTTCCATCCTGTTTACCGAACCACTCGGAGGCTGTTCAGCCGAGGTTGTAGACCTGAGGGGAGCCAGCGCATGATGAATGGCTTTGAGCTTCAGCCCCGTACATGAGAGTACATTTGAGCAGGGCATGACTCCACTCTCGGGGATGTGGGGGTAAATTGGTAGTGCATGAAAGAGGATGTGCGGCATATGGTCAGATGAACAGGGAGCAGGGAAACAAGCAGGGATGCGGTGGGGATTGATCTTTGCTGTACCTGGTGTTTAACACTGAAAGCAATACGGGGTCACTTTTAGATGAAATGCATGCATTAGTTTATGTTTTTGTCACCTTATTGGAGCTTATTCAGAGTTAAAAACAGGAGGAGGCTACGAGTCCAGTCCCAGGTTGAGTCAGACACGAAAGACTGCGCAAAATGACAGACTGATAAACAAAACAGAAATAGAGGAGAGAAGAGGTGTGTTGGTGGGCAATTTGCACAAGGCACAGTAATGATGATAAATAATAATAATCTTTAAATAATAATTTATATAGCACATTTTAAAAGCCAGGATTCAACTTCAGATGCTATCAGCTAAAGAAGCCGAATTCTTTTCTGCAAAAAAGAAACGATGATGACAGCACATGAAATTCATTGGTATTCAAGGCGTTACTAGTAATGTCTGTATCCAGGAATTATACAGATTTCCTGTTCCTTCTGTCTGTCCACCAGCAAAATGGTGTGAAGAAAATTCACATAAAATGTGAAGTAGATGGAAAATTTTCCAATTTAAAAAAAGGTAAAATTATAATAACAATAATACAGACCAATTTGCTAGTAAATGACATTCCAAACATATGGATAATTTCACATCTCTGTTGTTGACATTGAAGATAAACTGGTTGTACTCACAGACAAAACATGCACATGACAGCTTTTGGAAGAGGACACAGGGACTAATGAAGACACTAAGTTTGGACAACAGGAATAAAGAGAGTCAGAGACACTCCAGTCCTTAACAGGGTGACTCAGTCATCTGTCTGCAGCGTGGTGAGCGTGATGACCCCCCCGTTCAACCTCTGATGCAGAGTCTGGGGGAGTGGACGAATGTAGATGTTTCATAACGTGAATGAGAGAAGCCAGCACTTAAATCTCCACATGAATACTGCAGGTTCTGTTTGAAGTCCTCATTAAATCTGCAGAGTGAGTGGCTTAATGCCCTGATGAGCTATTATTAGTGATATGTCAATGCATTCAAACTTCATTAATCAGAGTGCAGCAGAATGAAAGGCTGACGGCGTCTTTACTGCTGGTGACTGGGGGTCTTTGTTCCGTTTGCAGCGGAGGGAAGAACGAGCCCGAACCGGAGCAGCCCGTTCCCAGGAAGGTGACCATCCGCAGCCTGCCCTCTGCCGACGACATTGATCCTGACGTCCTGGACAGCATGCACTCTCTGGGCTGCTTCAGAGACAAGAACAAACTGCTCAAAGACCTGCTTTCAGATGAGTGAGTGGCTGGGGGGGGTGCAGTTGACAGAGGAGCGGTCGACTAACGGCCAAAGCTGGGAGATGGAAAACACCGGGACGAGTGGAAACGGTGACAAATGGAAAAATAAAAGCGGCGTTGGGGTGAGGCTGTGTGGGGGTACCGGAGCAGGGGTGGGTGTGTGTGGGGTGGGAGACCTTGGTTTTTCTCCAGCACTTACGAAATCCTGTGAGGCCGTCATTTTAGATGTCACAGGCTATAGATCACTTAACCCTGATCTCACAGCGCTCCCAGACTGATCCTGGCCTGCAGCAAACATCAGCCTCTGGGTCACATTGTTTCGGCTCTGCAGCAACAGTCATTTCTGTCTGACTTACACACTCGGTCGTGTTTTTCCTTCAGCAAATGTTATTTATTCAGAGGATATTTACCCTGCAGATTTGCATGCATCGCCTTTTAGTCTGCTAACAGGTATTTTTGGGGGGGTTTATTTTGTTGTGCAGCTTGCTCTCCTTTACCCCTGTTTTACATTTGCCTGGCCTCTTTAATTTAATGCTAAATGAGTGTTTCCCTCTCCCTCTCCCGCTCTCCGTGTCTCTGCCTCTCTCCTGGGAGTATCCTGTAATAGCGCTGGATGGGAGGAAATTCAGCGGTCTCCTGCTCCCCTTCCTCTGGTTTATTTTAGCTGAAGTTGCAAGTCTTCCTCTCTTTGCCTCCTACTGCTTTCCAATCTGTCTTTATTATGGAGGCCAATCCCTGGGCCTTTTGCATAGACAGCACTGGCCCGAAGGCTTCCTGATTTAGACGGGAAGAAAATGGACGAACTTCTAATGTTTTCCCTCTTTGGCAAACTCATAATTCTGAGGAAACAGTCAACAGAATAGAACACGACAGCTTAATGGCCTGTAAAACCAAACTGTTGTTTTAATGATAGAAGCGATTTCTTTGCTGTTTCAAAATGAACCCACAATGATGTAAAGACATTAATCAAAGGGTTTTTTTTTTTTGGTGCAGTTTAATGTTTCGGATTTGAACTTTTGTAGACTGCAGGCTGGCTTTCATTTGCTCTGTTGGAGAAATTCTGCAATCCAGAGGAAAACCTGACTGTCATTGTCTCCCCGCTGCAGTGACAACCAAGAAAAGATGATCTACTTCCTGTTACTGGACCGTAAGGAAAGGTACCCCAGTCAGGAGGACCAAAACCTTCCCCCTCGGAACGAGATAGGTGAGGCACGGACAAAGAAACAAGCAGGAGTAAGAGTGCAGCAGGAAATGGAACAATAAACAAATTGCTGGAGGAAATAATAAAAGTAAAGGGTCAGACATGGTTCAGCCCTCAGCATATCAGTGGTGCACTTGACGTCCCTCAGCAGACAGTTGATAAAACACGATAATTCAGACGGAGGGACAGACCCACGGTGAGGAGTTTGCTTGAGATGAGGAAGAGCCCGCCTCTTCCCCCAACACACACACACACACACACACACACATTCGCAGGAGCGGAAGGTGACACGAGCGTGTTACTACCTACTGTCTGTGTGTCAGACGAGCACTGATGTGAGCGTGCACAGGGAGGAGCCGCCGTGGTGACAAATACCTCCTCCTCAGTCGATGTGATGTTGTCAATAGAGGGGTCATCCGCTCAAGGACTGGCTGGAACCCAGAGCATCACTACTAGTTCAAAAGCCTCCGCTCGTTAGTTTTCTAACGTGCAAATCTGGTTAATGTGTTAACAGACACACACAATCTGTGTTAACTCTGCTCTGCTTCGGGCACAGATCCTCCCAGGAAGCGGGTGGACTCGCCCATGTTGAACCGTCACGGCAAGAGGAGACCAGAGAGGAAGTCCATGGAGGTGCTGAGCGTCACAGACGGGGGCTCGCCTGTCCCGGCCAGGAGGGCCATCGACATGACGCAGCACGGACAGAGGTGCGGATGGAGGTGAAAACAAGAGAAACGCTTAAAGCCGCGGAGGGGCGTTTTTAACGAGGGCTGGCCGGCAGCATCAGAGAAGGTCTGACAGGGAGCAGATCTGCGTAAACACCAGACTGACCCTCTGCCGGCTTTGTCTCCTGTCTCATTGTAGTAAATCAGTGTACAGTAAAAGCTTGGATATTCCAGATGCCCGTACAAAACGCAGCAAAGAAGAAAGGTATTCTCTCCCTCTCTTCACCTCTTCTTCCTCTTCGTCATGGGAAAGTGAAAGATGCAGCGGCGCCTTCTGCCCGAAGCGTTTAAATAACACACACACAGAGGTTTTTGTAAACGTCATTGCTCACCAGAAGTTCAAAATGTGTCCGACGGAGTCAACAGTGTCTGGCCTGAACTTGTAAAAGTTTAGCTCTTCTAATTAATTTGATATTCCGCCTCACAAAGGCTGCGTTTACAGTTGCGTAGCTTGATACGCTCGCAGCCCCACTCCTAGCATTAGCTCAATTATCCTTTCTTTTCATAATCTGAATGCTTTGATAATCAGGTCTCCCATGCTGTGTCCCACTTTCTCTGCTTGCTGCACATTCTCCCATTGTGAAAATGTGCACGTTGAGCCCAGAGCCGGCTGATTTAAAATCCTTATCTTCTTCTCTCAAGTCGTATATGATCACATGATGCATATTTGCTCTGAGGCACCGACTTGTGCGACACTGAGGGGAGGTGGGGTGGGAGGTGGGCGCCCCCTCTGATCAGTTAACGATGGGCAGATTGACAGAGAGCTCGCAGAAGCTCTTCAATGAATTATCACAAAAACATTTCACAGCAGGAACCCTCTTCAGAGGGTTTCGGTGTGTTTCAAACGCCCCCTGCTGATTCTTTTATTCTTCTGAATTTGGGCTCCAGGTTTATCTCCTGGCCTTTCATCGCTCCTTCTTCCCTCCAGGCGATCCCGGACCGATCGCTTCCATTGTTATTCTAAAGGTCACGTTGGTTTTCTTCTGCCCTTCACCCTGACTCATCTGTTACAGCCTGACCCAGAGTCCCCACATTGGCCACTTTATCGAGGCTGAGTAATCTCTTTAGTTCAGAACTCCTGCGTCACGAGTGCGGAAATGCGTTCGTCTGTTAGCAGTTGGTGCGGTCAGAAAAGCTCCGCTGCATCTTTCTTTGCTAATCGAACTTGCTGTGCCGCTACCCCACCCACCCAAAAGCTGTGTCAGGGGCTCAGCCTCACAACCCCCCACCCATTCTCATTCTCTCTCTCTCTTCACTCTGTTGTGTTGCTGACCTTCAGCACCGACCCCACCACGTCCTTGTAGAGCTGCTATGGTAATGTGTGCAGGTGATGAATAGAGTTTGATCAGAGATAGATGGATGATCAGAGCCCCCCCCCTACACACACACACACACACACACCCTAGCTGCTCTCTGTACAGTTTCTGTAGCTTTTCTGATTGCAGTTGTAACGAAACAGGATGAAGTCATAGTTGGCGTTTCCAGGCTCTGTTGTGTTTTCCAGTATCTCTGTCTTCCATCGGGGCTTTTATTGATTGTGCTTGTACAAATAGAAGATGGTGGAGGTTAAACATATAAAATGGTGGAATCTCAATCTTTCTGAAGCTACCCTTATCTTTCCCCAACAGCAAACTTTTGCTGACAGCTCAGAAGATTCGTAGAACTCCAGATCAGAGCGCGTCAGAGAGACGGATGACTCTCAAACACGTGTTTTGACAGGATACACTTGCACCAGCACAAATGGAGAGTGAGCGGGGAGGAAATTATGCCACGCAAATGCCCCCATCCTCGTTCAAAACTCTGCCCGTCATGATTTTAAGTCCTCTGAACTGGCCGTGTTACACTTAAATACATCTGACTGGTGGATGTTTAATTGAATAGATTTGGAATAAATTCGGCAATAGCCATGTTACAGAGGAGCATTAATGGAGACGTTCTGAAGGCCTGCTTCGTTCTTTACATACTGACACATACCTCAAAAAAAAGACGTTAAAATCAAAAGAGAATGAAATCTTAACAACATACCAGGAGAAAAGAAGAGAGGTTAATGAGATGCAAATGAAATATGAAAAAGTGCTGCAGTATGAAGAACGGAATATCAATAGATTTTTCCACAGATCTCTAGTTACTTCCTGGGGTTTAATCGTGTTGGGTTAGTCGAAGTTCTCTGAATGATCCAGATCCCATGCTAATTATTGACTCTAATTTATTTAAGAGGCTCAAATGAGCACAAATAAAGCGGCTTCAACGCTGGTCTCTACAGCAGGAACTGTGGGGGTCTTACTACATTTAGAAATTTGAGCAGCTGAGCTGTGAATATTAATGTCCTGGCGTCCCCTGGGAGTCGTCAGGGTTCGGGAAAGGAAATGAATTTAAACAGTGTGTTGATTTATGGGAATATGTGCTCCCTACAGGAGAACTCCATTGGCAGGACAGAGTCAATACAGGGAGGGAGGGAGGGCAAGAAAAGTTGAACCTCCCTAGTGGCCGTGGCAGTTTAATTCGTTTGCCCTTTGTCTCTCTCTCTTTATTTAATTCCACATGCTGGAACTCTTTTTTTGTGCGCATTCCATTGGAGGAAGTGCAGCGTTTGACCCCCCCCTCAGGTATTTCAGACCAGTCTCCCACCAGCCAGAGGACGAAAGCCGCCTTTCTGAAGACAGACAGACAGTCAAAGCTTGAGGACATACACAGTTTAACGGGAGCGATCCTGCATTAATAATGTCTTTCAAGCAGGTCTAAAACCGCACCGTGTTTTTGTAATCTCAAGAATGACTTGACAGTCTTCTAGATCCAATTTCTGTTGGTTAACAAGCGGAACTTGGCCCTTTGCAGCGTGCAACCCCGAGCTAGCTTCAGTGTTTCCTCTCATTGTTGATTTAATAACGCGCCGGCTTTGTTAACGTATAATGGCCGTTTGGTTTGCAAATGCAGATTAGTTCAAACAAAACAGCCTTCCACCACCATTCAAGTCTTTCCCAAGCCGTGGCGAGCCTCCGAGAGCCCATTACTGTACAACGCAACCATCTGTAACATGAGCTTTATAGAGCTGCTGGTTGATCATGAGCAGATGTTTGGAGCAATATGCTCGTTCTGGCCCGGGGATGCTGCGTCCTGGTCACATCTGGGTAAACTAGAGTTGGCTGCAGTGAGGCGGGCTGCGCCGTGCAGCTAAGGGTGAGTCCCCGTCCGCCTCTGGACCTGAATGTAAACGATAACTTCTGTCTGGTCATCGGCTTCACGAAAACAAGAACTCTTCCTCGACGTCTGAACATCGCCCACTTGTGTGTGTAATAAAAACACTGACAGAAGGGCCAGCAAATGAATTACAGAAATAACTTTTGCGTGGGCGTTCTATTATATTTTCCTCTTTTTTGTGGCGCTTCTGTGTTGTATGCATGTCAGAGCTCTCTTGTAGTCTTGTAGTTGTTTTTATTTTCAGTGGAAAAGGAAGGGGATTTTGGGTGTGATTAGGATGGATCTATAGTCTGTAGGCAGTTAACATGCTCACTGCTGCTGGCCTTAAGCGTTTATACAGGTCCAGAAGGACAGCTCCAACATCATGAATGACCATTAGTCTCCATTATTCCATCCCTCTCTTCATCCATCATCACTTCTCAGTTCCCTGTTTTATCACTCATGTTTAAAATGTCAAAAGTTCAAACAAGCTTTTTTTTAAAAAAAAAAACAATGTTGCTGTTCCGGGCCAGAAGAGGAGCGATGGTAGTATTAATAGATTGAAAGACAAAAAGGAGCAGTGTTGTGACAGCAAGCAGCTGGTGTTTCCGAGTGTTGACAGGCCCGGTTTGTGTGTGTTTGGTTGTGTGTGCGTGTGTACGTGCACACTTGATAGAGACAGATTGTCTTGTGATTGTTCATTTCTGAGCAGGGCCCCGCTCGTAGGGGTTATTGACTGCATCTGTAGGGGGAAAGAGAAAAATGACAAATGGCACTCCACCAAATGTCCCACTTCATTTCCCCCTCAAGTTATTTTGCTCTGCTCCAGTGAAAAGACCTAAATGTCAACATGTATTATTAGTAAGCTGTAGATGGCGTGGAAGATGAATTTGAATGCTAATCTGGGGAAAGGCACCTATAGATTTCCCAAAGTTTGATCGCTTCCACACTAAACGCTACAAGTAAACGTTACAGGCTGACTCCTGCTGTGCTGTGATCCTTTTACCCTCTTTTGTGAATAGTTGAAGGCCTGGATAGTGACTGCTGCGCTCAGTATGAGGCTAACCTACGCTTTATTGCTTACGGTGTGCTGCCTTTAACCCCCACCTGGGTTTACTGAAACATGGAACAGGTACATATGTTGATCCCTCTAATTATCGCTGCCCCCCCATGTCTTCTCCCGTGTTTTTTACCACAGGTCGCGGTCTATTAGTGGAGCCTCGTCTGGCCTCTCCACTAGCCCCCTCAGCAGCCCACGGGTGAGTCATGACCCACTGTTCTAACACACACACACTCAGAAACAAACACCTCTTGACCCCGTTGTTGCGTCTCTTGTTGGGGCTCCAGGTCTTTGATCTAATTGCTGCTCATCCCACCTTATTGCTGCCATTTTATTGCTATTTATGCCCACCTGAGTAACGACAACCCATAATAGCACCTCCATACCTCCACGCACTCTCCCAAATATGGCTCCTCTCTGAGGCTTACTATCCATTGTCAACAACAGAATTATGTTCCGATCAGACTTTGCGCTGCCCGAAACTGTGTCGGATCTTTCAGTTAAAAACACACTGATAAACTTACAAGGGGAGGACCTGCCAACGCAGCAAACTTTCCCTCAAACTAAAGCCTCCACTCTCTCCATCCTTTCTGCTTATTATCCCTCTTTCTGTGTCCTGCACCCTGAGCCCTGTGAAAATCCAGCTCAGGGAATGCTTCAGAAAATCCCACTTTTCTTGCTCAGGGCTCGGGAGCTTGTAGTAAACTTTTCCAGCTGACTAACCTGAGAAGGCTCAAGATTAGCCAGGATCCTAAGACCAGCTGTGTGTGCCACACAGGCTCTCTGCTGCCTGATCTGACAGGGAAATTGATTATTCAGACATCCCAGAAGCCTGGAGCGAGCCCTCAGTAAGGCGTGCACAGAGTAGCTGCTTTAAGACTTTTATGATGCAGGTGACCAGCTTACAAATGAAACAGGTCCATAAATCAATCAGGAAAGTGGATATGAGAGAGGAGGATCCCCTCATGTGTGTCTAATTGATCTGAGCTCTCTTGAATGCTGCCCTGCATGTTTTAGTAAAGTGTTTATTTTTGATTTTGTTGAATCTTTGTGTGTTTTTGCACTCGTTTATTTTTCTCTTTTCTGTTGGCATGAGTCACTCTAACTCTGTTTTTCCTTCTTTTTTTTATGCTTCCTGCACACGTCTCACCTGCCTCTCTGCTGTTTGCTTGTCCTCTGCTTCTGGCTGCTTGTTTGATGTTCTCCCTTTTACCTTTGCTTTTTTTTCTCCCCCTGATTTATTCGCGCTCCCGCTTGTGGACCCGTGTGCCGTCCTTTGTTTTCGCCTGTTCTTGTGACTCCAGCCCGTCCGAAAGTTTTGCGTGCCGCCCCTGTCCCCGGATCTGTCGCAGTCCCCTAACACCAGCCCCTGTCAGTCTCCCGAGCCCATCCCCGGTCGCTCGCGCCCCCGGATCTCCACCCCGAACTCGCTCGCCCCCGACAGCGAGCCCCTCCCGGAGGCGCTCAGCAAGACGCAGACGCTCCCCGCCAAGCCCAAAGTGGTCCCGAAGCCGCTGCTGGCCACGCGCTCCAACCCGCTCCCCGAAACCTCCCCAGACGCGGCCTCTGCAGCCAAATCGGAGCCCTCCTCCCCATGCCAGCTCCCACCACAGCCGCCGTCCGCCTCAGTGCCCCCTACCCCGACCTCGCCCTCCGTCGCGTCCTCGCCCTTCTTCCCGTCCCCCCTCCCAAACCCGAACAGCCCCCAGGTGCGGCGCTCCCGCTTTGCCGCCCACCCCCAGCTCTCTGTGCCCTTCAGCCCAGCGGTGCCTCTGTCGCCCATCCGGCTGCACCACTTCCACCCCGTTGCGCCGATGCCTTCGTCGTTCACTGACCACCATCCCAAATCTATCCCCCTCATACAGGTTACCCCTCACCCCTCCCCTCGAGGCAGCCCCCTCCCTACCCCAAAGGGCACCCCGGTGCACACGCCCAAGGACAGCCCGGCGGGCACACCCACCCCCACGCCACCGTCCAGCCCGTCCATCGGAGGCATGCCCTGGAGGACGCGCCTGAACTCCATCAAGAACAGCTTCCTGGGGTCGCCGCGCTTCCACCGCAGGAAACTCCAAGGTAACGCCTCCACACACTGAACACTCAGACCTTTAATCGGTGCGCTCTCTCACCCCACCCCCCTCCCGTCTGTTTGTGACCAGTTCCCACCCAAGAGGAGATGTCCAGCCTCACACCGGAGTCTTCCCCAGAGTGAGTACGCTCGCCGCTGAAACGACGTGAAACTTGGCGCGTCGGCCCCTCCGGGTTCGCCCGTGACCGCGGCAGATGGACCTTATTAAAACCATGAACGTGTGATTCTTCTTCACCTGCTGGGCTGCTGGAAGTGTCCTCCGGTCTGGTTTGGGTAGAAGCAGGAGGCGACGGGTTAGTTATGAGGGATGTTGCCTCGGCGATGTAGCAGAACTCCCAGGGGCCTGATGAATTAGAGCTGGCCTAGATATGCCTGTTTGCTTTGCTGGCTGTCCTGATAGGCCATCTCCGTTACTGGATGGAAGGAGCGCCAAGAGATGGCTGGAAAGAGCCTCCTCGTCTCTTTCTTTAGACATGACTGGAGTTAGTCTTTTGTTCTGCTGGAGACATCTTTAGAGACACTGAAGCTTTTTGTAAATCCGTGCTCAGCTTTAAATAATGTGCCTGTTTCTGTTAAACCGGATAACTGCTGTTTATCTCGCTGCTCAGTTGAGTTTATGGGAATCAGAAATAGTTTTGGTAATGTGATGATATAAAATGATAGCAGAAAACCGGGGTCTGCGGGGCTTATTAGTGGATGACGGGGCCCCTGTCCGGAGGCCTGTGGTGAATTCATCAACCTGAGTCAGGAAGACTTGTCTCTCGCTGCCTAGCACTAGCTCATTTCCTTTGAGGTCTAATATTTATCTCCACATCCAGCTGCCGAGGCAGAATTGCCTGCGCGGAGGAAATATTCTATTAAAAGATACAAAATTGCTTGTTTTCTTCCTGTCTTTGATTTAAACAGACTTGCCAAGAAATCGTGGTTCGGTAACTTCATAAACCTGGAGAAAGAAGAGCAGATCTTCATCGTCATCAAAGACAAGCCCCTCAGCTCCATCAAGGCGGACATCGTTCAGGCCTTCCTCTCGGTACGTGCGCCGCTCTCTTCCTTCCCTCCACCAGGGCAGCGTGGCAGCATCAGCATGTGCGCTGGGTCTGCTGGCAAACACGGGAAGTTGTCTGTCGGGGCGGCGTCGGTCGGTGCAGACTGAGCTCTTTTCTCTGAGTGTTTACCAACACGCTTCTGATTTATGTAGCAATTCAGCAAACTGCGTGTGTTCAGCGTTTCTATTTCCTGTCTGACCGCGGACTCGCTGGAGGTCAATAGAGAATCAGCATAGAGCATTGATCATTAGCATATAGATGCTCTGCCTCCAATCCTACACGTGCATGTTTAATCGCGTGATGGGAGGACTTGAGAAACGGAGGAGATTATGTCCTCGAGTGGACGTGTAAAAACGCGTCGCGCAGGACCTGCATCTGCGAACTTTGTGCAGACGCGGCGTACGCAACCAGCCAGCAGCTGCCCTCGCCCCTGCTTGGATCCAACAAACATCTAAATAAAGGCAGCCTCTGCTCGCACCGGTCGGTGTCTAATCTGCCCCGTCGTCCCCGCAGGGGCGCGTTCTCTCCCCTGGGCTGTGCCGGCCGGGGTGGCAGGCAGAAGATTGGCACCTGAATGGGTGGAATTATACCCCTCAGCACAGGAACATTAATGAAATGTCACTCTCCAGCATTACGCTGAAACGTGACCGTTTTCAAAGGCTCACCTGATTTTTGGACACACAAATTAATTTGAGGTGGGAGAGCGCTACAGTATGTTGCTGGGTGACTTGAGATTACATTAGCTGAAGTCTCCCTGGCACGCACGGCTACTCCCCAAGGCATTAATCTCCTCAGAGCTTCAGCCGCAGCTCTGAAGTATGTGGAGGGTATTTTAATGAGGGTTTATTCACCTTTTCATTTACAAGGATTTGGAGAAAAAAGTAATACAAATCAATGCTCCTTTTAGATAATCCTATTAACTCCGTATTTACGACCTGGTTTTGTCCGAATCTCTCATGACTCCTCCCCCGCTTTGTGGCTCCACCAGATCCCCAGCCTGAGCCACAGTGTGATCTCCCAGACCAGTTTCCGGGCAGAGTACAAGTCCACGGCGGGCCCCACAGTCTTCCAGAAGCCAGTCAAATTCCAGGTGGATATCACCTACACAGAGAGCACAGCTGCTACCAAGGAGAACGGCATCTACTCCGTCACCTTCACCCTGCTCTCAGGTTGGTCAGCGCACGTCTGCCTGCACGAGAAAAAGAAAAATCAGTTCTCAAGCTCTATTAAGAGAAATACACGTTTACTTCTTGTAACTGAAATCAGGATATAAGAGAATTTAAAAAAAACATTCTTCTTTATTCTCCTTGTGAAAGCTCTAAATGCAACAACAGGAAGCAGCTTTGTAACATTTGATCAGTATGAGGGGGGAAATTCAGTTTAGGCAGATATTAACAGACATTAACAGATTACGTCAACCAGATTGAATTTGTGTTTTAAGTCAATAAAGAAAATATGCGAATATACGTAGGAAAATAAGACAGAGTTCAAGGAATTCACAGCTTGAAAGAAACCTACATAAACTGGACATGTCAGAATGTAAAGATTTATATTTGACTAAACATATTTTGAGTTCAAAACTCAGGTGTCCATTTTTTTTCTCATCCAACTTCCCAAGGGCAAATTCACATTTAACTCAGGAAAAAAGCGAGTAAGTGAGACACGTCCTTTTTTACATGCCGAGCAGCACACTTGTAAATAATGAAGTTCAATGACGTTCGTGCCCAACCAACAATTACAACACGAGTGTTCTTCCCAGGTTCCGCGTTTTCAGACTGGCTGCCAAAAAAAGAACAACCGCCTGAGGATTTTCATATATTTTTTTTCCAATCCTGAACGCTTGATGCGATTTCCTCCCAAACCTTCCTGTGGGTAACAAGACGAAGTCTGGCTATGGAAGATTACATACCGAGCAATCATGCATGAACAACTGTTCTTGCACATGCATGCACTGTCTTTTCCTACTGACTTTCTCTCTAGCGCACACACACACACACACACACACACACACACACACCCCACTGGATTGTTTTGGCCCTGCAGGTCCCTCCACATCACTGACCGTTCACTGTCCAAAATAGCATATATTAGCACTGCGCTCTAACCCTGTTTTTACCTTCCCAGCATGCACCTGTGGGCACATCCTTCTCCCGGTGGTTCCTGCACTCCTTCTGTCTGATGGTCTTTCCTCCGTGTGATGTTTTTGTGTTGGTGCTTTCAGGACCAAGCCGGCGATTTAAGCGGGTGGTGGAGACGATTCAGAGCCAGTTGTTAAGCACACACGACCAGCCTGGCGTCCAGCAGCTCTCTGGTGAGTTTCAATCTCTCCTGAAGGGAACCAAAATCTTTCCTGAAACCACTTCACCCTTACCCCCACCGCCTCATCCGTCCATCCCACCCCGACCAGACGAGCATTCCTCCCAGCTGAAGCTCTTCCTGGTTGCTTGAGTTTCCCCCGATCTGCTTCTCCAACAAAGCAGCTTCCTCTGCATGCCCGTGCCTCGCTGCCCTTCCAAAGGTGCTGGCTGCTCTCACACTGCGGGCCAAAAATTTTTTTCTAGTTGCCCTGGCAGTGAAGATTAGAGCCACGCGTAAGCTGATTTACATTCTGTAACTCCTACCACCAAGACTGATTGTCGGAGCGTGTCACCATGGCAACACCGCTGCACCTCTACATGTCCCACAATACACTGCACGGCACAACCACACCACACCTTGACTGCTGTTCTCGCCGTCTCTGCGTCTCCCCCCCACCCCACCAGGCTCTTTTTAGCTCATGCAGAGGAGATGCAGGAACCTCCGATTCCCACCATCTCGTAAACAGTCTCACGGTCTGAGAAGGTTCTTCTGACCTCTCCGTTAGTCGTCTCTGGCGGTGAACACGTGTGAGCCTGTTCCGCTCTCAGCACGCCGTGCAGGACTAAAATAAAATAAGACAACCACAAGAATTCCACTCTGCCCCCTCAGCATGTCCTCCCTCATGTGTATCTGCTGGTTTTTTTTTTTGCCTCTGCCTTTTTTCTTCGACAATCGCTCCACCTGCTGGTCGAATCAGGGAACATCTGCCCGAAGCGCACTCTTAAGTTTGTGTGTGTATTTTTCTGTTGCATGTAGAGACCCGTCACATATAATATCAACTCTGTATGCGGATTTAAGGCAGACTATATAAAGGATCTGCATTTTACTTTTAAAAAGTAATCATTTGCAGGTTTTATAGAGGATAGTTTACCTCCTGTCATGCTTTAACACACTCACCTTCAGTCATTAATGTGTTCAAATCACTTTGCCAATTAATTGCTATCATTGATATAATCTTAATACCACAGGCTAATTGACAGGGAGAGATGTGGGAAAGGTAGAGGAAGTAAAGTAGAGGAATTTGCTTCTTAAATCAGTCAAGAATAATTGTAACGCTAAAGTATTATTTGTCAGTTTGTGTATTGTTGGCTTCCATTTCCTCCATCTGTCTCTGCTTTGACCTCCGAACACATCTTTGGCGCGACCTGGCTGTGCTGCCTTTGGCTGTGATTAAGGATAGAATTGGTTTTGCATACCAATGTGTACTAAACAAAAGGCTTCGTCAGGTCCTGGTCATTGTGTCCTCTAATCCCCCTCCAGCAGCTGAATACCTGCAGGCTCAGACAGGAGAGGAGACTTCAACGTCCCAGAAAAAGAATCCATTCACCTCGATGCAGAATGAGTGATATGAGAGCCTGAAATCAAATGCAGTGCGCCCATACACACATACACACACAAACACACATGCACACACACGTGACAACAGTAGGGAGATGAAGTCATCTCCAGACTGCTGCAGGCCATCTTCACACTGACACCATGTGTGTTTTGTATTTGCAAAGAAACTGTCCTACTTTTGAAAGACAGCTCCCAGAGATGGATGGATGTGTGTGTGTGTGTGGCTGGGTGTGTGGGTGTGTGTGCATGTGCGTGTGTGTTTTGACCATTTCACATTTACCACCTCACCACCCACCAGTGGGACAAATGAGAACCTGAGAGAGAGTCAGTGTCAGACTAACAGTTCAACTGTTAAGCTGATTCAGTCCTGATGTGGATCTATCTAACTACAGACTCACTACAGCCTCACTACAGCCTCACTACAGCCTCACTACAGACTCACTACAGCCTCACTACAGACTCACTACAGCCTCACTACAGCCTCACTACAGACTCACTACAGCCTCACTACAGACTCACTACAGCCTCACTACAGACTCACTACAGCCTCACTGCAGTCACAACAGCACCACTACAGCCTCACTACAGCCTCACTACAGCCTCACTACAGCCTCACTACAGACTCACTACAGCCTCACTGCAGTCACAACAGCACCACTACAGCCTCCCTACAGCCTCACTACAGACTCACTACAGCCTCACTAGTCTCACTACAGCCTCACTAGTCTCACTACAGCCTCACTACAGCCTCACTAGTCTCACTACAGACTCACTAGTCTCACTACAGCCTCACTAGCCTCACTACAGACTCACTACAGCCTCACTAGTCTCACTACAGCCTCACTAGTCTCACTACAGCCTCACTACAGCCTCACTAGTCTCACTACAGCCTCACTAGTCTCACTGCAGCCTCACTACAGCCTCAATGTCTCACATCAGTAAACTTTGATGAAGCCTCTCAGAACGTTGTAGACCGATGTTGACAGAAGCTTTCGTTGTTGTGGTCAGTCAGACTCCATCGCTGACGCTTGTCTCGCTCCGCTGCGCCGTCTCTCGGCCGCGGCCGACCTCTGACCTGCCCCCCGTCGCCGTGAGACGAACTCTCTCTCTCTCTCTCTCTCTCTCGCTCTCGCTCTCGCTCTCGCTCTCTCGCTCTGAGGCGAATGGCTTCCCCTCGCGTTTGCATCGGCGGCTCCGTCACATGTGCATGGTTCATGGGATGCGCCCGGCAGCCTTCATCCCCGCTGCGTGTGTGTCCGTCCTCCTCCTCCTCTTCGTCGCCTGTGCTCGCTCTGTACCTGTAGCCGCGTCTCCTTCCTGTGAGGTTTATTAGTCTGTCTGTTCTCTTCTTCTTCTCCTCCCCCCCTCTTTTTGTCCCCCTCTCTTCCCGTCTGTGCACCTAGGCAGCCCATTGAGTAACTTCTTTGACGTAATAAAACAACTTTTTTCAGACGAGAAGAACGGACAGGTGCCCTACCCGTGCGGCACGCCCCCCAAGCGCTGCCCCTCGCCCATGCACGTCCGGAGGCACGACACAGAAAATAGCGACAGCAAGTGTCCCGCAGCGGGCCGAGACAGAGCCAAGCAGGCGGTGGCGTCTGTGGGGGCACAGGAGGAGTCTTAAAGAGAGTCAATGTGTCGTTGAGCCAACACCCCCCCCTCCCCAGCCCCCCCCCAGACCCTCTAGCTGTACATAAGCACCCATGGACCTTTTTATATGAAGTACTTTCTATAGATAGAAATATATTGAGAGAATCATAGATATTTTACAAAGACATCCTATATATTACGCACACGCCCACGTCTCACGTGTCCACCGTCATCATCCACCCCCCCCCACGCCCCCCCACCACCACCACCACCTCCCTCAGCCATCTTTGCTGTGTGTTTGTGTCCCATGCTGCTGACCCCTGTGATGACCTGACTTGTTTCTGACACCAGGAATTATCCAGAAAACCTATTAGGTCGCTCCTCCTGCTCCCTGCTCCGCTCCCTCCTCCTCCTCCTCCTCCTCCTCCTCCTCCTCCTCCTCTACTTCCGAGCGCGCTGAGAAAGATGAATATTCGCTGATGGGAGGACCGCTTTCAGAGGTGTGCTGTGAGGGCGGAGGGTTGCCATGGAAACAGACCCCGTCACCAAGACTTCTGCCATCATCTCCCTCTGCCCCCTTTTTTCCACCTCTGGCAAGTAGATGACCATAGTTTTAGTGCTCCTTCTCCCTCTCTCTCTCTCTCTCTCTCTCTCTCTCTCTTTCTTTCTCTCTTTTTCTCTGTCACACACACACATGCACACACTCCAGAACAACACACACTCTTTCCCTGCCGTCAAGTATTGGATTCAGTATTTTCCAGAGAAACACACACACTCAAACACTCACCCAGGCTGAGCTGGCACAGAAAGAAAAAACACAAAAAAAAACAAACTCTGGGATGTTTTATGAAGAACAAAACAAGAACCACTGACTGATGGACGCAGAGGAGGAGTTTCGAGGACGCCCGCTGGATTGTATCTCTTTGCTTTTTAATGTACTTTGTAAAGAACTGGGTTTAAAATACCGACTTTATTAGAATCTACTCTATTGCTGCAAATCGGACTGGAATAGTGATTTCAGAGAGGAACGGGGGGGTCCCGGGAATCTTGGGAGATGATTGGATTGTAAAGGGTCGGGGAGGGGGGGTGGGTTTGAGGGTGGGGCGGGGGTCTTTAAATGAATGATCTATTCTGTTGTACAGACTGAAATCATTTCATATCTTTAAAAAAGTTGAAATGTCTCGTGACGCTGTTTAGATACCATAAGTTCAGGTTGGTGAACCTGTGACCACCACATGCTGTTGTTTTCAGTCCGTCCGTGTATTTTTTCGGTACCAGATCGTTTCCGTCTCCGTTCGACCGGAAGTTCCCGTCGTCTGCAGCACTTTGTCTTCGGTTCCGTCTCTTCGTACCTCTCTCTTAGTCTCACATACCAGCAGTAGGAGTAGAGGACAAAAAAAAAAAACAACCTGATAAATGCAACTGTGGATATTTTTGTAAATCTTTTATTTATTCATCTCACTGTTTTGAGTTCCTAATTTATTATAACTTGGCTATTTATATGAACAAAGCTGTCGGGTCCGTTGAATGTTATTTATTACCCTCTTGTGTGTTTGTAAAATGGGGTAACATTTGAAGAAAAAAAGATATTTTTTTTTTCTTTTGGTCTGAATTCTGTGAACAGTAACTGAAAATCTATCCCGACTTCTCTGAAGAGGGAACTTGTGCAAACTCTTTGGAGGAAAATTATTTACCAGTAATTTAAGAATGTAGACTTAGCCTCTTTTTGGAGAGGAAATATGCTCTTCTATTGATATTTGTCAGTTTCATATTATCGTGCTTGTAGGCCAGGCCCGAGGAGGGGACGTCTCCTTCTCTTTGTAAATAGACAGACAAGCCGTGGGGGTTGATTGTCTTCTCAGCCGTGCCGGGGATTCCTGCTCTAGCTTTTAGCTTGTATTGCTGTGTGCATGTCAAACACGAGCTTTTCTTTGCATGGCTTTAGTGTTCATGTTCCATGCCAAACTCACTCCTCTCAGCCTTTATCAATTCTCTCCACAAATCAACCTTTTTACCTGTTTCCCTCCAGCCCCATCTGCTTTTATTTCAGTTTAGTTTTTGTTTTTAAACTTCCTACCGAAGCTCCCCTTCCTCCTCCTCCTCCTCCTCCTCTTATCTTGTGCACAAAGCTTGTGGGGTGTCAGAGTCCAATCCTCAAGTGCCGTGATCCGGCCAGGTCTTTGTTCCTCCCAGGTGGGCCTTCACAGGGCGCCTCAGAACGACGCTTCCACCCGGTGGGTTAGAAAACCCAGCCGGATCATGGCCCTTGAGGACTGGACTCCAACACCTCTATGCATCCTTTCCTCTGAACCTCTCTCTGGATGGCTCAGAACTCTGAGCTTTCTCTATCTGTTTGGTAAAGGAGGCACAGCGAGAGGACGTCGGTACACAAACGCAAAGCAATACCCTTCTATTGTTCCCCAACTTTTCTGTTTTCTACGATGGGAAGCTGGCAGCACCATCCAGTGATTCTGAGGTCCAGAGCAGGAAAAGTGACTGATGTAATCCCCATATGAAATAACTGTGAGCATCTTCACTGCTGATACAAATAAACTCATTAAGTCACGGTGTGTTTGCTTTCGTTTTATTCTGCGTGTCTGCACAGGTAAGTGTGACCCTTCATACGCAGACACTGAAGCTACTTTCCTGTACATGCAAAAGCATATGCGGTGTTCCTGGAGTTCAGGTAAGCTTTCACACTCCCAGCGATTGTTGCAACATAAACCATGCATCTTGTTTACCAGGTTTATTACAATACGCAGCAGCAAAACAGACTTGATTTGTTCCAAATCGCACATCGCAAATCTGCTGTTTTACTGGAGATGGAGTGTTAACATCGGCATATAATATAAGCTTAATTAACTGTTAAAATTGGGAAAACTCAACAATAATAATTAGAAAATTATTAATTAAAAAAACACACAGTAAAGGGAACACCCTGATAAATACTCTCACATCTGTTTTTTTCCTCATTAAATATAAAACGTCCAAGCAACTCTCGTTTTTTTGAAATAAAAACATAGTTACACAAAAGTACAAAGTTTTAAACGAGGCAGGAGGAGAGTTAACTACCCCCAGCTCTCTCAGTTTAAACAAGGCCCAGAGTCCATCCAGACCCCCTCTGAGGCCGCAGGAGCTCCGTCCGTTTCGTCCGCTAGAGGGCGGCATCGCTCCGTGGTCCAGAGCTCCTGGCGCTCTTGCGCTTGAACATTCTGGGATGAAAAGGAAGCAACACTGTCCTGTTTTGACACCGCAGCTTTGGCACTGAATATGAAACATTGAGGTGTCCTGCAGTCGCTGACACGCGTCCCAGTGTCGTGAGCAGACACCGGCAGTGAGCACTTGTACGTGGTTGTTCCGATCGTGAACGGCAACGACGGCGATGTCCTTCCGCTCATTTGTGTCGTCTCTTCACAGCGGCTCGCCTCACACTCTGGAGGTGACGTGGAGGGAGCGCAGCCGTCGAGCCAGCGTGGCCTCCAGCTCCTCCAAGGGCGAGTCTCCCCGGCTGTGAGCCAGCGTGGAAGAGGCGATGGTGGCTTGACGGGAACAGGGTGGTCCAAACAGGAGACTCCTGAAGCCCTCCTTCTCCAGGAGAGATGGCATCTGCTGCAGGAAGTAACCTTCACAGAAAGAGCTCAGCTCCTCTGAACCATGGGCCTGGACAAAAAGAAGAGCACAGTGAATGTTTGAGACTCACCCCGACATGCTAGTTATTCCTTTCACTTTGACGGTGACTAAGAATGGGTGTGTTACCTTGGCGGTCTTGTAGATGCCGACTGCGTTGTCCAGGTTGATGTGCTGGGAGCAAATGAGTTCACAGTGTCTTTGAAGCACCCCCAGCTGAAACATGCTGGCAGCTGACAACAGCTGAGAGGAGCAGACAGACAACCTTTAGCTCTCAACGCCGTCCCAACCCAGCCGTAAAAGTCTGAGCCTGAAGCGTGATGACGCTTACTCACTCACTAGCGGGGGTGAGTGTGCTGGCTAGTGTTTCTTACCTCCAGCAGGTCGGGAACTTTAGTCTTCAGAGACTCCGTTCCTCCACAGTACAGGTATGACATCATCATCTGCACGAGGAGCACAAATCTCAAAGTTTTATCAACTCGGACTCACCGGGGGCGTTTCGCTTTCAATCCTAAATGTTACCTGGAAAATGTTGTATTTCAGGTCAACGATCTCAATCTCTTTCTTGGGGTTCCCGTCTGGGCCGAAGGAAGCCAGCAGAGACTTGAATCTGAGAAGCACACGGTGCGTTGGTGTCAGGCGCTCAAGCGTCTCTCTGCGCACGTCGGTGAAGAGGGACCCACCTGTCAGAGGCCGTGACCAGCAAGACTCTGTGGCCGTAGAAGGGCTTCCCTTCCACCACGAACGTCACGTCGGACATCTCCTGGTTATTCAGGAAGTGAGGGTCTGTTGAAAACACACACACACACACACACACAACTTAAAGCCCCGTTTACAGCTTTGATGTGGTAACTTGTACCAGGGTGTCGTTCATGTGAGGTGGACGTTCTGCTCAGGTGGCTCATGTTTCTGTCACACATGGATTAAGGAGCATGTTTCAGGTTTCACAAAAACTGATGCTCGCTCCATTTCACTCTTTACAACACGTTTGTCTATCATTTTAGTCTTAACTAAAATTAACTTCATCAACTCAGATCAGAAACTCCACATGTTCTCTCATATTCTTAATTGCATGCAGCAGAACTTTTTTGCATCTCTTTTGGTCCCTCTCACATTATCCAGATAATCAGCACATTATTGGTGATCAATGAGCCACTGTGAACGCGTCCACGCACATCGGAGTCGATTTCCTTACCCAACTGCGCTGAAAGGGCCGCCTTTATTTCTGGGATGGCAGGAAGCGGCGCGGGGCCAAAGCAGTGACTAAAAATAGCTGCCAACTGCTGCACAACAGCATCATTCTGGTGAGGGGGGTGGGGTGGGGTGGGGGGGGGGGGGGGTTAGAGCACCCGTCTGGAGGAACATGGAGCTGACGTGGTCGGGCGTGCTGCTGATGTTTACCTTGGAGGTGCGTAGGATGTTGAACATGAGGGGCAGGCCGACGCTGACCAGCTCCTCGCAGTAGTCCTCCTCCCTGATGGTGGTGAACTCTCTGAGCAGCGACAGGGTGATCCCCGTCCTGGACTGCTGCTGGGCACAACGCAGAGACTCCAGCCACACATGCAGCTTCCAGGGGACGCCTGCGCCCACACGGGAGGAGGAGACGTTTCCCAAATGAAGGGCGGGACATGCGAGTAACTCTTGCTCCTGTTGTCTGATAGTTACCCAGAGCGCGCAGCTCCATGGTGACGTCCAGGTATCCGTGCTCTGCGCTGTAGTAGCTGGCCTCCTGTAACGCCTTCATCCTGGCCTTGCACAGCCTCACGACGCCCACCTCAGGAAGGGCCCCCGGGGCGGGGGACGGGGTGGGGAGGGGGGAGAGAGGGACAAAAGGGCAGATCCCAGCCTCCTCGCCCTCCACCCCCTCCGCTAAGATCTCCTCCAGAGACAGGACATCCTCTTTGACCTGCTGGGGCTGAGTCAGGAGCTTTCTCAGCACATTCCTGTCAAGATAAATGGGAGGAAGAGGACAGAGGAGGAAGGGAAGAGTGTGAAAACTACGACACATAAATCCATTTCTGCGCTCTTGTACCCTCCTCCCATTACATAATCTGTCACCCTGGCAGCAGAATGTGAAGTGTTGAGTCTACAGTGTGTTCACACACACACGCAGCAAACAGGTGCACGTGTGTGGAGCACACTGGTGGAGCACACTGGTGTTAAAAGACGGATCGATCCGGCTGCACATGCAGGTCGAGTGTGAAAGTGCGCCCGCACATGCCTGCAGGACGGCCCGTGGTCCTTCAGCGTGCCCGGTTGGGGCGACTCTGAGGGCGCGTACCTGTGTCCGTGTGCAGCAGCGTGACTGAAGCAGTTCATGTCCTCGTAGAGGGACGACGTCAGGGCGTTCCCGCTGTGGGTCTTGGACAAGGGGTCCGCCCCCCGGGCCAGGAGCAAGCTCACCATCTCATAGTTGCCTGAGAGAGAAGTCAGACCCCAGATCTGTGAAACCATCCCTGATGTCCTCCATCTGTTTGTTTTGTGGTTTTCTGCTTTGATTTTTTTTTTTTTTTTTTTTGCAGCTTCTTAAATCACTGCAACAATTACAGGGATAAATGAAGACTTTATATGTTGGTCTCAGACAAGCAAACACGTTCAAGTTGCCTACTATTTACACACTGCCAGCGCTGCTATGAGAAGCATGTGTGTGTGCAGCTATGCGCAGCTCTCAGATGATCCCACAGAGGAATGTTGCCCAGAGGCTTCTAAGCGTCCACGGGCGGAGCGCTGCTGCTCCCACTATGGCGTCATTCGCCCTCTACTCATTCCGTCCGCGTCCGTCATGCCTTCATCTCCAACCCTCTACAGGCTTCTGCCGTCGGCTCAGGCGCGCGGCGTGCGTGCTCACCTGCCGAGGAGGCCAGCTGCAGCGGCGTGTCCGCCGTGCTCTCCTGCCCGTTGCGGACGGCGGCTCCCTCCACGTTGGCTCCCGCGTCCAACAGGAGCTGGAGACGCGAGACATCTGTTAGAAGGTGTCCTCAAACTGGGTCAGCGCCTGACCTCTGACCCCTCATGCTTCACTCATCGCACGCACGGTTCGGTCACATCGTGTGTGTGTGTGTGTGTGTGTGTGTGTGTGTGTGTGTGTGTGTGTGAAGGCGTGACTCACCTGCACTACGGAGATGTGTCCATGCAGCACGGCGAAGGTGAGGGCCGCCCAGCACCGACTGTCGGGATGCACGGAGGGGTGTTTCGGGGAGCACGGGGGAACCTGACAGCACAGGAGGGACTGATGTTACACGCAGAAGTTGATTAATACTGATAAGTACTGATATTTACACCCCACGTGCATAAATATGTCCGTGAGCTGAAGCTCTGTGGGGATATTTACCGCTACATCAAGGTTGGCCCCGGCATCAATCAACATCTGGACTAAGGCTTCGTCTCCAGCTGCGCAGGCATACATCAGCGGTGTCATTCCCTGAGAGAGAGCGATGACCAGGAGGAAGCGATTTGTGAAGTGAGGCAGAGAAAGCGTGCATCATCCTGAACGAAGCCGTGCCAGATGTTCAGTACCTGGTCGTCCATGCTGTTGACCCCATCCGGCCCCAGGAGGTCGATGGCTTGGCCGATCAGGTCCGTCCGTCCGCAGTTGAGCATCCGAAAGCCCAGATCCAGGTGGAACTTGTCTGTGGCGGCTTTGGAGTCGAGACGCTTGAAGGAGCTGAAGCAACATTCGGGCCTGACGACGAGACAGTAACATCAGACGGGGGCCTCGGCTGGGGGTCAGGGCCGATGTCACATCTGTGTGCTCTAACCCTAAACGTGATCAGTCAGCAAACACTAACTCTGACACGAACGTGGTGAGAACGATGTTCCCGGAGAAGTTTTTGATTCTAACGAGAAAGCAAAGGAATAAAAATAGCACGTGTCTGAAGTCACTGATACTGTTTATTTATAGAGCGCTGATGTTTAGAAGCTCCTTTCTGAGTTCATCCTTTAGCTCGGGGCGTCATGTGATCACATCTGGGTTATAAATACAAGCGGCCAGAGTAAATGTTTGCGTTCTCAATTACTTGAGCTGTCTTGGTTCACAGTCCAGCCCTGGGAGCAGCAGCCTGGCGGTCTGTCTGACATCATCGCTGTCCACCAGCAGACTCTTGCGATGCTCGGCATGAACTATGGCCACCCTCATCCACTCCATCAGAGGTGGCAGCAACAGGAACGGCCTGTAGGAGGGGAAAAAGGATAATACTTAAAATGGGTGTGCCCCTTTTACCAGCCATGTCTGGTCTGCTCCCAGACACGCTGATCCCAGATTTGTTCATGATTCAGCCCCTCTGAAGGGGGGAAAGCCCCTCAGATGATTTACTGTTTGTGTGCATTTCTTTAAATTCTTCCCATCAGCCCGTATAATGAGTCACTTTTAAGCACATAAACATGTAACAGACCAAATCGACTCTGTTTTAAAGTCATCCCACGCAGAAACACATCAGCAGCTTAATCAGCCTTTCTATGTAACATTAGTTTACATCAGTGTTTTTGTTAGATATACTCAGGCGTGAGAGCTGATTTCATTTTTTGCTGCAGCCTTTGTATAATCAGGCTATTTATAAACCAGTCGAACCATAATAAACTCCCAGTGAGGTGGCAACATAAAGGCGCCGTCGTCACACCCAACAGAAGCACGAAGTGAGACTGTAAATTAAAATGTAGCATTAGACTGTGACAGTGCTGATGTATCTGTGAAGGCATCTCAAAGACCTGGTTATCACAGAGGGGCGTTCTCAGCACTGTAAAAGCCTGCTGTGATGTGGTGGGAGAAAGGCGGTTCATTTGAGATAACCAGCCAGATGTGCAGCGAGCGTGCCTGCGAACAATCACACATTAGCCGGCGTTACTGTTGTTTGGAGCCGAGCCCCCGCAGCTGCAGTCATAGCGCGTTAATGATTGAATCCCGTCTCCGTGTTATCACAGAGACTCTGAGCTGTCTTTCTCCCGCTGTCACGTTATTCTTAATGCCTTAAAGGCTCACCTTTGTTCTGAGGAGACGCAAACACTCAAAAGCATATCAGGAATACAGATGGATCCTCGGGCATGAGTGGAATGCGAGGACGTTGAGCCGCAGCGCGCGCACTATAGATATACGGCCTGTTAATGCACAGCGGGGCCTCTCCTCATCATTGTGTTTGCTTTATGCAGCTAACTGTGATACCAACTCATTTATTCATCACAGTCTTGTTAATAATGCATATGGTAAATGAGACCTTCTCCCTTTTATCTGCTTGTTTGGAAGGTTAATGTCTAACTTTAAATCCTTTTTTACAACTAGACAGGTTAAAATATTTACAGGAAAGTAGAGAATTAATCAATCCTGGTTCAATCAATCAATCAATCAGGGAATGGGGGCCCTGATGTCACTCTGGTGTCACAGTTAAAGAATAGACTAGAAACTCATGGGAGGGAGGAGGATAAATATGTCTGCTGGAGGTATATGAGGTTGTGTGTTTTTAGGGAAACTACTGGGTATGATGTGGGCTGTAATGAAGCAGGGGTCTGGGGGTGGGGAGGGATGAGAAGGAAGTGGCCTTTGCAATCAGCTTTATACTCCTCTTAATGGTCTTCACTTAACACAAATTGGTCTGTGCTCATTTATGTGCTGTGTTTTTGTCCGTCTTCACACTCTCTCCCACCTGCTGCATTACCGCCTGCGGCCCTCCAGGCATGAACGCTGCACTAATCCAGCACGGCTACGCCGCAGCCTCCAGCTTTTAACGCTTACTTCTTATTGATCCATCAGAACGACTTGTTCTTGTCTCCATTTGATCAGTTTTATTACCTGCGCGTTCCTTTACTACGAAACACAATTTTGTTTCACAGAAATGCTTGCAGCTGGAGTTTCACACCACTTATTTTACCAGTTAACAGTCGACACCGCGCAGCTGTTTGCATGCAGAGAAAACTAACCACTGACACAGATCAACTGAGGCCACGTGTGTGTGTGTGTGTGTGTGTGTGTGTGTGTGTGTGTGTGTGTGTGTGTGTGTGTGTGCACCTCAGTGGCCCGTGACTCCAGACAGATGGAAGTACGTCTGGGCCCGGTCCCACCGTTAATCGCTGCTCCTTTCCTCAGACCTTCCTCTCTATCTGAACACACTACCGCCCAGCTGACCTCCCTGTCTGGGCTGCAGCCCTCGCCCCCAAACACAAACTTCAGGCTGGTCTGAGATCAGCGCAACATCAAAGCTGAGCTGCCCGCTAGCTCTGAAACTGGATAGGACTTCTGGCTAGTCTGGTGACCCAGCTACACGGCAGGATGTAGACACACACACGCACACACGCATGCTCTCAGACAGACACACACACACGCACACACACATGTTCTCAGACAGATGCACACACTCTCCCACATGTGTACACGCATACATGAACAGGGTTAGGACTCCTGGCTCCCTTCCTCACCACCTGGCTGGTCCGAACACCTCCCCACATTTTTCAGGTGTGTGAGCTGTCGAACATGAAAAGGCTTTTCCCGCTCCAGGAGGCACCGTCACATGTCCACGGCGCCCCGAAGCAAATGAGTTCACGTTAGTGAGGCGCTTCAGTCGGATCTTAAAGCAGATCTCCATCACGCCTTGTAAAGGCTGAAGGTTAATCACCGATGCGGAGTCAGATTACCCTCATAAAGGCAGAACGAGCCGAGAGATAACCATATCTGGTGTTTCTCTGGTCGGACGTGACCACTGAAAGCTACATCTTATCACAGAGACACATCTATCCATTAGTGCTCCTGACTGCTCTGAACTTAGGGTGGTCTGCTCCACAGCGCCTGTTCCTACATGTGAAATTCCAAATGCAAATTTGACCTTTCACCTTTGCAGCTTGTAGTGGGTAAAAAGTACACGCAGACAAGGCAGCTGCCACACTTTCATTCAATCTTACACTGCAAGACAATATGATGATGAACACCTACTGCCTAACAACCAGATTGAGAGGATCATAGCAACAGCAGTGTGACTTTACAGACACGGAGCTGTTGCAGTGAGCCTCTCAGCAGGCTCATTACTGCGTTGGAGTATGTGGGGTTTTTGAGGTTTACACAGATATTTTAATAAAGCTCACCAGAAAAGCTGAGCGAGGGAGATTAGGTTGGCTGTTAAAGGACTGAATTTTACATTTTAGTGGTACCATGAACACACACTGTAATCACAACCAGGTCTGTAAAGCTCTGCTCCACCACCTTAGTCTGTAAGATGTTTATGGCAGCGCTCACATCTGCTCCATGCAGGCGAAAGCCAGGACACGGCCAGAAGTAAGGCCAGAATGATAAAGATAAAAGAGTTATAGACCCCTGTTTCACCTCACACACACCTGAGTGAGCGGCAGCCGCTATTAAAACCACCTGAGAACATGGAGGAAAGACTCAGCGCAGTGAAAAAGAGATTTATATTTGCTCCCAGTTCTTTTTGATGCTAATAAGGTGCCCACCTTTTTCTGCTCACACCGTGTCTGTTCACTGTTAGACATATAAGAGCCACCTGGTTCCACACGCTCGCACACTCACCCGTGCACGTTGGTGAGGGCTGGTCGATTTCCATTCGCAAAACTTTCACACGGCTCCGCTCTGCTTCAAAGCGGCACACCCTAATCCTAACCTCGCGATGGCAGAGGAGACGGCACCGGAGCAACTCTTGACAGGCGAACACGCAGCAGAGTGAAAACACGCAGCGGCGTCGGGGTGCTCCAGCGCTGCCTTGGGACAGACCCACGCCTCTATTCCAAGAGTGTAATTAACCTTTACACATGCACGTTTGCCATTGACACTGGAGCATGTAGTTACGCTGTCTCTGCCTAACACGCGGGTTACTGGGAGTTTTCTTTGAGGCCAGAAGATAGATGGGAGGCCAGGCAGCAAGTTACAAACACGCATAAAATACCGACATTATCTCTCCTGAACTGACAGCCAATGATCCATCACAGTCGTCTAACTACTAAACAATTACAGAGCTGGGAATTCAAGAGGGTATATGTGCAAAGGTCTTGAGGCAGCTGGAAATGACTCAGGTTTGATGTTTATGTCTACATATAATGTTAAAATCAGTTAAAGTAAATTCCCTTTCATTCGGGCTGTTTAAAAGTGCGTCTGCTTGTTTCAGGACAAACAAAATTCCCCAAAAAAACAACAAAAGGGGCATTCAATACTTAACAACAGACAATCCTCACCTGAAAAGTCTTTGGCTAATCTAAGCCCTACAAAAAACATCTCCCCCCTTATCTACCATTTACACACCTGGAGCCTTTAGCTCACCTGCAATTAACACTGACACACACACACACACACACACACACACACACACACACACACACACACACACACACACAGAATTCACACTTCAGTGAGCAGGAGACAATAGGCCTGGGATGTCTGAGAGAGGCTGATTTACCTGATTAGAGCCTACCTGTTAGTGACTGAGGGAGAATGTATTGTGTGTTTGTGTATTTGCTTCACTACAGCCATTTGTCACAGTGTTGACAAAGTTGTGGATCAAACTGAATAATGGAAATCCTTCATTCAGTATTACTAATAAAGGTATATAACACAATATAGGAGAGGCCGTGATAGTGTGGACCAAGACTGAGGGTGGATCCAAAACTAGAATGTGGAAAAAAACCAAACCCTCCACCATGTGAGATTAGATCTGTTCTTTACAGACTGTGATCCATTTGTGGAGCTTCTAAAAGTCTCTCGACCAGCCGTGCGTGACTCCCACCTCTCTTTGCTGAGGGCCATGCGAGGGGGATCTAAGTTGGGATTCTCCATGGACTCCATTTGCGGGCAGCGCAGGAAATAGTAAAGGGTGTGGAGGGCGTCCGGCGACCAGGACACGGGCTGCTGGGGACGGGCATGGCGAGCCGGGCTCAGTCCTGGGCGCATCGAGCTCAGGCGCTGCATGTGGTGCATCGCTCGGGACACCAAGTCGCCTGAAACAAAGGAGACCGACATTATTAGCTTTTCCTAGCAGTGATTTCAGTGCTTGACGTGTAAAGACATCCTGAGCGATGACGGGATTTTCTCTGAACTGAAGCCAGTTCCTCTTTACCTTCCTCATTCCTCATTACTCATCCTGCACGTCTGCAGTTAATTCGCCGTTAGCAGTTTCATTATCAGTAAGCACAACCAGACGGCCAGTCTAAATACTCGTTCATCTTTAAGTAGCAGTTAATTGGCCAACAGACCTTTGATCACAGGCTCTAATATACTCTTCTGGATCAGTTCAATTCAACCACTGAATGCAAATTAATTAAAATTAAAGCATTATCAGGTGATTTACTATCTGGCTCTCTGAGCGGCAGCATAGATGGTTGTTATATTGTAAACTACGCAATAATAAAGGTGCAGCCGATGGCGCTCATGCGTCACTGTGAGCATGGTGGAGAAAGTGTGAGCCGTGATGGAGAGAGGATGTGGAGGGGCAGTCAGAGCCAGGTTCAACATGGGATCGTGTAACACTCGTTTACGTTAATTACCTCTGGGTTAATTTATAACAAGATTAGCATGAGTGGAGGCTCCATGAAAGGCCAAGGCAACAAGTGTGTGTGTGCGCGACTGTACTGGGGCCCTATGGGCTTCTTCAAGGGGGGTTGCATTTAAGTGGCGCTCCCAATACAGACCCCACTTCAGGCTGAAGGGCCTCCTTTGTCTGAACCCCCAGCAACCCCTCCAGGAGGTCTCCCAGGACTTACTGCCCTAGATGGAGAGCCTCTCCACGGCTCCCCATATTGTGCCCCGGGGCCCAGATTTGCAGGGTCACGAGGATATGAAACGCTTCATCCTCATATTATAGCAAATACTGAGCATTTGTGGGAGCCAGTGAAGTTTAATAAACTGTGACATTACTGCTGGTTAAAGATAAATTAGCTAAATTTAATCAACTACTGACTTTAAAGTTACAAATCAGATCTAGTAAGATTAGTGTAAAAGTCTCATTAGAGTCAGGCAATAAAATGTGAACATAATTATTTTATTTTATTTTTTTTAAACATTCTAGACCCTGTGTGACCCCAGACTGTTAATTATACCCACAGGCTTTAGTGCAGGATCATTTAATTTGAGTATATCCAATCAAAATCCTAAAACCTACGTGATACGCGAATGTTCGGTTTCCCACAGCCCCTGAAGACCACCATAGAGGAGTAAATAAAAGACATAAATGCCCCTGAACATTCAGAGCGGGGCAATTTCTACACACAGGAAACAAGGATGGAAAATTTATCTGAACAGTACAGTCCAGTCACGTGCGCGTATGTGTGTATATGGTCATGGGCAGTTTTAGTTTTAGACCTAACAGGAATGGAGGACAGATGATTCTCTGTGCGAAGGTCAGATTGGCAATTCCCCTGTGTTTTTGGTGTGTGTGTGTGTGTGTGTGTGTGTGTGTGTGTGTGTGTGTGTGTGTGTGTGTGTGTGTGTGTGTGTGTGTTTAGGTATAAATGAAGGATGCCAGCCCTGCCCATTGCAGCCCGACTTGACTCCACCAGAGAGATGTGGCACAAAGAGGCCAGTGAGCAAGTGAGAAAAAGACTGTGTCTGTGCTGGAGATGTGTGTGCACGTTTTTAAGGCCTCGCTAACGATGGCGGCACATGAACGTGGCCTTGTGCTGCCCGAACAAATGGCAGAGTGTTAGAACATTTGGAGAAGGAAACGGAGCCCTGCTCTCAGCACCGCTAATCTCCGTCCCTCCTCCCTCCTCTCTGGCCTGACAACCTCACTCTTCACCTCTGCACCTTCCACTCATTATCCCGGAACCCCCACCACCCACACACACACACACACACACACACACACACACACACACGCATGCTCCAAACACGCTTTAACCACCGTGCCCCCCAACCTTAAACTTAATCCTATAACATATTAACCTCCATCGCTCCACTCCAGCTCAACTCAGTTTTTCCCTACATTTTAATGAGCCAACTCCTCCAGCTCTCCATCATCTGCAAACCCTCCTCCAATTCAAACACACCAGTACAGAAGGCCACAGTGCATGCACTGTGTGTGCACGTGGCCGCTGCTGAGTGTGTTTACCAACAGTCTATAATGTGTAAAACCTCCACTAATTCATCAAATTAAATCACTCAACCACCCTATGGCCATTTTATTTGTCTATCCAACTAAATTCTCCAGCTCTCACAAATAAAACTAAGAATCCGTGTACATTTTTTTGGTTTCATGGTCGTGATTTAACAGAACTTGCTTTGAATCTGGGCCCGCACACATGCCAATCGATGTAAAAATGCACCCACTGAGCTCAGAGATGCTTCCAACACAGGTAGCCAGCAGGGACTGTTCCAGCGTCCTCAGCTCCAGCTGGGCGTAAGCGTCCTCCCTATTGTCCACAGACGTCTGCTGGTTTTCCGTGTAAGGACTGAAGTGGGCCGGGAGAGACAAAACACCTACGGAGAGAGAAACCAGAGAGCACGGTGATTAGCTGAAAGTGTGAAAGAAACTTCCATAACTCCTGCAGCGATCCATCTACACTGTCCCCCAAACAATAGCTGGTGGGACTAACAGAACACATGATCCTGGAATATAACCCAGACTGTTCACAGAGGATAGACACACAAGGAGAAATGAGCCTCCTCCTAAGGCTCTTCTTCACCTGACAAAAATGAAGAGAATGTCGCAAGAAAAAACTGCATATTTTATCACCAAAAGCCAACCTGTGAGTTCACAGACAGAAAAGACACATTTAAGAGGCTTATTCTTTATCTGAAACGCTGAAATAAAAAATAATGGTAGAGACCTGCTGAGACAGTATAATTTATGTTGGATCACAGATGTGCATCAGTTTGCCCCGATGTTGGTCAAGACAGCTGCATGCCAGAGGTGCATAAATCAGATAAAATCCTTCTAAGATAATTAAAATATTATCCTGTCCTGTAGCAGCTGCCAAACAACAGTCAGTGAAGGATTTTTATTTGAGGAATACGTTCTGTGCCAGGAAATGAGTGGTGGATGACTGCGGATGGAAAGAGAACTGAAAGGAGGAACAATGATTGATGATCACTTTGACTTATTTACATATGCGGGAAGAATTTTTCTACATTTGAATGGCAACAAAATCACATTCCTATCTGATTTCTGGGTTCTTTTAGGTCTTGAGGATTTAAGTTTTAAGATGAAGAGTTCAGAACAATCAAAAAAAGACACTTTTTGCATTGAACGCATGTGAGGAGAAAAATCAGTTCAGTGTAGAACAGTCATTTCAAAATGAGAAGCAGCTATGGGGCGCTCTCTTTCTCTCTCTCTCTCTCTCTCTCCCTCCATCTCTCCCTCTCCCCCTCTCTCTATCTCTGACTATGTCAGTGTATTATGTATTATGTGCTGACCCTCCAGTCTGACACAATGGAAATGCCTCCAGTAAAGCAGAAATAGTACAAAGAAACTGCCTTCATCTTCAATACACCATCATCTGTGCATGCATTTTATATAGTATAAACACATCTGGACTTATTATAATCCAGTCTCTGTTATCTGGGTGTATAATGACATCATTGAACTCTGTATGCAAAATAGATTCTGCATAGACAATTTCTTTTCTGCCTTTCACCAATTAAGACAGAGTTCATAAAAAATGTCTCCGTGTACAAAACTCAGTCATTATCCTCAATGTTGATGATAGCAGTGATTAGATAATGTGTCTATTTTAATTCCTGGACTTACTCTCCCTTTAAAGTTGGCCCAAACTATTCTTGGAGAACATTAGAAGAAATCATCACACTTCAAACGCACGCTCATCTCCCTTGTTATTACTTTCACAGAATAATCTTTGGCCTAAATTCAGCGGGCTTAAAATAACCGTGTGAACAACAAAAGGTCTCTCTGGAAATGCTAACATACTTTCATTTGAATCTAGCATATTGGAAGCTGTGGCAAATATTCACATTCCACTTCTCTCAGAAGTTCCCACAGTCCCACCCCAGCGCTCGCCTCACCGCTGAACCCCAGCCTGCGTCATTGGGTAGGGCCTGGGCCCTCCACCACTAAGCACCAGCATCTCCAGCTCTATAATGCATCACTGTCTCTGGCTCTGGGGTGAAGATGAAGCTTGGAGAGCGGCAACGAAGGGTTGAGTCTGGTTAAAGAAATGAATTAGCCATGAAGAACCGGGGAGGAGATTGGGGCAGGAATATCTGAGTGAGCCGGGGGAAGACATGTGGTACAAGGCATTGATTTCAAGGACTGACCCTGCAAATGTTGTGGGAATCTGGGCTACAAATCACAGCTGAGACGCACCGAAAAGCCTCTGGCAGTCTCCAGAAGCGCCGGAGCGAGCGCTCAAAAGCAGCGCGGCTCCTCGTCAGCGGGCCAAACCATCGCTCATATTGATCTTGGACCCACCAACTGCTGCAGCGAGGTCATAAAAGTCCAACTGTGTTTTCAAACTGTCAGCAATGGAGACTTCTCCCAGGCAGACGGTTGGGCTATTAGCCGCTTTTATAGGTCGCAACACATTAATAACATCCACGTCGAGACAAATTTCAAACTATTGTCAGAAAATCTGCAATTTTAAGTTGCGGTCGGGAAGAAAAATGATGTGGAACAATCGAGGGTAACGTGAGCTGGTGGGACGACCTTTCCCACGTTTGCTCTTCTGATATCAGTTATCTCTCGATGTCACAGTTTGTCTTTGTGGTTTTTGCTCACAACTTTGGCAGCAACGTTAAAATTTAAAATATTTAGGGTTTGAAGGACTTTACTTCTACCCCGCACTATGAAGGCAGCCGGCAGAAATCTCGGCTCCACAATTTGAATGTATTTCTCCAAACACGTTGACCTTAACATTTTTATCCCCTCAGAATTTAATGTTTGGTCGTTCTTCCGAGGGCTCTTGTCACAGCCAATTCCTGCACCCTAACTGGTGTGTGTGAGTGTGTGTGTGTGTGTCCGTATGTTTTGTCTACGACCGAGTGTGTTGTGAAAGACAGAAGAACGTGATCAGCTTTGGGGCTGCGCATGGTCTCAGGAAACTGACAGAAAACCTCAAGGCTGCAGGAACACACAAGCACGCACGCGAACACCTGCCTTGTGTCCTTTCACAGCCTTTTCATTCATTAGAGGACGAATGGATCAGAGGCGAGGAAAGGGGGCTTCAAAGCCACTTCCCCCGCCCAGGGAAGACGTCTGATTCTGGGCCAAGAGGATCTACGCTGCTGCCTGTTTGGAGGTTGAACGGTCACACAGGAGTACAGTGTTTAACAGGACTGTTATGGGTTCCAGTATTTCCTCAAGAGACAACAAAAGACACACACGAACACTCTTCACTGAAATCCAGGGGCCAGATGTGATCCTTCACTCATTGGCACGGCCTCTTGTTTTCCACACTCAAAGGCTCTAGACACCTGTCTTTTTCACACATCTGACCCCACCCATCCATTTACACAGACACACACACACATCTCAGAGTTGTGTATATGTGTCTAGTCTTCAGATCTTGGATGGAAGAAGAACAGGACAGAAGAATAAATCCAATAGTGTTTGTCTGCAGTATTATAAATATCCATCTGTTTGCTTTCTCCTGCAGACCCTAATCATGTTCCTTATCTAAACAGAATTCAAGTGGCCTAGAAGGCCATTTGGAATCCTAAAGTGGGCTATTAGTATTTGGGCTAAAAACAGCCATTCGTTTGTCCAGTCAGCATCCATGCCTTTCAACATACAGAGCAGCCATGTGAGTGGGACACACAGGGAATCATTCATTAGCTAAAGACGTTTGCCCCCCAACCCACCCCACACACACACACCCGTGCCAGACTGTGATAGACAAGTGAAGTGGGGTCTGGTCGCTGTCCTCCGACACCTCAGCTGACCTCTGACTGCGAGAGGTCGTGGGTCAGAGGTTGCTCTCAGCTGGGGCTAAAAGAGGAAGTAACTTTATCAGCTGTGTGAAAGAGGGCTTCCCCAAGTTGCTGAGATGGAACACACACACACACACACACACACACACACACACACACACACACACACACACACACACACACACACACACACACACAAATCAGCAGCACAGAAAACCTACACTAAAATTAATAGAGGAAAGTTCCTACGTTTGGTGAAAGTTAGGGCACCTTTTATAGTACCTGACCTATTTTCTGTTTTTAAACTGTTTCCAATGTTGAGCATTTGTAAAGATGTTGACCCAGAAGGAAAAGAGAGCCAAGATCTGATCATTAACAACAGGCACTACACGGTGCCAAATTTAGTTCATGCCAATAGGCTGACTATATTGGCCCAATATTATATTTTTGGATCCTCTCAAAGCTGACCTGAATATCCCAGCATGCAAAGCTACAAATAGATGTGGATACGTGATGGTGAGAGCCACGTGAGCTCTGTTACAGAAACAGCTACAAACAAGATGGCTGAAGTGTCACTAGTTTGAGGCCAAAACAGGAAGCGCAAATATGAACACGGGCAGAAAAGTGAATTACCTCGTGGATGACGCAAGCGTCGAGTAAAAATCTGATTTTGTGGGTACCGGCATGTTTGCAAGCTCTTGGCCCTTCACAGGACAAACCCCAATTTTGATCGCGACTCCAGTTTTCGCCCCCTTTTCCACCTCCCCTCCTCTTTAATCATGTTTTATATTTTGGAATTCTGGGCCAACTGTGGTGCCTGCGGCTCCCTCACTCCACATTCCTCGCCCCCATATGTGACGCTGCTTCACATAGCGTGCAGCGCGGGGACATCATAACTTCATTACTGGATGACTTGTTTTTATGGGCTTCCCTGCTTATTGGGGCTGGAAATAGAGGATATTTTATGTGGAGGCCGGTTATATCTGCTATTTTCAGACAGAAGAGGGAGGATGCACATGCAATAACACATCCACTGAAACACTTAACCTCAAATAATCAAACCCAGATAGAATCTGAAGCCATTTACAAACAAGAAAAGAGGTTTTAATCGATTCTGGTCCAATGAGTTCTCGGTGGTCATTAAGACCAGCAATTAAAGGCTCTGTTGGATCAAAGGCTGCCTGTTTATTATTTGCGTGGACCTCCTTTTTCAGAACAAGCTCCCCTCTATTCAGACAACTGCAGGCACCGGGCCAAGTGGCGGGGCACAAAGTGTGTATCCGAGTGTGTGTTTGCTCTAATTGCTCCCATTTTGTCTGTGTGATCGGGTCATTTTCTGCCAACTGGGTGCAGCACAGAGAGCCAGTCAGCGAGGAGGGTGGACAACAGCCTCATTGAGGTGAAGCACACAGACGGGTGGACGCCTCCAGTCAAGTTCGGCCCTCACTGACTGGTTTACCTTTAATGAAATACTTCAGTATTTTATGGATCTGCCCCCCGGCCGCTCCCTCTGATTTTGTATAGAATCAGCTGATCTGGCTGTTCTGATTGTCTTGATGGATTACTACTCTCGGATGTTTAAAGCATCTCACCACCAATTAACACTGTCTCTGGTCATTCAGGGGCCAACAGTTGTTGTGGTCTTTGCCATTAAGCTGCCAACACCAAAAGCTAATTACAGCATGTTTCAGTATCACTTTAACCCCTAACAAACAGCTGTAAAGGAACATTTTCTGACTCACCACTTCTGTCTGAGCTTTGACTTCCGTTTCCATCTCTTATCACATTTTTCTTTCTCATTCACACCCTCCTCAGAAACCGACATTAGTTAACACTTTCCCACCACAGCAGCTTCTGCAGACCTCCTCAGCAGGTATTTCACCTTGTTTTTGGGTTAAATAAGCAGAGCCAGATCCTTCCTAACCTCTAACGGTTCAGAAATAACCCCTTCCTGCTGGAGCGCGGTTCTCACGGAACCAACAAGCGGTTTTGATGGGGAGACTTAGGAGTTCTGCCACTTTCAAAGAAGTGGATCCAAATTCCCCCTTGTAAATCTAAAGCAGCTTTCTTCTGATTAACATTCCCCACATTGGGCTGGGCAGAGAGAAGAATCATGCAGAACAGAGAGAGTCCAACGGGGGGAAAAACAGGGGTCTGGTGGGGATGACGGCTAAAACTCCAGCCTCTCTTTCAGTCACCATTTATCCTGCTTTCCTTCCCGTGACTAATATTCACAGCAGAGTGGAAACATTCAGGTGCAGCCAATGATCTACTCACACACTTAGTCATATATTGAGTTTGTGAGAGGGAAGGCGTGGTACACCAACATCTACTGCAGGCTGAGATAGTGCCGCTTGAAATGGTGCAGTATTAATGTTTCAATGCACTTAAACAAGAAAATGGACTCAAAACCGCATTGGATGAAAAGATGCTTCAATATAGTGTGTAAGATTTAAAAAGTGTTTACTCTTACATCCTAGTGGTCTTGACTTGAACTTGAGAAAGCTCTTTATAAAGTATTGATCCAGGAAATGACTTATTTCCATTATGTTAAAATAAAGCCCGCATTTAGAAAGAAGAGCCACCCGCAGGTTCATTACATCCCATTATGAGCTGTCCTGGATGAAAAACAGGCCATGAGTAAGCATTCTCCCCTGAGCATCACAACTCAGCAGCTTTTTACAGCAGCCGACAGACCTTTGTTAACCTTTTTAGACAGACATAATGAGCGAAGCACATCCATTCATATCTACCGCTGTCCCCTTTATTGTTGAAAACAACCGTCCCGCTGCGGACGACAGGACAGAGGTGAGAGTTCAATGGTGGGAGGGGCTGTGTCCTCACATTGAATGGTTAGAGTGGCCGTGCAGTTAATCAGCATCAACGCCACACTTCAGAGGTGATGTGAAAAGGGTCACATATCAGGACCAACATCCAGGACCACCCAACTTTGGCAAATAAGTTAAGGCGCAGCGCTGAGCAACCTGGTGTCGTCTAAGCCACAACTCGCGGGTGAACGTGATGACAGTTGGGTTAAACGTTCCCTGCAAGAGCATATGTGTGTCCCAGACCTGCTGGGCGTGGCAGGATGCAGGATGCAGTAAACCACCTTTGACCACACAAGTCACCACATTCAGCTGGCTGTACGACCCATCTGACACCCAAAGGGGGTTTACAGCTCACCCCTGACCCCAAGTCACACACACACACACACACACTCTCACACAGCGGGTGTGTCCACACCTCAAATGGTGCTTGCTAAAAAGGATCATCCTTTTATGCAGTTATGTCACCCGCTGACCCTCAACAATTCACACGCACACAGACACACACATGCAGGTCACACACTTGCACCCGGGTCCATCAGAGGAAAGTGTTGACCATGCGATGGTCATCGCCATGATAACCACACAAAACCAAGCAAATCCTACTTGTGAGAATGATTGTGTGTTTGTGACTGTGCCCAAAGGATGGGGGTAAAGAAAAAAAGCTGATTTTGAAGAATGAAATCACCATTTAGTTTTCGGGAGTCTTTCAAAACTATCAGTGCTGCAGGTCTGATCTAAACGGACTCTTGACGACTGTTTGCCGCCTGCTCTCGGCGGGGGGCACCTGTTCACAGATTCCTGAGCGCAATCACGGCAGCAACACAAATAAATTTGTGGGAGGCGAGTTTGTGTGTGTGCGCACAAGTACGGGGAGCGGTGTTTGCTCTCCTGTGTTCCCAGCTGTTGTCTCTGCAGGTGCTCCAGACCAGCGTGACTCACCGCCGTGCTGACTGTCTTTATAAGGTCGCCTCAGACACGTTTAATCTGCACGAGCTGTTTTATTGTGTTTGTCAGTTTATACGTATGCGCGGGTGTGCGTCTGTGAGCCGTGCGCGTCTTCAGAGGCTACTGTTCTGCGGTTTTCGGCGGACCACCCACTGAAGCGCTCTTCTCTGAGCGGCAGCTGGAATAGGAATCACTGCAAATAAAGCGATGACACCTCGGGGGACTGTGGCACGTCTTCACCTCCATCCATCTTCTCTTAAACTGAAGTCCTTTTGCCGACTGCTCCGGATGATGGGTAATTCAAGAGTACGTGTGTGTGTTTCCTTCTCAGTATCACAGAGGACCAGGTCAGTTGACTTCAGCTGAGGTTCCCACAATACTTCCCAAACCACAATGACTAAATAATAGCTCAGTGACTTTGATGCATCCCACTAACTCACTCTGGCACACTCACGTACAATTTTTAGCCTGGCCACACTGTATATTAGCGACTCCACCCTTTACAGATATGAATAAAAACCTACCTCGGCAGGAAACGATCGATAAATCAGATACAACAAAGATGTTACAATGGAAACATGGGAAATGTGAGAATGGAGCAGCAAGGAGCCGCTTGGGCTGATGGGTCAGGCTCTAACCACCGCTGGTATTATTGTTAGTAAATCATGACTAGGGAGAGGTGCTAGCCACATCCTGACCACACGCACCAAAGACACACAAACCCACCTACCCTTCCCAGAGAAACCAACCCTTAAAACGGAGCATGTGTGTGAGCGGTGGAGGTGGGGACTATTCCTGCACACACTTACTCAGCTCCTGTGCAAACAAAAAAAAAAAAACCAAAAAAACGGAGTGACAAATCTGTTTTCGTTCTGCGTTTCCCTTTAGTCAGGCCCGTCTGGCTGTCGCGATGATGGCCGAGCATGCGCCCCCCCCCGCCGTCACTGTGTGTGCGTGATGAAGTCGCCTTCGTCACTCATTTAGCCGCAGCATAAAGAGAGAGGCCCCTGCTTCGTCCACCTGGTAAACCCCATGACAAATGGCTGGACACACAGAAGCAGAGGCTCGTGGGATTTTTCATTCAACTCCTTGCCAAGTGTTGGGAGTCGTGTTTATACAAGCCAAGGCCTTAAGATAGGCGCGCGCTCACGCCATTTCCTCTGCCTTGAGACCACTCTCCTCCAATTTCGGCCTGTGAAGTCTCAGAGGGACGTACGACATTTCAAAGATGGCGGGCGATAATTACGTTATATCCTCTGAATAGAATAACACACTGCAAGAAGAGAATGACCAGGAGACGAGGGTGTGTGGAGAGTTGGTTCTAGACGGGCAGTGGGGACATTTTTCACCAAAGAGAGGACTCAGCGCCCAAAAGCCATCATCAGAGGCTGGATTTGAGATCCTGCTCTGGCTTTCAGAGAGCAGAATGAAGTCACAAGAGAAGTGAAGCCATCTGGAGAAATGGATGTTTTTCTTTTTCACCAATGTGACTAAAACCAACTTGCAGACATACACACACTTCCACTGGACAAAGATAGAACCAAACAGTGAGCCAAAGTGTTTGGAGGAAGGTTGCACGCAGAAAAGCACGAGTCAGGGCCCGAATAGCGCCTGACCTCGTTCTGCTAACCAGCTGAATGCTGACCTCACCACTCTGTGGATACCAACGTGAGCTGGTCAGAGGATAATTGTAGCCTTCGGTGTAGCAGTGCACTCGAGCCAGGAACCATGAGGCAGGTTCATCTCCTGCTCACAGTTTTTTTTTCCCCACTCCGTCTGTGCTTGTTGTTGTCCCTCAGAAGAGACCAGTTGTAATCTGCTTTTCCATTCTCACTCCAGTCCATTCTGTGTTTTCAGCGCTGCACCAGGTACACGGAGGTTTATCCACCACTTGAAACCTATTCAAGAACACACTTCCTCTCACTGAACGGTTAGAATGTCAGCCTTGTAAAAGCTTTAGTTAAATTGTTTTCGGGCTGTTCTATGTTCTCGCAGACACCCATAAAAATGTGATGTTATTGGTTTCCTTGGGCCTTGATGGTATTTCAAGACCGGCGTGTGGAGTGGAGGGAGCAACAAAAACACACAAATAGCAGAACAAAAACAGAGGGAAGGATGTGTGCTGGGAGGAGGGAGAGATGGGCCTGCTGTGAGTTTTCCATGGGGTCAGGACATGAAGAGGGGCCTCTGCTGAAGTTTGTCTCTCCCAGCATGGTGCCGCAAATGATAGACATCTATCCAGACATGAAGAATATTCTATTCTCCTTTTTTCCAAAACAGAGCAGGCATCTTAATGAGGCGAGTATTTATCACACCTGAATCACTGCCCCTGCTGAGAGGAGAAATTCCTTTCCATCTTTGTCTGATGCCACTTATCAGACTGTCTCTCACTCTTGAATGATGCTCGATGTGTTTTCAGTGTGTGTATGCGTCTGCATGCAAGTGCTGCTCTCTGTTATCTTTGTCAGCTTTGACGGCGAGATAGAGGCATAATGTTATCAGCGTCTCGGAGAGACGCAACAAAACATCTTCTGACGCTTCTTTCAAATGCAGGCCGGTCTTCTGGTTAACGTTGTACTCCTGACAACATCAGACTGTCTGCGTCCCATCTGCTGAAGTCGCGTCAAAACGAAGCCCGCTGGATGGGAAGTACAACAAACTAACGCAACTTTGCCAGAAAATCGGTGTGAGGTAAAAACTGCTCCTCTTCACTCATCTGACAGCTGGTGACAAGTGTGTCCCTGTCATCCTCCACCACACACAGGCTTCTTCACCAGACCTGATGAAGGGGCCTCCACCTTTCTGCTGCAGCCTGCACCAGTCGGCCTTTTATATGGCTCCAGAGTCATTGTGGGTCTGTACTGACTGACTGAGCTGGCTATTGTGGGACCAAAGACTTTGTCTTAAAATACAAGCTTGCAAAACAGAAGTGAGGGTTGAGTCAAAGCACAGATGAAGTGAAGCTTGAAATAAAGACAGCCATGAATGCAGTTCCAGAAGAAATAGCAAAGGCCATTTCCTCTTTCCTCTGACTGGACCCTGACATTCATTTAGCATTACCTCATCTGATGATAACCCTCAACTCTTACCAGACAGACGCATTATTAGTGAACAGGCTGGTGTGAAGCAGGCAGCAGATTTCACTAACACAAAGAACTCTTGCACTGATTCAATAGCAGATGTAGATAATGCCCCATGCTTCCTCATCCTGAACCTCTGTTATCAAGAATGTGCTGCTGGGTCTTTGTAACAGCCCCTCAAACAGAAGCACAATCGGCCTGTAAAAGCATGTTCACTGTATGGATGGTTACCTAATGTGAAACACATGGATGATGATGAGAACGCCTGTTCGATAGACCCCAAATTAGTCCCACTTGTGTTTTCAAACCGTGTCGGTAAAAGAAATATCTCAGTTTAATAATCCTCATGGGTTTGAGGATTCGGTGGCTCTGAGCCTGGTTAAAGCAACGCTCAGCTCGCTTGAAGGACTTCCTCTACAGGAATAAAGAGACAACCACAGCTCACACTTTCTATTTCATTTCATTTTCAACATCAGGTCCAAAATCAATTAAGATCACATGACAGGGAGAAATTAAATTAACACTTATTAAGCAGGGAGAACCCGTCATCTCCTTTTATCAAAGATCTGTCCTCCTGCATCACAGCACTTGTGTTCCTGCGTGGACACACACAAGGCCAGCTTACGCATCACAAAACGCTGAACAGACAGAACCCACAAATCCATGTGGCCATGGGCCCACACATGCATGCAGTTACATACAGACGGATCCCAAATTAGTATGGAATGTATCAGACGGCTCCTATTTAACAGCAGATAATGACACTCATCAGCTCTGAGCTGTAAGCCGCCCCCCCCCTTCACAATCGCAACACACACACACACACAACAAAAGGAAACACGACAGCCGTTTATGCGCAATAAGCCGCTCTGGCAGACCGGATGATCCCCGGTCCAAGTCCTTTCTGCATCCCCTAAACGAGTCACATCTTCCTTTTACAAAAACAAGCTTTGTTTGCACACTTTCCCTGACAGATGCACATCTTGTTGTGGTTACCTCTGGGATCAGGACGGTTTATTTTGCTTGCTAGAAGAAATCCACACGTGGTGGAAGTGCAGACCTTATCAACAGAAACAGGCCTGGAACTGTGGCCGAGGGTGTCCTGTTATGACAGAGTTTATTTTCCTGCGCCCGCATGTGTTCCCCATATGGCCCTGCTCTAAATGCGCCCCTTCCCTCCACAAACCACGAGGGGATTCCTGGAAGCCTTACTGTACACGTTTGGGTCTGAATATGCAGCGTGAGCCACTGCGGCTCGTTTAATCACCACGTGTCTATCTGGGCTGACCTTGACCCAACAGGTGATGTGTTGGGGGGGGACGCAGATGGCGGAAAAAAGAAATAAAATTCAAATGTAGGGTGGGTTTTGCTGCCCAGACAGGAAATTGTGCCGCATCTTAAAGTGGCCTGAGTCGCATTTTTTGTACTTTTTTACAAGCGTGCATCTGAGGCGCTGGGCTGCCCAAACATCCGAGATGCTCTGAATCACCAGGAAGACGCTGCAGCAGCAAGCAGGATTAATTACACACTGTCTGGATTGAATTTGGTTGGCTGAAATGCTAATTGCATGCTTGGGTGTTTTACCTTCTAAAATTAGGAGCACTTGGTACACACGCAATTAAAACACTAATACAGTTAAACAATTGTCAGGACATCAAGTGAAAATAGGTTTTTCTACATTTCCTGTTAATATTAGAGGTTGTGGACATATTGTACACAGATTTTCTTTAATTTATGTCTTTAAATATGCAAATAATTAGTATGGAACCCTTCATAGTTACAGAAATCACATGTGCATTTGTTCCCTCAGCTGTCTAATTATGATGGAATCCTCCATGGGGAGGCACAAATGTGAGGCTGCAGTTGGATATGTGGGTTTAGAACAGCCGCAGTAAAAAGATAAAAGGAAAACGATGCAAAGTAAAATCCAGAGGAAGTGGGGCCTCGCGCTGCGTTTGGGCGGTTTGGTAGATGATCAGGTTTTATAGAGCAAAGTACGACAGGCGTGATGAAAATTCAGAGCAGCGTGAAACGACTTCAGAGGTCTGGTGTGGTGGATTCTGTGATGAGGACACAAAGAGGTTCAAAGAGAATGTCTGTGCGATAGAGCGACGGGTTAGGGCTAGGGTTGTGATGGGGGGCGGGGGGGGGTGGTATGGTAAAAACATGATACTTGAACAAGCTGTGTGACTGTATCAGTGCTCAGCAGCCGCTAATGAAGTCAAGGGGATTCAGCCGATCAGTAATAATTCATAATCCACCATCACGGGCTCACAATGGTTGAACAATGTTGATGAAGCTCTGCTTGGATATCAGACATTATTGTAGTGGTGTAAGTGTGAGGGAGGGACACTTGGTATGATGACGAACACTTGTGATTTTTGAAAGCCTACAGAGTCATTTTTAGTTAATAATGAAAAAAAAAAGTTTTAGAAGTTAAAAGTTAGTGTGGGTGAAAACTGATGACAGTTTATCTGTCAGAGTCCTTGAGTCTCACACAGATAGCATCATCACCAGTGAAACAGAGACAGGAGAGACATAAGTAAAAGCAGAGGGGGAGGAGGCCTGCGCACACACACACCCACACACGCGCGCACAAACCGTCACAGATGCTGATGTGTGTTTTCCATTCATTCGCCCCCTCCTCTAAATTATCCTTTTTGGAAAATTGGCTGCTTGTTTTGGGCGATGCAGAAACTGTTTCCAAACATGCAGTCTTTTGTTCGACCTGCAGAAGTGAGCCGCGAGCTCCACCTTAGTGGTCTTCAGCTTCAGGGTTCTCCACGGTGACTGGAACATTTTTCTGACAGCCATCAATCGTTATCATATGGATTCATTTAGATCAGTGTTATCGGTCTGAACTCAACTAAGTGCACATTAATGTGTATCACATGTAAAAAATAAGTTCTATTGCTGAAAAAAAAAAAGGGGGAATCACGTGTACAACAGTCGGCCTACAGATGTGTGTGTGTGTGTTTGCTTTTCCAGTGTGATGTGTGAGCTTCAGTGTTCAGCCTCCACACACTGCACCTCTGACTAAACTGGACAAAGAGGTCTCTGAGCGCATCACAAAAAGCTCCTTCATTCAGAGCATTTACAAAAACAACAGTCTGGGATCGAAAGAGAGAAAAAAATAATTGAAAAAAACAAAACAAAGCGCGTCCCTAGCTTAGCTGAAGAACCTTCATCACAGCTTTTCCTTTGGCAAACACATGTTTACATGCTGTAACTGCAACCATGGACACACGCGCGCACACACACTATCCTCAGGTGATGTCACAGCGTTGCCTCACAGCTCCCTCAGTAAACCTCCAACAGATTTCAACACGGAACTCAGCATGAGGTCATTATATTTAAACCACACTCACGCTCCACTCCCTGATCCCCCTTGGCGCTCACCCGCCCCACAACAGTAAAACCAGACTGCCCATCTGATCTGTTTGTGTAATTAAATACAACGATCAAAATCTCTTCCTACTACTGTGAATGGCTTCAGTGTTACTGGGGCACGTGCACACACAGTGAGCGGGGCATGCCAGCTAATGCCTATTAGCAGTTATGACTGTTGGCGTAAATGTTTTAGGGGAAAGGAAGAGGAAATCGGATGATTTTAACAGGGCTTTGAGGTGTGGGGTTACACTCAGCAAGTTTAATCTCTTAAAACTTTCAGTGGAACAGGAACAGCACGGCCTTCAGCCCACGTTGCTTTCTTTGCAAACCATCTGGAACGTTTGGGGAAACTTTCTAGAGTCTTTCTGACTGATTATCTTCCAGATTCCAGCGCAGGTGCATGCAGCAGGATGTCTGGAAGCCACCTCGCCTACCTGGATCAGCCAGCTTCCTGCCGCAGCTCCTGCTTTCCCCATCAGCTACGCTGGCTGCGACCCCAGTCCGCTCCGCAGTGAGCCAGCGGCTGAGCTTTAAGCTCAATATCGCCTTGAACGCACCGACGGAATAAAGACTCAAGCTCTCCTCTGGATTCCAAGAATATGATTAGAAAGAATAAAACAACTATGGAAAGCCATGGATTGAAGTGTAACCGGTGTTGAGAAGCATGACTCATGCATCACGAGCACGTCGCTTGAGATGAATTCATGATTTAATTAACCTTCAAAAGAAGTGCATGAGTAAACACAGACACCCCACGATAAGTAAAAACCTTACGTGATGGCAACTCCACCACGAAATTAATCACAGGATTTGACACCAGTGTTTCCTGGATTGACGTCACCGGTTATGCAACACGGTGATGAGTCGGCGACGGTGCAAAAGCCGTAAAAGCGTGTTTGGCCGTTCCTAAGAATAGCTTATATCACTGCGCCGGAGCACAGAGGGGCGAGCACATTCGGAGGCATGTGCACGGCAGCGCTGCAGTGCCTCCCTGTTTCCACAGCTGGGACCAGACAAAAAAACCAGCGCAAACAGTGACACGGCCCATCAGCACACGTGTGTGTGTGTGTGTGTGTGTGCGTGTGCGTGTGTAGCCTGGGGTGGTACATGCACAAACACACATTCTCCCGTCGTAAGAAGGATTAACCCTTAACACAGTGTGACTTACAGTCTTGACTTTAAAAACAGCGAGCTGCTGTCACAGGTATCCAGCCCAAACACACAACTAAACCTCTTTCACCACCAGAAGTCCTGATATGTTTTCCAAAACCGGACTTGAGTTTATTCCAGGTTTGTGGAGCAGGGAATGTATTTTGGTTTTCCCCATCTGTGTGACCACAGTGCCGGGCTGCTGCCCTCTCTGTATCTTTCCTTCCTGCTGTTCCCACGCCTCTTTCTGGACTAAATACATATTTAGGACAATAATGAAATGCCCTGCTCTCTCAGCAGACCTATTGCTCACGGTCGTCGCTACAGATCTGCTACACGGGAATTGCACTTTTCTCTTGGTGCTAGAAATGAAAGTTTATTTATTTTGGTAAAAATGCACTCCCAGGCATGAATAGCCTCTCAGAAAGTCCCCGCTGGAGCACCGCACAGAAACAAAGGTTAGCTCTTTGTAACCTGCAATCTTCCTGGACAAAACCTGAATGGACCCGCTCGAGTCGCTGGTTCCGATAATTCGCTGCCGCTTTGACAGCTAAATTGGGAAACCAATAAAGGTGCTGCAAGTGCCAGGAAACAATGCCAAGTCTCACAAAGGCTGAACTGACTCTGAGCGTGGATAAATCAGCGCTGAGTTTAACAGGCAGCCGTGTGCCAGTCAGAAAGATCCATTCTTTCACTTCCACCGTGCATTAGTGAAGTCGCTACTCCGCACTTCCACACACCCTCCAGTTCTATCGATACCAATTATACCAGTAAGAGCACGTGTAAACAAATGGGCTCCTCTGTTAAGCAGCACTTTATAGCAAGTTCCACCAGCGCCGTGGAGCCTTTTGTATGGACACAACGCAGTCTTAATAGGCCGTGCATGTGTGCACGAGCGTGCACATGACTAATGAATAAGATCCTGGCACATCACTATCGGGCAGCTCTAATGCACTCCCCCTGGACCAGAAGAAATAAACAGATAAAGATGGAGTGGGCATGAATGCAACAGCAAAGGGGAGGGGGGGGTCTGAAGCCAGGGCAAGCGCGAGGAGGAAGGAGGAGAGGAAGGAGGGAGGAGGGAACTTTCTGAATTGTTATTGGAGCCAGAGAAGTCATTTCTGACTTAAAGAGTTCCAGATGTGGACCAGCTCCTGAGAAAGAAGAAAGAGGCGTGGAGATGGAGGGAAGTCAAGAGAGAGGGAGAGAGAAAGGGTGATTTAACACGAACTGGCCTTCTACCTCTGTGATCATCAGTTTTCGCCTCCGAGACTTCGAGTTTGAGGGAATAAATTAGGCCCTTGTAAATCAGGGAGGGGGGCTGCGGGGGGGTGAGGTGTCAGGTGGTAAGGTGGTAGATGGGTATGTGGGCAGCAGGGCCCAGTCTCGGGCCTATAAAAAGCCGGGGTGGTCAGAATAATGGTCCGTTGTTATTGCACACATGCACACACAGATGCGAGCCTTTCCCAAAGCCGGCGACTGGGCTCACCACGAGGGGAGCTGAAACCCAACCTAAAGACATCTGGTTAAACGCTGGGACAAACTCTGCTCTTTAAATGATTCTGCACATGCTCAGATAGCGGGCCCGTCCCGCGCGCTGCGCCGCGGCCTGTTATTTTTAACACTTAACGCCCTGCCCGTAATGACAAAAGCAGCGAGGGTGCAACAGTATATGAAATGTAAGGTGTACCGCGCCTGCTTCGGGGGGGGGGGGGAGCAGCAACCGTGCAGCGCTGCAGCCCCTCGGCATCCTCTCTGCTGCTGCGTGGATGTGCGCGCTGAGCTTCCCCCAGCATTTGTTTTGAACTCCCCCCGTGTCGGGCTAAGCCACACAATCACGCAACAAAGACCTTTTGTTCCGTGGTAAAACAGCTCTGCTCCGGGGAGCCGGCGGAGGGCCACAGAACAAAAGGCCTTTCGCACTGTCCCAACAAGCTCATGAATCAAGCCAGCAGCAGGCTGAGGACGGCGCTGCCAAGAGAGCCACCGAAGAGCAGGTCCGCCAGGGTCCGGCAAGGAGGAGAAGATGACTTTGAGGAAGGGGAGGGGGGACATCCCGGGGAAAGAAGTGGAATTGGGCCGGACGTTCACACATGGACAGGAGAGAGTGACGTAGTGTGTGCGGGGTCAGGGGTCAGAGGTGGGTGAGAGAGATCAGACCACTGGATGAGGAAATGGAAGAAGCAGAAGGGTTGGAGGTGGGAGTCCTGTGGGGGGGGATCACTGTAAACACGACGCTGTGTCAACGTAGGAGCTGCCTGTGCACCCTAGATTATAGCAGGGCAGGACGGAGGGGGGGTTTGAGCCTCGCGACTGGCCGATGGTGACTTGATGACCCGTCAAGGAAATAAATATGCTTGGTTTTGTTGGTTTTGTTTTTTTTACAAATGCAGGATTATTTCCCCATTCTGACAGGTCTATCAAACCCTCCCGCACAAAGAGCTACTCTTGTGGCCGAGGTTCACCTTTTCCACCCAGTGAGGGAGTGGAAACTGGTGAGGAGGAGAGGAGGGAGAGAGAGAGAGAGAGAGAGAGAGAGAGAGAGAGAGAGATTGGGGGTGACACTCATCACTAGACATGCGTATGCGCTCATTTCCAGAGAACAAGGCCTTCATTTGTCGGTTTATCCGTACCCTGCTTTTACTCACCATTGGCGTTCTTCCCGCAGATCAGGTGCTCGTAGTGCTGCAGGACCCCCCACAGCTCCGCGTCATTGTTCACCACCACCTCCGAGGCCTCGGCGGTCACTGGGGCGCCCGCCGACCCCGACTCCGAGCCCACGTGACCCCTCTCGGCCATCAACACCCGGCTTCCTATCTCCTCAACCAGCGCCTCCATGCAGGCCGTCAGGCAGATGGCTGCGTACTCGTGGATGCGCACGGAGATGCGGGTGTCCACCATCCAGCGGAAGAAGCGCCCCACGGAGAAGGAGAGGCCGCAGCGCGCCGACTTGCCCTTGCGGAGCAGCTCCCCGGCGCTCATGCTGTACATGGAGATGGCCTTGACGGTGGCGCAGACGCAGTGGTCGGCCAGGGCCCAGCTGAGCACCAGGCGGATGGCGCTCTGGACCTCGAAGCGCGTGCAGCGGCAGTGCATGACGCTGAGCCGCTGCGCCTCTCTGGAGATGCGGATCAGGGCCCTGCGCAGGAGCAGGGACAGCCTCCTGACAGCCTCCGCCGAAAAGACAGGTGCACCGGCCCCTTTCGGCGTCCCACTCTCGGCTACTTTGCGCAATATCTTGGCCACGTCCTCTTCCCCCCAGGGAAACTCTTCCAGCTCAGGTAAGCGCGGGCACTTGGAGAAGATGTCCTCCGGGTCCTCGGGCAGGACGGTGTTGACAGTGTCCCAGCTGTTGTTCCTGCTGTTCATGGAGCCGGAGTAGTACCACCAGTTGCCCCGGTGGGGGGCCGTCATCGGGGCCTGGGAGTTGGACTTGGAGGACGACAAGCTGAGGGACTTGCACGAATCCCCCGCTCCGTACCCAGAGTCCAGCGTCAGGTCCTCCAGGGTCTTCATGTGGACGTTGCTCAGGCCAGCCATAATTGTGACACGGATGTCCGCGGATGGTTCGAAAGGAGCGGCAAACCTGGTCAGCGGCTCACCTGGAAGCTCAAATAAGAGAAACGAAACTCCCCCCCCCGAGCCGGACCAGCTGGTTACACAGCGACGCACTGCCGGGACATGGTGCGTAAAGGGGCTCCGTGCAGGGCAGAGGACACACGCTCCCAAACCAACTAAAGTTTTCCAAAACACGCAGTTTGCGTCAATAAAGTGTCACAAAGATATCGAGTCAGCAGCGTCTCAGCAGTGAGAAGAACCAACTTATCTGCAGCGTCCTCAGTCTTTAAAAAAGAAAGCGCAAGGAGGGTCTTCCCCGCGCCCCGACCGCGTTCGCCCCAGATCTACCACGAACACAGGCTGCTTCGCGTCGGCTGCTGAAGTCGAGAAGTCATGCCTCGTCCCGTCCCGAGTGGAGCCGGACCAGAATCAGCCCGGCGCAGACGCCGCGCTCCGGAGGCGTGGGGGGGGGACGCGGGGCGGGGCCGCGGCGACCTCACCAACCAATCAGGGGAGGGCGTGGCCGTGCGCAGCCAATCAGAGAGCTGGAAGGGTTCGCTGAAGAAAGTGGAATTGAACTGTTTTCATTTACACTGAAGAGAGATCTTCAGATTCCGCGCATGATAATTACAGTTAGGGACGATATCGTGCACATTTATCACATTTAACATCAATATATGTGTATTTATTATAAAAAAGCCCACTTTTTAAAATGTATTTTCCTTCTAAGTTACCACTATCTCAGAGTGGGCTATGGTTATTAATAAGCAGCACGTAACTTCACTTTTGAATAGGCCTAATTAATCCGGGCTATCTGCAGGTTTTTTATTTTTTGTACATAATCCAATCTCACCTGCAGCAACTATTTAAAGTCCTGAGCGAGTGTGCATTGAAAGTGCGTCTTAAAAGCTTATGTGAGCCTGCAAATAAATGTGAATAAATAGATGTGTGTTACATTTAATAATAAGATAATACACCCTGGCTTATCCATTTTGGATATCCGATGACAATGCAAAGGCCTTTAAGCATGAGCAAATCCTCTTACGGAGCTTAAGCTTCTGGATGACTCTTACCACTCACTGTTATTCAGTCATATGGTGAAACACCCATGAGGACACACGAAACAAAACACTGCAGAAGAGGCCTGTGACGACCTGCCTCCCATCAGGTCACACTTACCTAACCACGTATGGGTGTGTCTTCTGGGAATGGAACACAATTCACCAACAGGTTTTAGTGCAAATGCCTGTGAAACTGAAACATCAGGAACAGGCCATCACAGAATACACATGCATCTAGAAAGTGAGCCTGACCGGGACCTCAGTCCAACTCTGACCTTTATCTTAAACCGATTCCTAACCCTCAAACATCTGAAGCCATAAGGACGAGCCAAAATGCCATCACTTTGCAACGAAATGATTGTTCTATATACAAGAACCCAGATGTTTGTCTCAGGGGGTCAACCTTCCATTACCCTCTCCAGTGTTTAGCTGTGAGATCAGAAGGCGCACTGGGACGCAGAAGAGATCACAACGAGCTGTTCCATCAAGACGTCATGCGTCCGTGTCATTTAGATAGTGTTTCCTTCATGGACTCATGCAGTCCAAGGGGGGTGTGGACTGAGTTCACCACTTTGGAGCAGAGTAACACAGAGCTGGTATCATAAAAATACAAAACAAAACATTCTGCAATTGATTAAATCTGCATGGAATCCGGTCGGCTCTGGATCCAAACTGTCAGCTTCATAACTTTACGCTTTTCTCCCTGCGTGGGTCATGAAACACAATGGGTGTATTATTAGATCAGCCGAGTGTGTAACTGTGATCTCAGCCTCAGAGGGTAAACACTTGCAGAGGGTTTAACATGATATCAGTGTTTGCTTGAACATTTCATGATCTCACCTTCAGTACAGTCCAAGTATGGAGAAAGTAAAAAATATATACCAATGGAAAGATTATTGTTTGTCTTTTTACACGTCATTCTGTTTCTGAACCATGGTTCAATATATGTATTGATTCTACTTTTTAAATAAATTCAACGCGCCGTGTGTCCTTTAAGCACCTATACTGTATATATTTGCGTGGAGCACCCCCGTGTGGTCAAAGGTGGTACTTCGCAAACACACAACAGATGCAGAGCATCTAAAATAAGCATCAAAGTTTATTTGCAAAAACAACAACAAATCAAAATAAAATTACAATACATTCTTAAAACCTTTCTATACAAAACAATTTCACAGAAATTACCTTGGAACATATTTTCCTATTTTTCATGTATTTGAATCATCTGACACACATAAACCCATGTCAGCGTTAAATTAAGTACAGTATAGACTGTTTTTCCTGTAGAGGCAAGATGGGTCTCGGAGGGCATTTTGACAATCGCGTAGTCAGCAACTGATCGCTAACGACCTTTATACCCATGTGACACACGTCTCCCACCATTCAATGTTAGCAGTACCAAGTTGTGTGGACACCAGCGGTGAGGAGCTGCAGACTCATGCTGGTCCGAGGTTCTTTTGTTACTCAGTAGTACCATCTCCTGCACCCATGAGGCAGTTTCTAACACACTGACACAGCGGTGACCCTTAACATAGAACCAGATTTCCTTCTCTTACAGTGTAGCTGAATATCCAGTGACAGTGCCGTAGGCTGATAAATAATACTATATCTGTCTGTAGGTGTTTCCTTTTGGCTTTAGTTTAAAAACTTCCTGCAGTCAAACCCTGATAAAGGCACACATTTATGGAACACCAACGTGTATAAAACATGGACAGGATTCCCTCCTGCTGGAGCTGAAGACACACTTTACAGAAGTGTGAGAAAGTCTGAACTTTAACATATAATAGCATTACTGTATCACCCATAGCGTCACTTGTGTTGAACTTCAGTTGTATATAAATTCACTTGTCACCGACAGCAGGACCATGGGTGTAGTGTGTAATACTACAGTATTTTGTAAAGATGCAGCAGACATTTGAGTGTCACTGACAGAACAGAGACAGAAATGAGCTCAAAGAAAACAAAAGAGAGGCCGAAAAAACAAAAGTGTGTGAAACCGAGCTTAAGTTTAAAACCAGGCCCCAGCAGGATTCTTCACCTCAGACCTCAGTCCTGGTAAATATGATCCAACAGATTGCAGCTGATGTGTTTTGGATATACTGTTTACAAGACTTTCTAAACTCCACCATGTCTCAAACTAGTCGAATTACACGTTGACACACATTCTGTTATACTCCAGTGCAAGAGTGTGTTAGAAAAAAAGATTTTCTAATTTTTCATTTGTTTTGTTAGAAAAAAAGGTGCGCACGCGCACACGCACACACACACACACACACACACACACACACACACACACACACACACACACACACACACAGTATGTACACACGCAGCTCCAGTCTGAAAACACTGCACCAGAAAAAAAAAGGACAGAGAAGGATAATAAAAAATAACTCTTCTCTGCACAGTAAATTAGTCAGTGAGATAAAACGCGTTTATCTGCCCGGACGGCTCGCTTGCACAGTCAAGTCTTCACACAGGCATTTACAGGAGCCCATTCCACAAAAAGAAACAGGCAGAGTTCACACTAAGCTCGTTTAGGTGTGCCTCTCTTGCGCACAGTGGATCTGCAGGAATGTCCGGGAATCCCTAGGGGGCGCTATCCCTTAGGGGTTTTCTTGTTCTGAGCGTTCCACATGCCTCGTTTGGAGTGGTAGTAGTGAAAGAAGTTCCTCAGCCGTAGTCTCTCCACCTCCAGACCATTCTGTAGTACCCTGCATGCCAAAAAACACAGTTACTACTGGCAACTACCCGCGATGAATTGAGAAAAATGATGACACACTGTTCATGACTTAAAAAATAAACCCTCACTGTTTTAACCTATATATCATAAAACACATGTTTAATCCTTTGAATGGAAAAAGTACATAGATTAATATTTAAAAGACCATCTGGTCTTGGTTGTGAGCTCACCTGTCCAGCAGCTCCCAGTCCTCTCCACCCCAGCGGTCCTTGAATTCCTCCGTGTTCATGCCTCCGATCTTATCAAAATCGGACTTATAGATTCCAAACAGACCAAATCCGTTTACCTCCCAGTATCCTGAGAAAAGAGGCCAACAAAGTTCACGGGAATAACTGGCCCCATTGCTCTCCATTGCATCAACAGAGAAATGTGATAAAAGGACTCCCGTGGAGTACGTGATGATGACGCAACAGCGTTTAACTGTGCGTTCTAGCTGAAAACCAAAGGAGCTGTCTGCAGCACACAGAGAAAGATGCTCATTTGGCATGCGAGCGTGTTACCGTCGGGCTCCCGCGGCGAGCTTCCACAGCCGAGCCTCATGACGATGGGAGCGAAAGCGAGGCGTCCCTCCACGCAGTGCTTCCTGATGCTCTCCAGGATGTTGAGGGGAAAGTGGATGTGCAGGTCACACAGGAACACGATGCTGTGGCTGTCCTGCAAGAGGAGGCGAGGACACGCGTGTTTCGTGACGCGGGGAGAGCGCGACGATCGCGTTTTCAGACCCGAGAGGTTTGGTGTACCCCGCTGGTTAATGTGGGACTGCATGGGTAAAGAAGCTGAGCTGAGGGCGCAGAACCAGCCGCGCAGCAGAGGCATCAGAGGCCTGTCTTCACTTCAAGAGCCCGCAGGTCGCTGGGACGTGAGTGACAGCCCCGTCCTCCCACCCTGACAGCGCTGACACTAAACTGCCGGATCAACGTCTGTCCAATTTCCCAGCAGCTGCACGCCCCCCAGTGTGTGGGTTTGCATGAGTGTGCGATAAAGACGCAGCGGGACATAGGTGTAAGGGCACGGGTGCGCGCGCGCACACACTCGGGCGTGCAGATAACCTGTGAGATGAGCGGATGTGACAGCTGTGGGGTACGCATGACAGGCGGAATGCAGCGAACTGTCTGAGCGATTCCCAGTCGCCCACAGCTGGAGAGGACGGATGAAAGCAGGAGCCTCGTCGAGATGGGCGAGACGCCCGGCAGACGGTCCCGGCACCGAGGTATTGATTATGCATGATGGTTTATTCTGGCTGTCTGTCAAATCAGCAACAGTCCTGCAAGTGGACTAGAAGTGGCTTTTCCCTGCCAGCTCACATTGTTGTCTGGCTTCTGTGTGTTTGTGTTCTCTGACCTCGATTGTGTCCACTCCAATCTGGAGCCCCGCTGAGCGCTCGAAGTTGCCTTCTCTCCGCAGATAATCATATCTAAAAGGAAGCAGAGGCACAGGCGTCACCGTCTGGGGCGGAGCCGAGGGGCCGTGGGCGAGGGGCGCGTACCTGGGCACGCTGCTCTCCCTGAGCGCCTGCTCCACGTCCATGTCCTCACTCTCAAAGTCCACGATGATGATGCTGAAGTTGTCGTCCTTGGTCTGCCGGTGGAGATTCTCCATGTCGGAGATGAACTGCTGCACCCAGCGAGCCTGGTTTTTCACTGACAGGCCGGAGAATCAGGCGGTAAGAGAGGACAACAGGATTAAAGATGACAAACAGGATTAATGACATTGGAGTCACATGAATAAAGAATGTGCTGCACACTTCTGCTAAACCAGTAAAACTACATGAAAACTTGTTCCAGCACGTGCCAAAGAGAGTTTGGTTTGCAGCCCAGGAGCTATTTTTTTCTGGATGACTAAAAAATGAGGCTAAATAATAATAATAATAAAAAGTGTTATTTTAAACTGACCTGGTACCACAAAATGCACCATGACGTCTTTTCTCCACTGCAGCATGACGGGCTGGCAGAGCAGAGGCTTCGTGTAAGCAGTGCTCCCCGGGGTCGCCCCGGGACGGGAGGGCGACCTGTTGGACGGCGTCAGCGGCGGCGTGGTGAGGCTGGACGTGGCGGCGGACGGAGCCGAGGCCGGCGGCGAGGCCAGGGCAGAGTCGGTGTTCTCCAGGCTCTCCTCGCCCTGCCTGCCGCGGTGGAGCAGCAGGTAGATGTACTCTGACAGGCGCACCACGCTGCGGCCCCTCTCCATCAGCTCCAGCTCCACCAGGTAACGGTTGCCCCTCGCCGAGTCGCGCCGCTTCTCGATGTTGATGATCCGCAGCAGGGTGTAGATCCTGGCCACCACGAGGAAGGAGAAGGAGCACAAGTCAGGCGTCTGGGAAAGCGTGTCGGTGATCGCTGCCTCCACCCTCCCGTTAACCTTACCCTCCGTTCCGCTCGTTGAGCTTCTCCATGTACTGCGCCAGCACGTCCACCACTTCGCTCTCCGCCAGCTGGAGGTTACCCGACACGTTGCAGCGCAGGTCGTTCCAGTCCGATCGCAGCAGCTCAAAGTCCATGGGGTTGACCGAGAAGGTCCTCTGCCAGTTGATGCTGTCCTCGGCCCACCCTGGCCGGGCCTCCACCTCCTCGTAGCTGTAGTCCGACAGCTCGCCCTCCTCGGGCTCGCGGTCTGCGTCGGGATTGGAGCGGTTGGCGTCCTGGTCGAGCTCCGCCAGGTTGGGGTCTGGGTCCATCTGCTGCTGGGACTCGATGATCTCTGAAGTCCTGAGGTAGGAAGTGACCCGTACTTGATCCTGGAGTGTGTTTTCTGTGGAGTTTGACCTTGGCAGTGTAACTGGAGGATGATGGGATAATGAGGTTGGGGACTTGGTTTTGCTGGGGAAGTCAGTGGGGGTACTCGGTGAAGGCTCTCCCTCCCTCCTGCTTGTCTCAGGCTGTTTGGCTCCTGTTGCTCTGCTGGATGACCTCTGAGTGCTTCCATTCTGCACACCCATGCTTCCGTTGCGAGGAGACGACCTTCCTTCTCTTGCTGGGGGGTTCACCCACAGCTCATAGGGGCTTACGAGACTCCTCCCTCCTGTGACGACCCCCCCTGTACGCCCTTTAGGACCCAGATTGACTAACTTTGTGGTCTTCCCTGTTTGGTAGAGAAAGACCCCTGGGAAGACTTCTCTGGGGTAGCGTGACACCTTCTCCTCCTTCCTCTCTCGCCACTGCTCCCTTTCATGCTCCTTCTCTCGCTCTTTAGCTGCACGTGGCCGGGTGATGTAGATCTTGTTCTCCTCTCTCTTCTCCTTCTTGTTTTCAGGGAACTTGTTGAGTTTGAGTCGGGGGCTGTGGGCGGAGTTGCTGAGAATCTGCCTGGCTTGGCTGGTCAGAGCAGAGAGGGACGACTTTTGAGCAAAGAGCAGCGAAGACCTCATTTTAGGCGGCACCTCGGCTCCTACTCCTCCTTTCCTGCCAAGACCCAATTCTGAAGGTGCGCTGCGTAACCAAGACAACGATCTTCCTCGGACCACGTTGTCCATGTCGGGCTGAAGCGCTCCTCTGTGAGGCTCCTTCAGGCCCTTCCTGAAGTCCCGCCTCGTGTTTCCGTTTGTATGATCTCTCCCCCAGTCTCTGTCCCTGTGAGGAAAATGTCTCCTTCCTTTGCTGTGCACCATACTGCCCACTGCTGCCTCCTCCTCCTCATCTGGGTCCACGTCTTCCTCTTCTGCCTCTCTGCCGGCTGGTGTGGGCCAAGGCTTTGAGTGGTGCTGGGGAGGGCTGGAGGTGTGACTGCTCTGACTGGGACGGGTGGGCTTCTTGGGCAACTGCGTGCCAACAATCTCAGCTTCATCATCTGCGTCTATCATCTCTTCCTCCTCCAGGAAATCTAAACACGCAAGGGGGAGATAAAGTTTAAAAAAATCAATCAAACTGAAGAAATAGTGGATTAATAGAGCGAAATGAAGATGGATGACCATTGCCAAATCATCTCATACAAAAGCTGGAGGCTGGGATATTAGCACTAAACCTGAGGACTGATCCTGAGCAGTACGTTTAGTTTTCAGTTTGGCCTAAATAACGAGGAGTTGCAACGATTACTGCAGCCCTTCCATCACGTGATTTCTTTTTAGAGGGCTCTCCTGCCATCCATCTTTATTTGCAGTCTAGGGTAAATATCTGTGATGTGCGTCGATGGGCGAGCGTGCTCGTGGTCATTAATAGATACCATCTGGGTTAGGGAAGAAGAACGGCCTGTCATCTTCCTCCTCATCCATTTTCATATATTTGTAGAACCCAAACCTGCCAAATAAAACAAGAAGCAACAGACACGCACGCAGGGTGAGGATTCCATGTCTCTCGTAGCATAAATAATAATAAATGTAATCGTTTGCTGAGAGATCGTATGAATCACTGCCATTCGATCCTCTCTTGAAAACTTATTTTCTATAATCGTTGTACTCCTTCATAATATACGAGACAGTGAGGAATGTTCTCGCTGCTCGCTAAGTGATTAAAATGTCTCGTACTTCTCCAGGTAGATGGGGGATTCTCTGTAGAAGCACTTGTTCTCCCTTTCCATGTGGGTGAGACGTGTGAAGTCATTGGGGTAAACGAAGGACAGGTAGACCTGGGGACAAGAAAAAAAAATCAAAACTGATAAATACGTGAGCGAATTCTCATTGATAAGCATTTTGAAAGCGTAAAAATTAACAGTGGAAACACAATTTCCTTCATTGTCATGGCTCAGGGAAAATGTTAACTATGTTTAAACTAAACGTTGCACACGTGTGTCACTCCTGGATTACAAATCAAGGTTTCCATGGATTATGTTTGCAACTGCTGTAGTAGCACATATAATCCTATAGAGGGGACCAGAGGTCAGCGCTGCCTTCCACCGCTTCCCAACCCTTGGCCCCCCTCTCTTCTGCCCCAGTGATGGTTGGTTACGTTCCCCCCTTTGGTCACATGAAAAATGTGAGCTGTGACTTACAAATTGTAGGCCCTGGTATCTAGCGATGGGGAAATCTTTGACGACGTAGGTTGGCGAATAAAGACAGGCTGGGAGAACGTTTTCCAATCGAGACGGGTGGATCATGGGAGCTGAGCAGAAAGGGATAGAGTCACGTAAGTACCTGAGGTCAAGTGCAGGCAAATATTGTGCAGAACTGCGGTCTAATTAATCATAGGAGTAATAAAACTGCAACGCTAACAAGGGGAAAGATCAAAGCAAAGATGACTGTTGATTTACTGCTGAAGAAGGTGTCCCTGGGGTCCGGCTTCAGCATATCTGCTCCGTGGTGTGCGGTGCTGCCGCCCCCCTCCAGATCCTGAGGCTGAACGTGGTCTGGGAGGCGGCTGTGACTGGCAAGGGTCTGCGGGATGTGATCCACACTGTTCATCTTCAGGCTGGACTCATCTTTAAAAAACGCAGAGAGACGCAGATTGAGGAAGACACGAGTGAAAGGAGACAACTTTGAAGTTGCTCTTTATGTTGGGGCTATTAAATACGTGAAGGTTTAGAGTGGAGCCATAAAACTAGCTGTAAATACATCTGTAACCGAATGGCCTGGAGTGTTAAGCTTTTTAAGAAAAGTGCTCACATGTGAGACATTGATAGATGGTTTTTGTGCACATATTCTTGTGTTTGAAATGTTGTGTACTTATTTACAACATTCCTATGCCTTCAGTTTGTGTTTTGAATTTGCGAATCGTTGTTAAAAATCGGCCCCATAGCCAAAGAAGAGAGACTAATATGGTCATAAAAGAAGAAGAGAAATGAGGAGCACAGAAACCAAAGGTTGGAAGAAAAATAAAAAGTTATAATTCTTCCAATCAATAGACAGGGAAGAGAGAGATTAATGACATGTCAGGACCCGAGGCCTGATGCGACAAATGCTTTATAATTAACGATGGTAAGCATCATTTTTATTCCACAGGGATCGGAGATTCTGCTTTTATTTTATTTATGCACAGTCAGCCACCGAAAAAAAACTTTATTGGTTGTCCAAAGAAAACTTTGTTGGTAACACAATACCAACCTTCACATCAAAAGAAGTAACCTCTCTTATATATATATATTTTTTTTTTTCTCTGAATAAAATAAGACCTGGCTGATAACGTTGGTAAAACGTTTCATCTGTCCTATCACAGGTTTTACTTTTACTACAAAGTCATGAACACCGGAGGAATTAACCGGTTCCCAAGAACGACTCCGTCCATCTCTCAAAGTGTGGCTACAACCACAAAGTTGGGAAAATAACTTCACGGGAGGAGCGGGGATTAACGACTGGAGGGAGGCACGAGAAGACTCGGTAATGCTAAGACCCAGCAGGTGACCTCATACGGGACACAAGGCCTCCTTCTTCTCGGATGCTATGAACAAGAAGTCAAACATTCTCCAGCAAACCTGCAGCTTTGCCTTAAAAAACCCTGAAATTTCCCCACGTCATTTCCCCCGGAGCCGCCGCTCTTGCTTATTAACCGCACCATGATAGTCTGCTATTCTTGGAGCTACAGTTTGACGTCTGCTCAAGAGCTCGCGCTCTCATCTCTGCAACGAACGACACCTACAGAGAGAAAAAATGGAGTCGCTAACAGATTCAGTATCTCCTGTTTATCTTGCACAGCAAAGAATTTTAGTGCCCTTAAAGTGACAACCTGCTGCTGATTTATGCAAAAATACAGAGGTGGGAAAAGGGAATGCCAAGTTTAGCCATTAGCAAATGAAGACAGGAAGTTTAGCAAACTCTCAGTTGAAGAAAAAGCCCAGATTTAAAATAAATTTAGTTCACAGCAAGACGAAGAGGTTTGGGGGTAGTGAAGAGCTCTGGGGCCCGTCTGTGTGATTGAAGCATGTTTTCCCTGTGTCCACATGGGATTTTCCACACATTAGGCAAACTGGAAACTCTGAATTGCCCCAATGGGCGATTACATGAAGGGATGCATGTGCTCTGCAACGGGCTGGCAACCTTTTCGGGAACATATCCCTGCATCTCGCTCAGTGACTGCTGGGAAAGTCTCCAGCACCCACCGTGACCCTGATTAGGAATAAGCAGCTGTTAACAGAGAATGGATGGATGCAGAAATCTGCAGAGGCATCCTGTGAGGACCTTTAAAGTAAACATGACAGAAAGGCAGTCCGGGCAATACATCAACAGCTCCCAAAAAGCCTTACCTGCGTACAGGGAGATGTAGGCCGAATCTATCACTTCATACTTCAGGCCGGGGAGGAATGGACGCCACTGTGTGTATGAGAAGATGGGTAAAGGGCTTAAGAAATAGGAGAAAACTGCTACTGGTGAGTATAAATCATGCATCAGTGCTTGCACAACTGAACATGATCCTGTCAGCATCCCAAGATGGAAGAGGCGCCACATATTTATATTAGTATACGAAACATAAAAAGGAAAACATGAAAAAGAAGTGTAGTTCATTAACATGGAAAAATGCAAAGTGCACGGAGCTGTGGGAAAGATGATGGGAACAAAAAGGAAGATCTACTCCTGACCTATTTGAGGGAAATGAGAGACAGACACACAGAGAAGGGTACTATTCTTCTAAATAGATTTCACAATTACCATGTCACTTCTGGTTACTGGGGGTGTAATCACAGGAGACAGGTCATTTTCTAACCTCTGGGCTGTGAATATAAACGCCTCCTCTGGGTCATGCAAATTCCTCCGTGCGGCCACGCACACAACAAAAGCGTGCACGCACACGTGCGCTGTGTGTATTCTCAAAGCAATCCGCATTTTATTCTGGTTCTAACACTAACAGCCGATGGGCACGAGCTCATTCCAGGATTTATTTTGTACAGCTTACAAGTCGTCCCATCAGGTGCACGTACTACAAGGACGCAGCACGCCATGGCGCAGAGCCGCAGCCAGGCGCAGCTCCGCAGGACATCCAAGACTTAAAAAACATACTGTCATCAGTTCAGGAGCGATGGTCCTCAAGGTTAAGTCAGCCAGTTGCCAAAAGTGTACTCAACGAAGGACAGAATTGGAGCCAATGTAGGAGCTCTAATGGAACTCGTGTGGATTAGAAGACAAACAGGAAAGTCAGAAGCAATAAAGACCAATAAATTAATGAGCTGCGAGTGTCAAAAGGTACGTCGGGGGATTCTTTGTAAGACAGCTTTAACAGTGAACTGCAGGAGGAAGGGGGGGGGGTTGCCCTGCAGTGTGTCAGTTATCAGTTATCTCATGTTTGCGTGTCACAGTTACGTGTGGAGCAGGTTTTCATTTAAATGTCAATGGAAGGCATGTTTAATGCTGCTCCAGCTCCGCGTTGGGCTGCTGCCACATCGGGTGTAAACAGCGTCCGCGGTGAAACGCTATTGACAGGAAGCAGCCGTATGGAGCTGAGGCCTGTTTGTCAGTCAGTTCAACAGGGGAAAGAAAATCAATATCTATAAAAAAACTAACTATAAAAAAAAAAAAAAAGAAGAGGTTACAGAGCAAAATGGCAACGGCGCAGCTGCTTTCATCGCATTTCATCATGCTTGGTGACACCCAGTAACACGAGGTCCTGATGATGTTTTTATTACTTTGGAAATAATGGCTGCTGTTCTCATGTCAGGGTGTGTTTTCATGTCCACTGAAGTGATACACACACACTCAAACAGCCACACACATACATACACACACACTGACCGTTTCCCTTGTTTTATCATGAGCAGCTTTTTTCGGATTAGGAGCTTATTGCTTTTGAGGGAGCAGACTGCTGGCTGTCTTCTTCATTTTCTTCAATTATATTGGTTCTGCAATGCCTGAGGCACTACAGGTATTAAGCTGTTTTGTTAACATGACACTTAAGAAGCAGTGGCATAATGAAACAACGTGACCTTTCACATCTTTTAGAAAAGTAGTTCAAGTTAATATCTTTATTAAAAATGGGAAGTTAATGTGTCAATTTACTATACTTATATTTCGTACTTATATACTGTATCATGGAGTACATTGTGATTATCCTGGTTCCTTAAACAACTATCCATTCATGGGGTCAGGTTGTCGGGGCAATAGCCTTAAGAGAGCGCTTGATGCTTCCCTCTGTGGCCACTTTGTCCTTTCTGGAGGAATCTCTTCTGGAATCCCGAGGCACTCTGAGGCCAGCTGGGATATGTAGTTCCTCCAGCATTACCTTGGTCTCCTTCTGGTGAACCTCAGCACAGAGGAATTTGGGAGGCATCCTAATCAGAATCATTATCTGGCCCTGTCTAAAAACCTCCAAATCACTCAGCATGAATAAGTCATTTTTGCTAACAGGAAGAGAAAGGAGGTCTGTCTTTACCAGGAAGCTCCAACAGGTTGCCAGGCTGCCAAACTGTTGTGCATTTCCTCCCATTTTGAGTATTTAGGTCATACTGCTGGCCTAAAGTGAGTGTGTGATACAGAGAACGCTCAAAACAAGACAGATGGTAACAAGCCTTTCAACAACTCAACTGTCAAAAGATGGAATATTACAGAACAACACAGTTCATGTGGGGCATGGACGCATGAGCTACTGCCTCTGGTGACTAAAATGTTCTCTCCAACAGAGGAAAGAAGGAGGAAAATGAGCTAAGTGTGCGTGATGCCCACTGAGGAATCCAGACAGTCAATTAAGATGTTATGATGAAACGTGACCAATGCTGCAGTCAGGTCAAAAAAAAAACGAACGTAAACCCTCTTTTTCAGCTAATAATGCATCCTGTGAGTGCACAAAGCTCAGAAACCAGACTGAAATGACTCCAAGAGGTAAAATCTAAAAGCAGCGTAAAGATGAAAACTGCTCTTTTGAGAAAATTCAGATAAATTGAGGGGCTTGGTGATTTCTGTAAATGACTATAATTACATGCTTCAAGGTTTGGCTTCCTGAACCTTGGCGTTTCTAAAAAAAGTGAGAAAAATACCTGCTCTGAGAGGAATTTATGATTGATAAAATGTGGGTAACAGCAGCAGCGACTCTCTGCTCATTTGCACAAGGTGGAAGAGCAGGAACGCTGCCCGAGCCCTGCGAAGTGTCCTGCCACTCAGTGTGTGTGGACATGTCAGACAGAGACCATGATGTTGGCAGAATTGGCAAACGTGCCCTGTTCTGTTCCCTCTTCTCAGATTTGGTGCGGCTTCACGCTGAGCACACGTGACAGATGTGCGAGAGCCCAGAGATGATGTAAAGAACATTCCTCTGCCTCCTCCAGCGTGAGCGAGACAAATGACCATCCGTAGCTTCAGCGGGGCAGCAGGAGGCCCCCTGACTGACTCTCACGCGCTGTGTCAGTCTCTGCCCTCTATTCGGGACTTGAAGTTCAGTGGAGTGCAGGTCTCAGCGCCGCTGCCTCTGCACTCGAATGCAGCACAAGTGGATTTTCTAGACGGTGTTGTCATTTTCTCACACCCTGATGTTTGGAAGTGACAGGCTGGGAAAACAAATGGCGAGTTGGATACTGTAAATATGTGCAGGCACATCGCAGAACTGGTGCCATTTTATTCGAGATGAATTGTTTCTGACATCTCGAGAGTCTTAGGAATTTTTAAAAATGCATGCGCGGAGCTGCTGTCTGTCATGGCGACGCCTGCTTTGATAGTCGAAAAACAACCAACACTTTCCCGTTGTTATTCAACTAAACTGCAGCAGGAAGTCGATGAAACATGAAAATAATTAACAGGGCAGGCACCACAGCTGAAAGTTAACTACCACAACAGTGCGGAAACAAGGACGAAAGCTGCTGACTGATGATGGGTTCATCCGAACAGACACTTTCTATTTCCTGTCACTATTACATGAAAACAGCAGCTTGTTCTCTGTCCTGCCTGAGGTCAAACAAACACTATTCAGGAGAAGCAGACAGGGGCTGTTCATTGTCCTGACTTACTAGTCATAGCCAATCAAAAAATATGTACAGAATTGGGGTGATATAATAGCACAAGGGTGTCTTCAACATTCTCTGAAATGTTTAGGATTCAAATATTCAAATGCGTAATTAAAGTAAAAAGTCTGAAGACTTTGAACACGCAGCACTGGGCAAGATTGAAAGGTGAAATCATCTAAACTAAACTGTTCCAGCCATCGTAATGGCTGCGAGTAGCGTCTCTGGAGCCTTAAGTCACGATAAGTGATACAGTAATAAATTTATGCGAGTGGGCACTTTCCTTTCTAATGTTGAAGCGGGGTGTCATCTGTGGGATGGTGCTCTTTGAGGAACGTCTGATCGAATCTGTAGGATGAGAGGAGAAACTCCGCAACGCATCGGCTCTGCTAATGACTTTAACTGCCTCAAGTAGCCGAAAGTAACTTCTCTCTCTAACGGGAATAACATGAATGAGGATAACATCCTGTTATGTCAAAGGTTCTTCCTGATTATGTGAATAGATGTCCCTTTGAGGATATATGGAATGTCTATTGTTATTACCCTGCAATGAATCCTCTCTGGCTCAGAGCTTGATGAAGGCAACACCAGCTTTAAGTGTGTGATATATGTGAAGGTCCATTAATGGCCTGATGGGTAACCTGGATGCTTAATATTTACAGCTTTTGGGAAAAATGGAATCATGTCAGACCTTGATTTTTCAGCAGAAGTGTGTGTTTCTGCAGTCAGTCGATGTGTCTCTCCTTCTTCACTTTCTTCTCTTTATTGAACTCACTGGCGAGGCTACAGCTCCACAGAGCTATGACATCATTCTAACAGAAAACTAGCTGAGAGGAAAAGGCAGCTAAACATTCGAGCAGCTGCAGCCCTGCGACATGTCTCACATCAACATGAAAATACTCCACATATGGCTACAGAGAATGGCCTCAGTTATAAATGTCAACAGAGCTGTTCAAAGAGCTGACGCAACAGAGTGGTAAACACGAGCATCTGCCAGGCAGGACAGAGGTTTCCATACATCTCAGTTAGCCTTGCTGGAGTTGTGAAAGGGGGACATTAGACCCCCCTTTTAACTCCCACACTCGGCTCTATATGAACTTGCCACAACTAATTAGAACACTTTCTTGTCTTCTTTCTCTCACCCACTCCTCTTTTAATTACAGTGTTTAATGGCTAATGTTTCTGTCACACTGAGACATTTTCCATTAGGCCAGTGGAAAGGTCTTGTTTTTTTTAACTGACCCGAGACCCGCATGACATTTAAGAAATGTGCTGTTCACCCAGGCTGGTTTTGCCCCAAGTAACCCCAAAATGAAACGTAATTTATATATATATATATATATAAAATAAATGAAAAGGTTCAGTCACAGAGGAGCTTGATGGCTTCTCCTACTCATCCTCACTCAGCAGCCAACAGTTGATTCCATTCCCACTGGGACATGATGTGCCTGAACATTCCCTTCCTGTTTGCAAAGCTGTTTATGGTCCAGACTTCCTGTGTACACCTTCATTGAGGAGCAAATGCAAAGAAAGACCTTTCTTTCTCATTTCCTAAAGGCTAGTCTTCAGAATATTCATCAATCACTGTCTTTTGTTATGCAATTTCTATTATATTGTGACTTACACCCATAGAATGGGTGCCTGTTCCAGGCAGTAGTAACACAATGTTACATGACATAGTTGTCTTTGGGGTCAAAAGCCCTTTTTCTTTGGAATAGAAATGGTCAAAGTCCCTCCAGAATCTGGAACATCACAAAAATTGAATCACCTCTTCCTTGGCCCATTATCATTTACTGAAAATCTATAAAATTATATAAGTTATAAGAAGTTTAAAAAAGGTATAGTTAATAACTTTGAGTTATTTTGTTAATGAAAAAACTGACAAGCACTAGCTGTCCCATAACCTCCTCCCTAGGTGGAGGTAATTACAGGATAACACATAAATTCCCTCAGGAAAAGCTGATTCTTGACCATGCAGTGGAAGCCTGGCTTCAAACTACCAAGAAAAAATAGTCTGTGGCTATTTGTTCCTTAGGAGAGGAAGAAAAGAGTTTCTGCAGATTTATGTGAGCTTTGGGTTTATCCTGTGGCCTGGTCGTACTAAATCTGCTATTTCTGTCAAGTTGTGAAATGGATACAACTTAAATCACAGGCGGGGGTGTTGCCACGGCAGCCCAGCGTGCACGCCTACACACACTCCCGTGCCTAATGTTGATTTGCTGTGTAACTTTGATATGCTTCATTAAACCCTTCCTACAAACACAAATCCACTTTAATGGTCTCAAGAGTGGTCGCCTTGGGGTAAGAGTGGGTTCAGACAGAGAGAAATATGTTTTTTAATCAATCTAGATGTACATATCTGCCTAGTTGTTTGGTCCCTCTGCTCAACATGTAAAATAATAAAAAAAAAAAAAGATGATCTATTGTGTAAACTTTCAAATTCTTGCACGCCAACTGTTGCTTTTCTTTATTCTAATGAAGTTATTTAGATAAATGTTGGGTTTGTAGGGCGGAGAACAGTGTTCAATTCTTGCCTGAGAGCATGATTTTTAACCTGCAGACTGAAATCTAATCGATTCACTTCTAAGGAAATGCGCTAAATACAATTTCCAGCACCTTGCTGCATTAATGTTACTGAATCCTATCCTGAGGTGCTCCAAATAAAACCAAAGGTTGTTGTGGGTTTACTTCTTATTCTACTTATCAGTAGAATATTCATAACACACATCAAAGACCCACAATGCGCCACAGCGTTGAGGAGGCATTTGAAAGACTCGTTTGGCATTCTCTTCTACCATACTGGAGCACACACCTGAATGATCTGACTGACACAAAAAACTCTCTGAGCTCTCCAATTCCATCATGATGTTTGCAGAAGTCATCACTTCTGTCTCAGGAACATCGCTGCTGCACAGGAATATTTTAATTGGAACTTAAACAGGTAAATAAAAGCCCAAAAACAATCTAAGAGAACCTAATAGGAAGACAGAAATAAAAGAGGAGAATGGCCAAGAGCAATCAAGCCAGAGTTTGCAGACAAAATGCAAGAAAAGTAAAAATATTATGAACCTCGATGGTGTCACGCTGACAGAATAACTCCTGGCGATAGTCATCATGATGAAGTTAACCCAGGGCTGTTCAGGCACGCATTACATACATTCACCAGAGGTCTCTTTATATCATCTGTCCTCCCACTCACACCAGACACGTGTGCTGCTGAAACTTCAAAATTAAGCACCACTCATCTCTGAGCTTCCCCTGAAGTGGGAAACACCAATACGGAGAGAGAGAGAGTGAGAGAGAAGCAGTGAAGACTGTAGACACATTAAAGGAAAATAGAATTATAGAGGAAATACAGTGAAAAGCTGTGGTGAAATAAATTATAATAAAAAAACAGCTGTGGGACATGAGATAGAGACAGAGGGTGGTAAATATGACAAAAGAGTTACGGGATTTAAAGTCAATCTAATGTCAAGTTTCCAATGATCAGCAAAGATGAATGAAAAGCAAAGTCAAAAAAGGAAGGCGCTTCCTTCAGTGACCTTCCTCCTAAATCCTCATATCGTGCAGTGTCAGACTGAAGATCAAGTTGTGAACAAGTGCATAGCTGGAAGAAAATGAAATTTACACTCACCCCAACCTCCACATGATCTGAGCCCTTGTCATCCTGCTTGTGGAGGATCTCAAAGTAGTACTGTCTGGACGAGATCAGGCTGAGGACGGAAACAGAGAGCTGTTATTTATCTGACCATGGTGACACCTTAAACCTGGCTTCAGCAACCCACACAGATATTCAACCAGAAAGATTATTCATGGGTTACAAAACTCTAAAGTATCCCATCAGACTGGTTAATAAAGTCAAGAGTGGCTCCAACATACAGAAATGATTAAAGATATGTCAGGAGCACATCTGCATGATTGAATCGAAGTGGAGGAGAACTCCAGTCTGCAGGGAGATGGCAGATGAGCCAGGATGTTATCAGCCTCAGGTTCTAAATAAAACACTCCTTCAGAGGGTGTGAGGGGAGGATCAATGATCCAAGTCCGTCAACAATTCACATCCATACACAATTTACTATTTCTCCACAGCCCCTATTTTCAGCACCACCGCAGGGACACACAAACATCCCCCCCCACCACACACACACCCACACACACACACACAAACACACCAGGCGATGATGATCTATTCTTATCAAAAACACATTTTTGATAATAGGCCAACATCTGCTGCTGAAGAAGAGACACCCCAGCACTGCTGCTCACATCATTAACTCTTAAAACACACACACACACGTGCACACACACACACACACACACACACACACATATATACACACACACTCCAACCAACCCATCCACCCACACACACACACAAACACACACTTTTGGCAGGACCTTTAACAGAAGCGTATTTGCATGCATACTTGGACTGTTTACATAGTAGCATAAATTCATTAGCTTGCACTATTAATGCAACTCATTTGTATGTGTACTGAATATAAATAACAGGTTACACTCTTACACAAAACTGTGCATGCACCAACAAAGACTTAACACCTGCAAAGAAGCACAAAGTGCGCCTGTTACCGGAGATGGCCATGTTTGAGAGGGAAAAAGACGGAGAGGAGGGAAACACTGGTGGAGTCATACCTGCACACCAGCCAGACTGAATCACCACCTTTACACCTGCTGTTTGGCCCATTTGTCAGATTTAGATTTCAGTCGGACAGCTGTTACCCCACACGGTGACTGCATGTGCTGGAGTCCTCTCCTTTTATATTTTAATGCTGCAGGTGCAGCTGGGGTGCAGAGGTCATAACAGATGGAATCTGAGGTCATGCATTTGCCTCTGACACAACGCAAAGGGCCACGATATGGCCGCGATGGCTCATCTTTCCTCTGGGCCAGCCCACTCTGATACCCTTACTCCATGTATGAGACTGAGCCTTAAAACAAATGATGACACGAAAGCAGAGTGTGCTTGGAAACAGGTTCTGGTTAACTGAGCCAGCCTGGTAAGAGCAGAACACTGCTCCTCTAACATTTGGAGCCACACTTTCCTGCATATTCAGGTGTGATTGTTTCCGAGGATATGAAGGCTGGCTGTTCTTTCTTGTTCCCCTCATTTTCTTACTTTGTTCCAGTATTCCTTTGCTTGCTCTATGACACCTCCTCTCCCCTCCCTTGTCTTGTAATTTGTTATTTTCCTGACACAAACACCAGATCATCTTCTTCAATGGCGTCTTTGTTTGGAATTATAAACCATCCCGCTGAGAACGGCAACACAAAAAAGGATAAAAACGGAGAAACATTTGTCTGTAAAATGGTATGTTATCTTTCCTCTTACTTTGATTAATCTGAGCCATCGTTCTTTTCCAGTTGCCAGGGCACAATGCTGCTTTGGGTTTCCGCTAAACAAAAGCACATTTGAGGAATTTGGAGAAGAAGGACAAAGGCTGAAGGTGGGTGATCACGTGGTGACCTGTGCAGAAACGGTGATGCCTCACCCGGCTGCCCAGCCTTCCGTAACCAATAAATCACTGTGGGAGCAGGAGAGCAGTGACAGGCTGCTCAAGCCACTGTCCCATGAATAGGGAATATTTCTCTTTGCAGCTGCTGAAGTCAAGTAGCACTTTCAGCTCTTTTCACCCAGATTTCCCAGTCCTATAAGACTCTGATGGAGCGGAATTTCACTTATATTACAGGAGAAAACTTGAATAAAAAAGGAGATCCCACTTATTTCATATTCAAGGCACATAACACATCAGAGTCAGAGAGAGGAGTAAATCAAATTGTAATTAATATGACAGACACGGAGGAAAATTAAGTGTACATTCTGCACAGAGTGAGACAATTATTAGACACTTTCACGGTCACATTCAAATTTTATCATTTTGATGCCATTAACTCAATATATTTTTTTTAATTTTGGCAGTCCTGGCTCATTGACTTTTTGTCTTTTAGGAGACAGTTGTTGAAGGGTTTCAGGTTTCAGGACATATTGGTACGTTTCCTGATGCCAGGAATAATCTAACGTCAGAGCCGAGAGGATTCTATCTGCCACTATAGTCAGGAGGGATACCAAACCTCAGAACAGGAAGAATAAAAGCTACCAGCTGCACACACACACACACACACAAACACAAACAACCACACACAGACGCACAGACACAACCACACACCCCCACACACAGACAAATAGACATTTACAGCGGTTCACCCATTCAGCTAATGTTTCCTCATAGAATTTCACATTTTCTCAAATCACTGCATTTACCACTTCCACTGTAAAGGTCAGACTCTCTTGTGGTATTTGCTGTCTTGAATCCACAGTGACTTGCTGATTTCAACAGCGCTGCAATTCTCTGTTTGCTCTTGGTTTTGGTGCAGAATGGTGAATTCAAAATCATGCTGATCTAAATTATGATCAAATATATTTGATTTGTTCTCTCCAAAAAGATAATTAGTTAGTGTGGAACAACCAGAGCAAACAAAACAGTGTTTGCTGGTGTGTGTGTGTGTGTGTGTGTGTGTGTCTGTGTGCGCATGTGTCACAACAGTGTAGTGCAGGGGATGGATGACAAGGCAGTGCCGGTTGAAAGAGATGAAGAGACATGCAGAAAGACCATTTAGCCATAAATAGAAAATGAAGAGCAGAAAGGAGAGAGAATTATAAATGATTCCAGTATGAAGGAAAAATACATTACAGTGAATATCTGCAGACACGATTTCATTCAGAATTAGACCCAGAAGAGAGAAAGAATCACATAAAGGAAGTAGTGAAGGGCAAATTAGAGATAGGGAGAGGAAAGAATAGCTATTAGCGTTGTGAAGATGAGTTGAAGGCTCTAAATGACTGACTAATTTGAGTCTTTGTTCCACATTCCACATCGTTCTCAATGGAAGGAGCTGACAAAAGAGCTCGACTGGGCTGGAAAACACTGGAGGGGAGTCGGCTCACAGTGAGAGGTTTGCTGGATGCAAACATTTTTAGGTAAAAACCAACTGAACACAGGGGAATTTTACTTTCAGCGCCTGGATGAAAGCTCCTTGTTTAAAACATGCTAAAGCCTGCATGCCGAAACCTTGAAGACCTGCCAGGCATTCTATCCTGGTTTGAGGGGAGTTAAGCTGGAGTGAACGGATGCTGTACACTTCATTGCTAACCATCTTGTTCCCAATGGCAACAGTTTCCTCGCTCCTGTTCTTCAGTATCTTTGGTCTCTTCTCACTACGGTTCTCATTAATGCTATCTGGCCATCACCGGGCCCTCTTCTGTCGCGGTTTCATCCTCTCTAATACCCACAGGTGATCTTTAAATACAAGACCGTGCTTGTGAACGCTCCCCTCTCAACTACATTAATGATACCAGTGTTTAGATCTGCCCCAAGGAGACACAAACTTCACTCTTCTCTCTTTCGTGCTTGCTCCTCTCTCCACTCCATTTCTCATGGATTCCTCTAATCTATCAGAGAGCTATCACACTGCTCTCCCCTGCAGCCTCAATAAATCCTCTTTCTTCCATCCCCATCACCCCGCCCTGCCTCCCGTTCCTCCATCGCCTCTCACTCACTCTCCTCTCCCACGTCTGTCGCTGGTGTCCGACGCTTCTCACGCTGCCTCTGCTCCCTCCATTTCCCACTCATGCATTTATCTAACGCAGCATTGGTGTCTTAGGGACTTAAATGCATTTTACCCCTACCCTGCATTTTACCTTTCCAACTTTTATTCTAATTGTGGGCTGGATGTGTGGAGGTGTGAGCAAATGCTTTTCTCACAATGTATTTGCATTTCTACTGTGTAACATATGCTCTTTACATTTCAGCAATATTTACATAAAAGTAATTCTAAAACAGATGAGCGCATAAAGACAGGAGCTTTTTTCCCTTAACATCAATTAAAATAAGTCAGTGTGGCTCCAGAGAAATGATTGGGCCCTCAATACATGACAAGAATTTGGTGAACAACAGCTTTAAATTAATTGAAAAGGCAGAGCTCATAATGTTGCTTGCCTGTTAACCAATGAACTCCTGGAAAACCATGACAAATTCATCAGAGTCCTGCTCACTTCACAGCCTATTAACTGCAAAATACAGCCCATGGCCCTTCAACACTATATGCCTTTAACTTACAGGAAAGCAAACAAAAATAACGGTGGGGAGAGTTAGTGTGTGCATGGAAAGACGTTCCATTTCTACCAGCCTTCTGCCTTAAAATACTCTCCACCCAGCCTCCCATGACTCTGAGCCCTGGGCTATAATTGGCTGTTGTTATTGCTGACTCAACTAAATATTTAGCACGCTACAAATTCAGCGGAAGGCAGATTTTGTCAGCAAAATGCAAAACTTTTCAAATGATTATGCTAAAGGTCATGGGGCACTTAAAATGAGTGGAGTGAAATCAACTAGTTCCAAAGCAACACAAATGATTAATACACTGAATGATGAGAGGGGTTTCTCACACTTACACTCCAGTGCATGTTTAGGACAAATGTGTTCTGTTGAATAAATACCATCCCGCATACTTGAATAATATGTTCATTTGCAGCTTGCACACTTTTACACAGATTATTTTAGGCATAATCACACATTTTCAAAATCGCCATATCTCAAATTGATACTACAGAGGTACCTCTAGCAGAGATCTCTTTAACAGAGGTCTGAAAAACACTCAATATTTGATGAGATGAGTCCTTTTTTTCTTGACTTTGTCCTGCCTGGACCTCTGGAGTGACTGTATATCTGTTCCCTATCTGCTCACATTAGAATTTCTGTGTTTTTTCCGAACTGAGTGCACCATCAATTGTCATCACAGGATCTAACGTAGGTGTTATTAAGCAGCATCCAATTATTTTGAGGGAAAGAGTTTGAAGGCTGCTGCTGGAGGCAAGAAAGAAGACTGTGTACACCAAAGGCCAATCGGTATTCCTGCGATGTGCACAAGTACGATACTTTCATCTCTCTAAAGGCCCAAGCTTCTACCCCAGCTAATATCCAGCGGTGTTTAAATGATTCAATTATAGATACTGAGAGATTGCATAGTAAAATAACTGGTCATTCTCTACTGAGTTTCCCTGGTTGCCTGGGAAAAAAAACCCACTCTTAACTCTCCTTCCAACCAGAGAGTGAAAGGATGAGAATGTAACAGAAGAATGAAGAGAGGGAACAGGTAAGAATGCAGTCTCAGGAAATAACACACCAATGCCCACGTATCTCCAGGGGGACTGGCTGTAAATGTCATTTCAGCAGAGTTTGTGAACTAAAAAAATGCTGATCAGAAAACCTTCAAAAGTCTTTCTACTTTCTGCCCTCACCAGGCTGCTGTCAAAGGTCAGCAGCACACAGGTTTACTGTCAGTCACGCACTTTGATGAAGGGCAAAACCCCCAAAATGACCAGACGAATGTGACGACAAGTGTGGGCTGAAGGGAAAATTAATTTGGAAGCTGAACTTATTTAGTCAGAAGGCAGACGTAGGCAAAAGTCTGCTTCCCACCATAGTTCTGAGTTATCCAATTTTAGCATTTGTCAAAGAGTGAGTGGAGGCAGAGCGTTGGCGTCAGTGTTCTCATCTGACTGCTTCAGCGCGACACATCACGCCGTAGTGACAGCACCTTCAGGCACCGTCAACCTTTAGCTCTGGGAGTTTCAGTGGAGGTGGAGGCCGAGAGCCACGCATAAAAATGGGACGTTTTGAGGTTGACATATGCAGCATTAACTCATGACAAACACATTTTAGTGCCATGCAGAAAAACGTGGGAGAGACACACAGAGTCAAGAGAAGGAGCCTAAGTTAGTTCTCCCTCTCCACAAATACACACTGTATCAACGGCTCCAGCTGGAAAAAGACAGGTGGTTCGGGGGGGGGTTTGCAGATCTCCCAGACAATTGTGGTGATCCCACCTCTCAGTCCTTCCCTTCGCCTAGCGCAGGCAAGGCCACGCCCACTGGTTACACCACTGAGAACTCACACGCACGCGCATGTGCGTCTCCTGCCCTTTTTTACGACTTCAAATTCAATTCCCAAATGTAACCACCATTAGTGGCAATAGACAAAGTGGGATGTGGGGAAAAGGCCATAAAATGGAGTGAAATTGAGAGAGGGAGAAAGAGAAAGAGAGAGAGAGAGAAGGGGGGTGTGAGCGTGACTGGGAGAGGGAATGTGAAAGCTTGTTGGTGAAAATTGTCAGTTTGGGTTTCAGTATCCACAGAGGGACTGGCAACTGCAGGCTGTTTAAGTTATATCTATATCTATATATCTATATCTATATATCTATATCTATATCTATATATATATATATATATATATATATATATATATATATATATATATATATATATAGATATATATATATGCACACACACACACCATATAGGCTGTGTGGTGTGTGTGTGTGTGCGCAGGCACATGTTTCACAAGCCTTTGATTGTCTTGCATGGAGACCTCCAGTGAACTGCTGAACCACTCAACAACAATATGTTACATTCCCTGACAATATGATTCAACCTTCCAGCAGCCATTAGTCATTGTTCACTCTGCTCCACTTCAGTCGGCCGTGCGGCTCCAATGAACCAAGACATAAATAACAGCAGTGCAAAGAGAACAACCTTGCTGGAGTGGGAGTGTCTGCAGTACTTCTTTCAGATCTTTCCTTTCTTCATTTAAATTTCTGAAAGTGGTCTATCCATGTGATTATACCTTGCGTTGACGCTCATCTGTGTGACATATCCACACTTTAAGATGTTACTCTTGATGTTTGCCTTGGTCTGTTCTCCTGACCAGGAACAGCAGAGATGAAAGCTTCTACAAGGTATGTTTGCAGTAGGGAGTAGTCTTTAAATAATCTGAAACGGTCATGCTACTCTAGGCTTATTTTTATTCACTTATCGATTTAACTTAAACAAATGTTCTGAATTCCAGATGACAGAAATCTGTCTGATGCCCACAAGTACAAGTGCAGTGGCTTTTGAGCAAATATATAATGATAATTAATAAACTGATAATTTACTAATTCATTCATTATAGTTCTGTTATTCATTATAGTTATGGTTCCTGCCTCATACAAAATACAAAATTAGCCATGCTTAGGAGCATCTCTTTGCTCTTATCTGGTCACTATCAGCTGAGGATTCGGAGCAGACAGGTCCAGCAGAGGGAGCGTTTGGAAGATGACAGCTAAACAACACTTGTGGGAGTCTTCAATAAACTCATGAAAGGCATAGAGCAATTTAAACTACTGCAGTACAAATACACATTAATACACACAGGAGAGCGTGTCTTTCCATGGAAAAGCAAGAATATAGTCTTTTAACCTTACCCACTCACAGAACATCACACTAGGTTTTACCTATAATTATCTTATAGATAAGACCTTCATACAGTCACCAATGTGTAGTGCTTCCCCTAAAGCATGTGATAACACTCATTACTGCTTTCTGCCCATATAACCCTGCCTTTTTCAGCCTTTTATCTCTTGTGAAAGATTGCACTATCTCCACTGCTGGATCCACAAGGTCACGAATCATTAAAAACCAGTGTTTTCTAATGTGTGTGTAAAATGATGCTGCGGATATCAGAGCATGTGATCAAACATGTGACGCCTCTGCTTGATTTCCCTGCTGCACATATTTTAATATCTCTCACCACGACCCTGATGTCTTGTTCTCATACTGGAATACAAGGACCCTGAAAGAGATGGAGCGAAAACTCCACCTCCTCTTCTCATCTTCCTTTGTCATCTCTCACTGCTCTGGCGTGTCGGTTGTGCTGAACAGCCCTGGTTAAGCCATAAATACAAGCAAACACCGAGACTCACAAATGTGTCTCAATGCGCATCTGGCGTTCATTAATTTCCAGTCATTGTGTAAAATGTGTGTGTGTGTGTGTTTGCATATTCATGTGCTTGCATCTGTGTCTGCCTTCCATGCACAGTATTTGTTATCCAGCAATTATTCAAAGAGGCTGAAAAGCAAATGAAAACCATTTGACAAACTTGATTTAATGTTTCAAAATACAAAGAATTATTCATAGAGATTATCAATCAATTGATCAAGCGCGAATCTATCTATCATTATATATCTGCCCATCCAGCAATCCATCCAACCATTCATCCATCCATCCGTCCACCCATCCATCCATCCACCCATCCATTCAACCATCTATCCACCCATGCATCCAACCATCCATCCATCCATCCGTCCACCCATCCAACCATCCATCCACCCATCCATCCAACCTTCCAACCATCCATCCATCCATCCATCTGATAGAATCACTTTCAGGAGTCACGTCAACAAAACAATTGGTTTTGAAAGTTCAGAGTTCAGGTTTCTTTTACCAGAGCGGCTTCCAGGAAGTAGGTCGGGTGAATGTGAGAGCGGCGGATTAAAGTGCTACATTCTCATTTTACATTTAGCCATAGAGGCCTGTTGAGCTCCGTGAATCCCCAGACACCAGATGAAAGCCCTCCATGTATGCCCAGTTCCAAATACATACATGAAAGTCCCCACGTATGGATGGAAGAGATAGGGATCAGTTGAGCTGAGGCAATTATGTTCTGAAGAGAGGCGACACAGTGCCCGAGAACAGGCTGCTGCTTCACAGGTAGAGCCCTTCAGGCCCGTGTTGTTCAGAGGTGTGTGGATCTTACAGGTACTTACTGCACAGACTTGGAAGACTGAGACCTGAACTTGTTGAACTCGCCTGGAGCCGTCCACTCGGTGCCCAGCTGCAACACAGAGGCAGGATGATCAAGATTGAAAAGAGTGGAATTGTGCAGAAACAGAAGGAAAAATACTGCTAACAAATAAACTTAATGATTCTATAAAGCTAGACCTGTAAACATTGGCAGACTGTGCGCTCTGAAGCTCACTCCCAGCTTTGATATCTGGTTATTGGAGCTGGAAGGAAGCAGCATGACCCTGCTGTTTTATTACTGGTCTAAATCAACAAATAGAGACGTTTAAACCAGGACAGTCAGTCGGGAGACATTCTGACAGACAAACTGGGGAAACATATGAGAGCTAATGCCTATTAATAGAGGGGAATCAGAGTGATTCCCTGCCAATACTGACTCTAAGAAGCCAGCTCATTGGGACCCTCGGGCTCCCTCGTTTTTTTTTTTTTTTTCCAGAATCAGTGCCCATTCATTTCTTCTGTAAACCAATGTGACTAATTAACACCCGGGCTGCCACTGATCCATAATGAAAGAATAAGGCCAAGTTCACAGTGGGCATGTCTTTAATTGTTTATGCTGGCCACACTTCTGGTCAGACAACAGCGAGGGGTGTGGCACACACACAAACCAGGAGTTTTTCAGCGTGCTGCTGACAACCACCCAGAAAAGACAGTATGCCCCTGCAGCTCAACAACAATTACAAAATGAAGTTACAGACCTGACAGCAAAACCTGAAGTGATTTCATTGAGCCATAATCAAAGTAAAGATGATAAATGGGCCAAAATATGAAGCTAAACAGCTCTGACTGGCTTAAAATCACTGATCAGAGTACATTAGATGTTGATATGAACCTTTAAAGATGAGTCAGGATCCATATTTAAACGCACAGATGAAGGAGGATGCAGCAGCCTGTCGCCCAAAACTCACGCTCAGATTTCTAACTTTAGCGTTCAGCTGCACCCAACGCTGACTGAAATGACAGAATTCATGATGCTCCCTCGGCGAATGCGAAATGTTTTATACAACTTTTCCCACACAGGAACAGACACTCCACACTTCATCTAAATGGAGCGATGAGTCACCAGGCGCAGTTGCGTAAAGAAAAGAGCGTGTAAATGCGTCTGAGGGCTCACCCACCCTCACAGATGACATCACATATCACAAAGAATTTACAGCATTTACAGCAACTTAGATGCAAAATGTCGAACACACGCCAGGAATTCTGCTGATGTGTTACACTTACAAAAGTGTTTTTGCACGTTAGATGCCAACAGCAGAAAAGGTGCTTACAGAGTCTGATTAGTGCCTGGTAACAAAATAATACTCAATGGGAATTGGCATTATTTGAGTCTTTTAAGTAGTTTCGCAACATCAGAATATTTAGCTTTTTTATTAGAAGAAGAACAAATTTGATTTTCAAAAGATTCCTCGTCGAGTCTCGGTGAAGAGCAGAGAGGCCAAAAGCAATGTGTCCTTCTGCACTGTTGCTCATTGTTCCCATTAGCATTTCTTCGTGTCCTGATATTATCATTGCACGTTCTTCCGTGGAAAAAGGCCAACCTGTGCTGACTGAGGCACCTTAACTAGGACCTATTCCAACTAATGTAACCCAGAGTCCAACCGGCACAGCGCTGTGGTACCATTTAACTGGTCATAAAACTCAATGAAGCCTGACTTTGCCTGTGTGTTAGTAATTCATCATTTGTTATAAATGATGAATTACTAACACATGTGAGCGCCCCCTCAGCAGAAGGACCAGTCTGAGGCAGAAGAAGAGGAGGAACAAAAACTAAACTGATATTGGATAGACTAGTACACAAAGTAGTAGAAAAACGCGGAATGGGTGGAATTTCAGAAGAAAATCAAGTAAAAAGTGAAGTCGTCTCACCGTCTCTCAGAATAAGCTTGAGGTCCTGTTGAGAGTTATTATTTCTGAGAGGCTGAAACACAGACGTGGCGTCTGAACTCACACTGCGCTGCCTGAATTCTTTCACATTCGTGATCATGCTTAATCAACACTGTAGCTCCTCGTCTCCAAAAAGCAGATACTCGTTTTCATTTTCCTACATACTGTTCTGAATTTACACACTCTACTGGTGGATTGCAGAGGTCGAACAGCATGAATAAATAAAATTGTAGAGTTCACTGTATTTATTTTATTATTTTAATTATATTTTACATTTCCATGAGCTATTCACGTCAGAGAAAAAGGGCAAAAAGGCATTCTTTTTGAAAATCAATCATCAAATTAATGTCAAAAAAGGTAGCCATAATTTGTGGGGAAATGTCACTCAATTTTTTCCTATTGATATGGAATTAAAGCACGCACGCGTGCACACACACACACAACACACAAAACCGCTGGTGAGTCATTGCTTACTGAGGGCTGCATCTCCTCATCTGGGTGGGTGGGGTTAAAGAAGGCAAACACTGTTGCAGTCACAAACACACACACACACACACACACACACACACACGTACACTGTATGTACCTTAGGAACTCATTTCAGATGGCCACTGGCCCTTAAAAAACAGAAAATTGAAAACTCACAACAGAAGAAATCATGTAACAGCAGCAGAGAAATTCCTGCTCCCCTCTATGAGGACTTATTTCCTAGATATTGCTTCTAACTCCACTCTCTGCAGAGTGCTGCATACCTTTTCTGACTCTTTCACTAAGCAGGTATGCATGAGAACCGGAGGATGATCAGAAGAAGATAAAAGAGTTCATACAGGATCAATAATAACAATAGCTCTGTGTAAAGTATTTATGATTTATTATTGAACAGCTAATTCAAATATTTTAGATTCATTTTTATATTTGACAGTAAATGTGATCGCATACCATGACATTTACTTTTCATCAGTATTCTGGTTTATTCATTTGTGTTAACATCCTTTTGAGGAATTTCTGATGCAGTGATGATTGTAATAAAAAAACATTATTTGCTTGTGTATGAGACATGGGAAAACTTTTTTTTTAACAAAGCGCATGAAAGACCGTTGTCTGGTGGAGCTGTAGAAAACATCAAGAAAGGCCTGCAATTACAATCATAATTTTCTTCTGAATGAAAAAAAAAGAGCTGATGAAAATCCCAGAAGGATAAAAATGACATTTACTCTCAGTATAACCCATATCATAGTAACACGCTGAGCATCTCTGCTGGTCGGTGTCAGTCAGGTGCGTGTGTGAAACAGAAACAGAAACCCACTCTGCAGCACCTTCACAGGGTTCAAAGGCAATATCAGCTGTTTTCTCCTCCTCCGGGCAGAAAGCTGCATTTTCCCATTTTACTTTGACACACAATCAACCTGCAGACCCTTCAAAGCGGTGTGAGCTTGGTGATTTATCACAATTATCCTCACGTCTGGCTTCATTTTAATCACAGTTATTGGTGGATGATCGCACGGCTGTTAGAGAGCAACGATCTGTAGGTGCTGATGCAAAGGTCGTGGTTTAAAAAAAGAGAAAGAAGTAAAAGAACAGAAGAACAGACCGTTCTAACAAGCACAGGCTCTTCTCCTGGGGCATATATTTTCCTCCCTGTTTGTTTTTCTTTGTCTTTTCAAACACAGTAGTTGGCTAAATGGGAGGTATTCAGTGCAAAAAAGATTAAAGTCATTATATACTAAAGTGCTTTTGTTTTCTTTTTTTGCAGTTAACCAGTAGTTAAGAAAGTGTGGAAAACACCAAAAGCTGATGATTAGATCTGTGCTACAGGTGATGGGTGTTAGATGTTGCAGAAAACAGTAACTGCCTCAAACCCTTGAGTGTTGTTTGTGAGCAGTTAAACAGGAGGGTACCAGATCATTCCTGCTCGGCCGCTTTGGTAGCCTCTGCAGGAGGCGTCTGGACACGGAGATTGAGAGGAAGCTCTCATGACACATTAGCTGTGGGCAGATGATTCACGCTGGGATGGGACAAAGGCTGATCCCCACTCACATTAACTCTGTTCCCCAGCACACAGCTGCAGTAACCAACTCCCCCCTTACCCTCCCTGTTCTCGGTCTTACTTCATCCAACAGGTCGGTTCCATGTGATCAGCGCTGAGGTTGCCTTAACAGCGAGATTTGGGCCGACCTTGCAACGCTGATTGTTTGTGGGCGTCTGTGTCGTGGAGCTGAAATATTGACGGGGATGCTGGCAGACGTTGGAAAAAAAAAATTAGCCTTGTGCAAATGGGAACTGTCTGGACCTTTTTGCCCTGGGTTTTTGTGAGATTAGAAAGGTTTGTTTTTTGAATTAATGAGCATTTTCCTTCAGCCGTTTGCCTATTTTAAAATAGACAAACACAAGACCAGTAATTTTAATTACAAAAAAGCATCAATGATAATTGAGTTGTTCAAATGAAAGACCTGTACTTCCCGCTTCCTCTGCACCATGTTTATAATTTGCAGGGACTTGATAATCTTTATCAGCCAGTCAGTCAGAAAAAGATCTTTACAAATGTCTGACCCTGTTTTAATGAAAATGCTCGGTCCCTCGTAATTTTCGTGTTGGGGTCTCCATTTTCTCCGTGCAGACAGATGGATCACATAATGAGAGACGGAGGACGGAATTTGATTTTCGCCTGTAAATGCTGGGTGTCTCTGAAGACGAGGGGGTTAGCGGAAGGGAGAAGCGGGGCAGCAGAAAGGCCTGTCTGTCAGCTGCTGGCAGAATGAATGATCCCTGCAGCCCCGCTCCCCTGCCATTACCTCCATGATATTTCCCTGCTGCTAAATGTCACATCCATATTCTCTACCAGATAATTAATCTCTCAGCTCTGAGAGAAAGGCGTGCCATCTTACATCCGGTGAGGCTCAGGAATTTGGACCCTCGCTTCTCGCCATACGTTTGCGCTAGAGCGTTCATGCGGTGAAGTTCCAACGTGGTGCCCGCCTGCTTTGCATCTCTTACTTCTTTAAAGTTCAAGAGGGTCCGAACACAGAAACTTTATTGGCACAACTTTTATTCAGCTGCGCACTACAGCGAGCCAGAATGTTACACCGTCATGATTGCTGAGCTGAGAGCTGGACGTGAAGGATGCCCCAAGTGCGAGGAGGTTGGCATCAAGTTGTGAGCGATTACTTGAGATGAACGAGGTCAGACCATACTTATTGGTGACTGGTTACGACCCAGTGTCCTCACAATCAGCCGGTGTGTCAGCCTGATTGCCAGTCCCTTGAAATACTGGTGTTCTGACCCTTAGACTGACATTAACTCCTACGGAACAGTTAGACTTGAGCCATCCTTTAACAATGTGGGGGACACTTAATGGGAATCCACTTGATCTATACAGGCCATTTAGAGCGATTCATCACCTTTATCTTAAATATCAAATCAGTTTCTCCACAGTCTAATGCTAGAGGCTTGAATTCACTGTTCACACTACACTGTAGACATATATTGTATATTGAGGCACATTCTGTATTTAAGTCACAGAGCACTGGAGATTAAAGTGTTTTGAGCCATACTGGATGATTCATTACCTTTTTAATATAGAAGCCTGTTGCTAAGCGATATTGGTAAAACCAGTCCATTCATGGATGGAGGGGTCAATTTCCTGTATTTTATGGCAGTGATTCCCTCTGAGCTCCATCTAATATGAAAAAAGTACAGCTTGGCTCGGTGCTTACCTTTCCTACATACACCAACAGCCTGGCGTTGAGAGGGCTCTCATCAGAACTGAGCCAAAACTCAGAGTTATCGTCAGACGACACAGAGAACTGGAAATCACCTGCAGGAGAGAGAAGATGCTCTACACATGATCACAGTACTACAATATCACAGGAAAGTAGAGACACTTTGTTGTGCTCAGACCTCTAATACCATGCATAGAATCACCATTTGTTGTTGGAATCATTTTTTTTTTATCTATTTGCATCATTTGACAAGAGAGCCCCGTACGGGCAATACAGATCAATGGGGTTTGTGTGACACGGAATGGTATTGAATTTTACATTTATCAATCTTCAGGATCTGTCAGCATGTCTGTTAAACTACCTGAAGGTATCTGACAGCTCAAAGGTCAAGTCTGGCAGTGCGAGCTGAAAGTCACATGTTTACACGCTTGTTAGAATCCTGCAGATAAGGTGACCTTTGAGCCACCCGAGCAGCTAAATCTGCAGCAAAGAATAAAATCAGCTCTAAGATAATTAATAATTTCACGTACTACGGTTTGTATTAGGGCTCGTTGGTGTTAAGGCTTTTTCAGGTTCCCATAGCAACAGGACTGAAGGTTAGGGCTATGAGGGCAGGGAGATTCATCCATGAGATCTCCAGTATTCAATACTAATAAAATACAAGTATCCACTACATTAGTGGCTTTCAAGTTGGATAAAGACTGCTGTGGAAAAAGAAATGGCCCACTCTCAGAGAGGACACTTGCTCCAAGGCTCTCAGAGAGGAAGAGGCGCACTAACACAACGATCGAGTTACCGTCTCTGTAAGGGTGAAGAAAGCCAAATATTCTCAGGCCATAGTTCTTCCATTTTGGAGCTACAGCCAGCTTCTTCACTGTTGTTCTGGTCTGCAGCAAGAAGCAGAAAGAGATGCAGCAGCTGCATTAGCATATTCCCAAATCAAGATTTACCAATATATCCTCCCATAAAATGAAACATTCTTTAAACAACCGAAACAAATTTGTTAAAAATTAAGTGTCGTTAGACAGCATACATTGCTGTTTCACAAAGCAAACACATCAGAAGAGGGCTCACCGAGATATCGCGCTTTATTTCCAGGAAGCTTTATATATTATAAACTACTTCAGCTACACAAATGTAACACTATAGCAAGAGTGAGTTCAGTAATACTTACGTGAGGGTAGAGAGGGAAGTGCAGATTCTTTCTCAGCTGGGCTATAGAGGAGCCACACCAGTCTTCAAACACATGCAAATTGGCCTGACCTTTATACTGCAGACACAGAAGAAAATAGTTAGAATGCATTATAACAACAGAATAACAGTTCCTATTAAATATCCAGGTTAGACTGCAGCACATTATTTAGAAAAACATCACTTCTGACATTTGCACTGGTTTTTGGAGATAAATGGATGCTCCGACAAGTCTGGAATTTTCCCTTTAATATGCAGGAGAAATGAATTTTTGGCAGTTTGAAATGTTGTCACTGTTCTGAATAAGACAAGGTGACAGAGAGCCCATCAGAGGGGTATGTGAATGTGCGCAGCAGCTTTGTCAGAGCTCATCTCTGGCTCATAGTCTGACATTTGTCTGAATTACTGAGGGAAATCACAGAACACAGCAAGGACAGATGGTGAAATCAGCCGCCATGGAGTGCCATTTCCTCACATGCACACACCCCACGTGTGACACTTCCTCAAATCAAGAGGAGGTAAGTCGGATCTAAATCAGCCACTTCCAAGCTGAGATGCTGAAGAATGAAGTAGAAAACATTGTAACCTTTAGCCAGAATGGATGCTACCTGAGCCTGATAAGTTAAAAAAAACACATATAAATTCAGTGTTGTGGAAGATTTTTCAGCAAAAAGCTGGACAAACACAACCGGTGATTGGGTTAAAGAGTGTCACTCGAGGGGCTAGGCCTCACAGAATTTAAACAAGGCTCCCCATTTTATGTCCGGAGTACTTGTTTGATTGGTTGGCTATTTTTATGACAGTCTAGCCATGTCGTTGATGAAAGAGAAACACAGAAAATTCATAACCGAATCAAAATCTTCTCATCATCGTTCTTTTATCATGATGCCACAAAAGTTGGTTGATTAAACTGCCTTTGTCTGCTTATCATTTGGAAGCTGAACAAGCACGCTATGATCTGCATACAAGCATACCTGTACCGCAGAGGTATGTCCGGTGTTTAAATAAAAGTGGATTTATCAACCAAGCTGCAGACGCTTGGGGGGAGGCGCAGCTCATATTTCCACGGACGAGGACATGTAACTCTAAACACGCGCTGGACGATCAGCACACTCACATTTGTCCACAGATACAGCGTGACACGCCTTCAGTGCTTGTGTCTCAGCAGGTTATAACTCCAGCATTGTCATCCCTCTCCATAGGATTCTCTAGAGAGCAACGCCACTTCCTGGCTGGCTCAAAGCCACTTTCACAGCAGACGATGGTATAGAGTAACGTATAGCAGCCACAGTCAACCTGCGTCAGTTTGTCAGGAAGCTGCCCACTTTGCAGCCACGAGTCCTGCTCATCAGACAGATTAGAGGAGTGAGGGAGGAGGGGGGGGGGCAACTTTGTGACTGTTTTGTGCCCTGCATCTGTGTCTGGGTTTAAACCAGGAACACGCTGATGGGTGTCATGCTCCCTCCAAATTGCACAGGCGTACTCCAACAGATGGCCTGACCCAAAGTGGTCCTTTTTAATTCTCCAGGCTGCGCACGGTCAAATTCACGCTCCGCACCTTGACAGCCGCACAGCAGTTACAGCTCATGCATTAATCATGGGGTGTTGTTGTTGTGCAAACATGTCAGTCCAAACCTGTGGGACGCCTGACTTTTAGACTTTTTACAGGTTAGATTCATTTATGTATAGACATATTTTCTTTGGAAATTAGAGTGAAAGGGAGACATGAATTTGTGAGGTGGACACAGTCAGATCCATCAAAAGCTGGGAGGTAAAAAGTTGAAGTAGAATCTCTTTGAAAAAAGGAACATATGAAGGTTAGAGGGATTAAGCAAAGGAGGCAGATGTCTGGTAAATATGCCTTCTCTAAAGCTTTTAATAGATTTTCTGTAGGTTTTAAAAGCAAATCTTTTTTTGGGGTGGGCAGGACCCTTCATCATCCGTCCTCTTGTCAGCAGCAGAGAAGCTTTAACATCTCTCTCTCTCTCTCTGTCTCCATCTCTCTCCCATGCACACACACACACTCACTCACACACACACACACACACACACACTCATCCCTGAGGCTCTGCAGAGGCCATGGGCTGTAACTCTTTCATCCTCCGAAAACATTTCATCCAAACAGGATGTGGAACAGGACAGGGAGGAAGTTGCTGTCCGTTCTTCCTGAATATCCTCCACCTAACTGGCGCTCCTTTTGATCCCTCCATCAGTGCCATTATCCCTAATGCTGTCTACTCTTCTCTCCCCATCCCTCCATCTCCATCACCATGGCATTCCCATAAGGGCGGCACTGTTAAAATTCGGCACAGAACTGAGAAAAGACAAATTATTGATGGAAAAAACTGAAGACACAGTTTAATAATGACAGAAAAGCTGTGTCTGAGTTGAGACCTTTTAAAGTGATAATGATTTTGTGGTTTTGGTTAACACACAAATACTTTTTTTCCAGTGTTGTGAGGCACCGTAGAAAGCACACAAGGACACTTCACAAAGTCAATTTAAAGTAAACTAAATTACAGAAAAGGGAGCTCTGACATGATGATAAAGTGAGCTGCTGTTGCTAAGTCAATGGAAGAAGACCTGGGAGGCCCCATGATTGTACATTAAGGTTCAAGACTTCCATTTTCTTTTTTTCTTTTTTTTCTTCAATGGGAGTTTGATTAAAGGAAGTAAGTTTGTAAATACTTAGTTCTTTAAGGGTTTAAATTAATTCCTGCATTTTCTATTTTCAGACCTCTTTCAGATCATCATTTTTCATACATTTCTATGAAAACAAAGCTCATGGAGATGATGCATGTTTGTAGGTTTTTTTTTCTGGGCTTTGTTGTTCTGTGGCAGCCTTCATCTCCACACACAAAAGCCCCCCCCCCCCTTAAAAAAACGTCAGCGTGCGTTCACGTTCAACAATCTTTGATTGATTGGTGATAAAACGATTGCATCTCCTCTTAGCTGTCTCCTTTACAATCGTGTTTTTCTTTAATCAGAAAACAGAAACAGACGTCCGCATCAAACAGCTGTCCCCCAGCCGCAACAAATTCAGAACCATCAAAAAGAGGAGCCGCATGAAAAGAGCAAATCAACCTCGCTCCGACAATCACTCGGTCTCTTATTTATTTATTTATTTATTTATTATTACTTATAACCATGTAGGAGGGGAATTAAACCATTTGCAAGATAAAATTAAAAAAGTGGAAACTCGTGTAATTATGTGCGACATGTCAGACAATGGTTCTGTCAATGAACATTTAGATGTGACATAGCGGGGTTGAAGAGAGCCACTTTCTCTCAGGAATCCTTAAACTCAAATACACCAGGATGAGTATTTCAATAAATACCTGGAATTCCAACATTCCAACATTTCCAAATGTGTCTTATTGTTGACAGTTCTTTTATAAAAATTGACCTGTGTTTTTCTGAAACTCAAAGGCTTTGATATTTGAATTGCAACTGTTTATAATTTCCAGCCATGTGATTCTTTCTTCTTTAACACCCTCCAGATTAAATATTAACCAAAAGCTTCTCCACACTTTATATACGGATTTAAGCTTCCGTGGCTTCAGAGGAGTGGAGTACCTATAGATCTGACCGACATTAAATAAGAGGGCAGGACAAAGTAGATTAAAGGAGGCCAGCTGCCGATCTGAAGCCCTCAGAAGAAAAAAAAAAAAAACAGAGAAAAGGGACAGAGAGACGATTCCCTGGTGGCTATTTACTCCCACGGAAAACAACTTTGAGGGTGGATTTACCTGAGACAAGCTGTAATTGTGTAAATGCAAGAGATCGGCTGCTTGAAAAGACTAACTAATCTTCACTTGCACTAAATTCAAAAACACTTTGTTTATCCCCCAAGTGCAATATGAAACTGAGGAATGCTTTAACCCGAGACCCAATGACACCTGTGTGCCTGTATATGTGCAGGCCAGGCTTTGACTGGTAAATGAGGTGCCCTGTGGTGACATTTAAATAAATCTGCATGAAAATGAATAAAGGCAATCTTCGCCATCACCACATCTCTCCTTCTCCGGGAGCAGCCGTCTGTGCCTGGCTCGCAGCGAGGCGTTGACAAATGGCCGTTCAGCCCGCCCACTGATGAGCAGTTGCACCAACTGACGCTCTAAATTGCACAAGACAGGATCGTCCAAAGGCGCAATATATATATATATGTGATACTTCTCCACCAGGGCTCTAACTCACACATGTGTTTGCAGTTCAGGGGCTGCAAATAAGCAACATGTTAAAAGATGCATTTCCTTTGTGGCAGCGACAGAAACACAGATATATTCAGACATTAGAGAAACCTTCAAGCAGAAATCTGGAAGACATGCTCTCCCGCCTGTCTCTATTATTCTGTCCAAACTATTCACTTAGAAGATAGGTCAGTAAAGAAATGGATACAAGTAGGTGGGGAGAGGGAAAAGAATGGTTTGAAATGAAAATGTCTGAAGAAGAATAATAAAAGGCCTGATGATCAGGGCTGCTCTGCTGAGCGGAGCAGCGGAAAAGGTTCATGTGATCTACATTTCAGCCGCATCGACGGCTGTGATACGGGCTTGTATCATCAACCATCTGCCCTGCAATTACATATCTTCTGTCTTTCCAGAATATTGCATGAGGGGTGGGGGGTGCAGGCAGCACTTAAACCCTCTGCTCCGTGTTGATCACGGAGCAGAGGGTTTAGGATTTTCCTCTCATTCTCAGCTGTGATGACAAAACAGGAGAACATTTGAATTTATGTCTGATGTTTGTGTAGATGAATCTCTAGTCGGATGAGACAAACATGGTCATTCATCCTCTGTGGGCTTGGTTATCTGGTCTTTATAACTGTGTGATCAAATGTGTTGAAGAAGATGAAAATCTTTCCGTCACCTCTTTTACATATAATTCAGATTCAACATTTCACAAAGTGCAATTTTCACAGGACAAAATAACAAAGTAACCTGTGTGTGAATAATAAGACTTAGAATGGCAGTGTAAAGTAAAAACACCGGCTTATCAGATTCTCCATTTACATATAAATATATCCTCTTTGACTGTGGTTACTGTTTGACTATAATAACATATTTTTATAAAGACATACAGTCCTTTCAGAAAGCTAATACACGCTACTAATAAAATGGTAAAGTGGTCAATTGTGCAGCAATAGAACTAAATTGGACAGAGGAAACCTTATTTCTGATGGATGGCGCCCATTTTAGCTGTGCTGACTTAAAAGAAGCAGGACCCACACATTTTAAATAAAGCTTTCATTTAATGGCTCCATTCCCTGTGTCGGAAGCTGTCGAATAAATGGAATTACTCTCTGAAAGTACTGAAACAAATGCCAATATTTGATATTGTCACCAGTATCGCCAAAACATCAGATAAACCCCACAGAAAGTAGCTGGGAGAAATGAGCTCTCTTTGGCCATCAAGTGTCTGTTTAATAAATACTGTGGGGGCAGCTTTTTTTGCAGCGTCGTTTTGAACTGAAGATCTGAGAGAATCTGAGTGTTACTGCAAATTAGGATATGATTTGAACCAATTATTGCAGCAAACTTCAAGTGAAGTTGGTGAAACAGGAAAAAATTCTCTCCCGTAGGCAGCTGGGGTCTCTGTGTGTGCAGCTTGTGTGTTCATCTGGACGCGCGTCTGACCTCTGTCAGTCTACAGCAGCTGGCATATGGCACCTCTCTACCTCCACCGGCACGAGCCCACGCCTCAGACCCCCGTCAGCTCCGCTGTGCATCGGGGAGGCGAGTTAGCGCCGGTAATTAGGGCAGAAAGCGAGTGAGGAGAGCAGAGAAGAGCTGTCGTGCTACATGATTTCTGACAAGCCTTGCTGAGAACAAGTCTGAGATAAGAGAACAACAGCATTCCTCCTCTTCGGCTGCAAGCTCGCTGAGATGCACGTGATGTTTTGATGTAGCTCTGCTAAATTTGAAGACATGTTGTCTGATGACTGGGCCCAGAATGAGACATCCACAAGCACCTTTGAGGCTATTTACAAAATAGAGGGCAGCGAAGAAAGCACAATAAATGAGCATCTGTTGCTGATCAACTCATTTCCATTAGTTCAATTAGCCCTCACTGTCCAGCATCTGATATTTCGCTTGGCGGCAGTCCTGGCTTAGCAGCCTCAGATCAATCTGCCTTTTCTCTCTTGTCCATTCGCAAAAAATAATAATAATTGAATTAAGCCAAAGTCCATCGAGGGAACCAAATATCAAGGCAGCAGCTGCTTTTCTGCTCCATGACATTTAAATGCTATCATCATGTGTAATTATAGCACTGTCGTGCATGTTTGTTCATGAACTTTTCACTTCTTTACATTAAAATGAAATGTAAAAAAATGTTAATCATTTTGCTTTGATTTATCACACATCTGCTGCTTAATTGCCATGTTTGGTGTCTCTTCATTACAGGCGACACGTAATGCATATCAGTTAATGAGCTGAAGAATTAGCAAAGATTAAATCGGTAATTGTGTCTAAGGTGCCTCCCTATATAACCAATATCATGCTGGGGAATGGAATATGATCATCCCTGCATAATACATTCTCATCGTAGCCATTTCACTTAGCTTTGCTCTGATAAGTGAGGGCGGCTGGGTTGTTATCTGGCGTGAAATATCAATATCGTTTAGAGAGAGAAAATGAAAATACTAGAAGTGAAATTTTTGAAGTAAAAACCACAAAATTGGATGACTAATTGAGACGTTATTGCAGTCAATAATGAAAGGTTCAGGTATGTGTCTGTTGAGCACCATCGTAATTTCTCTGATACTCTGGTGGATAACAGGAAAAACAAGCAGAGATTAAGTTGCGTTACCTCTGGTTTCCATGGCAATTTATTGTGACGCTGGCTGAGAAATCTCTGAATGTGGTCTCTGCTGTCAGCCCCTCCTGTGATTGGGTCATCATCCTTTGAAGAAAAGAGAGAAATAAATGATATGAAGACTGTCTCATCCATCTCACGCGCACACACACACACACACACGCACAGATTTATTCCCTTGGGAGGCTACTTTTAATAGTGTTGAATATCCTCGCCATTCACTCTTAATCCAGCTAAAGCCCTGGTCTCCGACACAGTCTAAGCATCACCCTATTGGCCAAGATCACCTCTCCAGGGAGCCAACGCTCCCTGATCAGGGATTTAGTCCTCTGCTCCAGCCAGACCGCTGCAGGGCTCTTTCTTTTATGCTGTGAGCTAATGTTAATGCCATGGTGTGACACTCTCGACCAAAATACGCCGAGATTAAAGTCCGCTGCGGGAGAATGATGAGCAGCAGAACATTCTGAACTTAGCTGCAACGTCAAAGAGAGATGCACGCTTCCACAGAGACCCAGCAGAGAGGGCTTCAGCACCTCTTAAATGATGGTCTTATTGTTCGCAAGTCAGTGTTTGCAAAAGAATGGGGGAGTAAAAGGGGAAATGATTTAGAGAAGAGGAGGTGAACAGAGTTGTCAGAAGCTTGTTGTTACTTTTTAACTGAGACATGTGACAAGAAAGCTGGCTGGAGAAGGTTAAGACAAAGAAATGTCACTCCGCAGCGTGCTCCCGCCTCTAGATGTGCTTAATTCATCCACTCTGACGGACACATTTATAATGCATGACTTGTTGAAAAATAAAAGACCATAGTTTTTTCCCCCCAATAAAAGAAATAATTTTGTTTTAATTAAAATAAATGAACATGTGCATGATTGGACCAATGCTCGATATACGCATGCATAAAGATGAGACGTATTCAACAATTGCACTGGATGGAAGGGCAATCTAAGAATATGAATATAAAGATGAATATTTCTGGCCATGACAAAGATGAGGATGGACAGATGGGTGGCCGAAAACTAGAATAAAAATACAACCCTACCATGAGATTTTCATTTAAAAGAAAAGTAACTTGGTGTGATGGCTTGCCAGTTTGAAGGACTGCTGACAGCAGCTGGTACACTAAATAAGTCAGATGAGCTGGGCTCAGCTCCTGTATCATTTAGAGACCAAGTCTAAAAACAATGTAATAAGAGCTGAGAAAAAGTTTCGCATCATTACCATGATCAGTATGGAAAAGAGCTTATGCGGAAATGAAACTAGAGAAACATTCTACAGCCAGAAATATACATTAAGTTTACATCAGCATGCATCAACAGTGAGTACCATCAGCTGGATCCATTTAGAGATTCAATCCAACTGGATCGAACAGAGAATCTCCATGGAATCAAAATAACAATGCACTTTCTTTGCTGTTGTTTTTGTCTGTGACATTCTGGTTGCTTTCATTTCAAACAATCCTCCTTCTCCTTGACAACGTGGGAGGGAGCGTCTCGACCCGAGAGCTTTGTGCTCAGACTCGCGTGTGTAAATCAGCTTTGAGCAATGAAACAGATGACTGATTGGTGATGAAATTACCCACAGAAGGATTATTCACATAGGTAATGGACTCTGTGATCTGCGGGCTCCTCGCTGCGATTAAAACAGACAAGGCTTTAGAGATAATATGTCGTTAAAACACAAAAGTGGAACTAAATCAAGCAGGGATTGAATTGTAATTTACAGAGACACCGTGCCCCTTAAGTGACGTCCCAGTTGCATCGAACAAAAAGTCTGCTTATCGATGCAACACTAAAGGATAAACTCACTGACCTGAAGATGCACCACATCCTTCATCAGCTAGAACTCTTTTTCCTCCACTGTCTCCGCCGACAGGTCCCTGCAAAAGCCTTTATGTTTGCACAAACCTTTTCATCATATTTATTATAATCTGTGATTCTAAAGCGCCTCTTACGTCTTCCTGGCACCTGGCCCAGAACGGTGTAATCACATTCAATGATAATTAAAGATGTTAAGCGGCCTTATGTATTAAACATCGCATCTGGGCAAAACAGGGAATATCAATCACACTGATGAGGCTGCCTATTCATCATATATTTACTCTGAGCTCTGCCTTGTTGACTCTCACTCAATGACAAATGATCTTTAACAAAGCGTGAGTTATTCGGCTTTGTGAGAATCAGAGAGGAAGAAATTTATTCCATCAGACCGAAAGTGTTTTTGTGCAAACAGAAATGTTGCCGCAATCTGCAAGACTGTTGTTCTGCCCCTTTGACAGGGAAAAACGCTCATTCCCATGCATCGGTGTCGGATAAGAGCGAGACAAGCTCTATCGCCGTTCAGCTGGCTTTTCCCGCATCTGCGCCAGAAGGAGGCATCGGCTGTGATGCATGAGCGGTGAGGTTTTCCATGGGATGAAGCGGCGAGATAAAACAAAAGCACCAAGGAGAAAGAGAGTAAACAGCGGAGGATAAGCAACACGGCACATGGCAGATAAACAGAGAGATTGAGGGGAGGGGAAGTTTGAACGATGGAGCAATAAACAAGGAGATGGGAAGAAGCATCGCTGAGACCTTTGATAAGGCAGAGCAGTTTCATTGTACAGTCTAGACTTCAGAAATCCCAGTGATCGTCTGAAGTGACTGCAGATTGCCAGCCTTTGTTTCCCATCTCTCTTTGCTGAGCAGACCAAACAGACCGGAGCCTGTTTCAGAGTCGTACCACAAAGCTCTGTGAAGTGCGACACACTCGCTCCGGTTCCCTGTGTGACACCACTACAAACCTTACTCCAAAATAGGATCTTCACTTCCTTACAGTTCACCATGGAAGTTCTTGCTGAGGAAAATAACACCAAAACTCAAACTTCTGTAGGTGATCTTTGTTAATCAAATCTGTTTGTCGTTACATTTGATGCTTTGGTCAACAAAGCAATCAAAGAGGTTCTCTGGCAGCAGGATTGGATCCCGAGAGGAAACCTGTACGAGCTACAAACTCTGTGAGTCTTCCTACGTGCCTTACATTATAAAATTCAGATATTTCTGCTGCTGCCACGTCAATAAATCCGTAGAGTCATTTTGCATTTTCAAGTAAAGGAAGCTAAAGAGAAAACAATGAGGAACGTGACAAAGGTGACAGCCTTTCTCTTTGTGCGTTGAAAAATGTGCATAATTCAAGAAGTTATTTTCACGACAGTGTGACAGGAGGACTCGTTAAAGGCTCATTTACAGAAGAGGCACAGGTAGAAGGCTCTGTCTGCGTTCAGAACAAACGAACTGATCCGGGATCAGAGCTGGAGGGCACCCAGAGCTTGAATGAATCCGTACCCTGATCTGACAATCAGCCCATCTACTCTATTTCAGTAACAATGCAGCTTAAAGGAGCTCGATTACCCCAAAATCAAAATCCTGATTTGTTTTTAACAAAGTGCCTGGCACTGCTGAATAGGAATCACCGCGTGCACGTTCAGTCAAATTACTGCAGAACAAATCCCAGCCAGGAGAGAGAAGAAGAGGAGCGACTATTTTTGTCTCGCTGCCTGCATTATTCATGTAAGAAATTACACGCCGGTCAATGGATCAGTAGAAATTCTGAGACGGCTGCACTCGACAGTGGGAGCAATAGAGACTGTGGCTCCGATGCATCGGTGAGAAGATGAACGGTGCAGAACAGGCTGAGCTGAGGAGAGGTTCTGGGAGGAAGAAACAGATGGAGGTATGACAAATACGGCAGGTATCTGAGGCAAGGAGTTAGCTAATATTCCCTCAGACGGGTAATGATAGGACACTAATATCATCTTATCACTATGAATAAGACTCGTTTATCCAAATGAGTTATTACCAACATGTGAGCAGAGTTCTGTTTCTCTCCCAGAGCACCTCCTTTATTGATTCGTGTCTGAGATGAGGTGTTGGGACTTCTATTAAGTTTGAGCCTGAACTGATACTGATGCTCTCTTAAATCGATAGTGACCCAAAGAGCGCTGTCTTAGTCTGGGATTTACGTCAAACTGGATTAGAGTGTTATTTCAATAGATTCTTGATCATTAATGGCGGCAAATCGAGTTTTCTAATTGACTTGATGATGTGATCCAGTAATTTATACCATCCGGATATAGTCGCCATGGATGCAATCTGGGGGGGAAATCGTGGTTAACAGAAAAAGCAGGACATGGGGTAACATCTGTGATAGCATCCTCAAATACTGCATTTTCACCTGCAGGGACAACAAAAAGCTTGATGGAAAGAGAGAGGCAGCAGAGATCTGTCATCCTGATTGGACCTGGGATTCTAGTCCAGACAGATTAACGTTGATGGGGTGTGACACGGGGCAGCTGGTGAATAGAAGAGGCAAAACAGTCAACTGCCAATCAACCTCGATGTGCTCAATGTGACCAAATCGAAAACAAGCGTGCCGCTGTAAAAAAAATGTCTGAAAGTCTGATTGAAACAGAGAAAAAGGTGAGAATGAGTCACTGCTTTTCCTTTTATTTGGTGCATCAGACTTCGAAAAATAGTTCCACTAAGCTGTATTCCAGGTGTTGCTACCCATACACTCCACATACACAAAAAAAGAAGATTGATATTTTTCTTCTTTTTTAAAAAAAATAACAGACCTCCAAGACTTGAAAAGGTTTAAGTGGGTCTAAAAAAAATGCATAGTTGTCCTGTTACAAAAACACATTATAAAAAGAACTGTGTCTGTTTCAAGGTCTCATTATTGAGTTATGTTTCAATTTGGGGTGCACAAATATTTGCTATTTCCCTTCTGATATCTTTGTGCTGCAATTTAAAAGAAAACTGTCCCCAAAAAGAGGATCCCTTGATAACCAAGGTTTTTCGTTTAGCTCGAGATTAAGGCTCTGACTGGCACATGCTTAGCATCAAGGCTTGTCAAACTTGGTTGAACAAGAGGTCCTTCTTGCTGTTCAAACCTCTACATGCTCATTCGGGCTTCCCTCTTTTTACACGTGACCTCATCAAGTTGGTGCAACGGGTATATAGGTATAATTAGTAACCATTCAACGCCCTACCAACCCGAGGGAAAAAAAAAGCCTTGCCACTCAAACCTTGAAGAGCTTGTTACCTCATTGTTCTCTTCTTGTCGAGCTCGGGTGTGTATTTGCATACATGCATCAAACTGTGTTTTTTTTTTTGCCGAGTGAAGCAGAAAGATCAGCACATTTTTGTACATCAAAGAAGCTCAAGCGCTCCATCCTGCCCCCACTCTGGAACACAAAGCCTTGCCTTGACTTAAAATTTGATGAAACATGAGGGAACTGTCAGTTCACGTGCTAAACACACACACACACACACGTGCGTGCATGCGCACACCCACACGCACTCATACATAGGAAGGATTAAAATTCTGAGATGAATTATGAATGAAAGGCCACACAAGAAGACATCAAAGAAATATTCTGGAACCTTTAATCTGGATTTTTGTGTGTGTGTGAGTTTAAGTGTAATCTTTAAATAAAACCACAATAAGATGACACAAGACTACACTGTTGCAGCCAACTTTGCATAAATATATATATATATATGTGTATACCAGAAATATAAATGACATTTCTGCTGACCAGCATATTCCAGCTCAATTTTTTCTACTCTGAAGCAAATGGATTCCGTTAAGTGTTCATAAAAGTTATATTTAAAATGAATAAAAACAAAAATTGAAAAGTGACAGGTGAGACATTCCTTTTATGTGAGAATTATGGATCCTTCTCCACCTCACAGGGACCAACACAGGCCCAGTGGATGACATTTACTCTTTTCTTTAATGATTTTTACCTTTTTATCATTTTCAGACCTCTTTCTTTTTACACCCTTTTAGATTTTACATCACTCCGGGGCTGAAAGAACATTTCTTTCATGTCCCAGAAAGCCTCTGTAGTTCAGCATCTGTGTGGAGAGTCGGAACATGCCCACAGAGCCGTGTTTCTGATGACAAGCATCACCGACCTTTGGGAAACATTTAAAAAGCACTTTACACCTGGAGCCTCCTGTTTTCACTCTCTTGGCGACTCGAACAGACATCAGCAGCTTGGAAAGAAGGAAAGCACTGGTTCAAAAAGTAAGTCAAAATAAATGTCTCTCCCGCTTTCTCCTGTGTTTGTTTTCCGCTGCCTGCTCCCAGCGTTTCAGTGATGAAATTTTAAAAGTCAACCGTCAGACAACGCTGCAGGTAACATTTATTCTGTCCCATTCTCATCTCCGCTGGGCTCAAGGTTTGAAAACAGTTTCACTCGATCCTTCAAAATAAATTCCAATCATACCTTAATAACAAGGATGAAATTTCTAAAAGCTTCCTGGCACCTGACATTCTTCCACCTTTCTTACACCAGTGAGATGGTATCTGGTATAAGACCTGATGTACTTCATTTGACGTCAGCGCCACCTGTCAGCTCCCCAAAAGCTGCCTTTATATATTATACAGTTTTTTTTTTTTTTTAAATAACTCAACTACAACAAATACATTTTATCACTTTTGGTCATGGCAGCCGGTTCTAAACCAACGTGGTGGCATCAGTATTCAGTGGTGGCTTCAGGTTTTAGTGGAGACAAATGACCACCAGAATAAAACAATGAATCTTCATCATGGTGCTGAATTCCCTGCCCCGCCTGCGTGCGCTCAGATTTTCCTGTGTTCTCTGCCCTGTTTGTGCATCACAGTCCTCGGGTTGCTCCGTCTGTTCGGCCCCTGCCTGTGCACTCCCGCCATCCAGCTGTCAATCCATCATCTGTGAAGGTGGAAGATGCAGTTCATTGCAAGAGAACGCATCCTCCTCCTCATAGCACGCCCACACTCTCCAGAATATCCGAATCCTCTGTGCGCGTCACACGTCCATCTGCATTCAGGCGTCAGGTGACGCTCAGGTGATATCAGACATGACAGCACATGTTAAAATGCAATAAGACGCTGCAGTGCGACGCAAACACAGAACACACTAATGCTCTCAGATTTTACTGCGGTTTTACTGCAGACAGTTGTTATTATTATATGATGGATTTCATCTGTCTTCTGCCTTGAGCCAGTCCTAAACAGACTCAAAACAGAAAGGAAAATAAAACTTTGGATTGTGAAACTATAAAAGGATTTCTCCTGGAACTTATATTGCATTATTACGGAGCTTTGATGAGCAGCTGTGGCACAGCGATCGCTCAGGGTCAGCTCTCTCAATCTTGCTCACCATTTCCTCTGTCTCTTACTACCTCCATGACAATGTCTGTCTCTCTCTGCCCCTCCGTTCGTCCCACTCTCTCTCCTCACACCAACACCATAATGTAGCCTCTAACATGCACAATAGGCAATCAGTTTTCCATGGCTACAGGTGTGATAATGATAGTAATTTTGCAAGAAAATTTGTTATTTTTCAGGGGAAAAAGTGCATTTTTTTCACGCAAGGACACAAAAACATTGTGTGCTACATGGTGCACAAAGATGATAAAAGTGCCTTTTACATGTACTCCAAGCTACTATATCTGCATGACCTTTTAGTTTTGTCCTTTACCCCAGCATTAGATTTACTGGCCATCCGTGTTTGGCTTGGAGGTGCATGCGTTGTACATCATAAACACATGGATGCTTTGGTTACAGCACAGCGAGCTGAGGCAATGATCAATACTGCAATCCTTCTTTAGACTGTGTTATTATACTGGCATAAGACAGCGTGAGTTATTGAAATAAAACTGTGAGACTTGGAGAGAAAAAAAAGCAGATGTGAGATGATGAAGAAGCATCAGACTCCACAGGCTGTGTTTTGGGTGGCTCTAATTACTTCAGGGGGATTTTTTTCCTACAGTTGCCAATTTTGAGCCATCTGGTGAAGATTAGAGCTTCTCCTTGGTGTGGATATTAATGGCCGACTCTGTTTCTGCTCTTTGAGACTGTAGCGTCAACTTATGTGTCAAACTGCTACTTGCTCAAGTGGGTACGAATCATCAGAGTTGTGTGATGAAAGACGCTAACGGCAGCGGAGCCAGACAAACACGTGCTGCCGTTGCTTAGCCAGGCTGCCGGGCTTTTTATTCTGGGATGAGATACAGAGACAATAAGCACTTCATTTCTTTTATCGTAACCTTTTTCTTCACAATGCACATGGTTCTCTTTATCCTTCAAAGCTCCACTTCAGAAATGTTGTTGTCATGGCAGCATGTAAGGAGCAACATCATACGTGAATTCTCTGGCATAATTGGAAAAGCTGGTAAATGAGGGCCGTCTCATTTATCAGATACCTACAGAGATTTGGAAAGGTCAAGCTTAGAGTTTCCATGGTAATCACAGCAGAGTGATCTGTAACTGTCAAATAGAACTACTTACACCAACAAAAATATCGCCACAGCCTCATGTTGTCAATGTATCAGGGTGATAAAGGATCAATATTAATAGATCACCTAAAGAAATACTGTGATTAGGTCTGGGGCTGGAGGAGGAGCAGAAGGAGAGGAGGTCTAGAAGATGGGATACAGCATAATTGTGTATAATGAGGAGGAGAAATCGCGTGTGGGCTCGTGTCTGTCTTTAGAATCCCTTACGACAAACTGAGGCTTAAAAAGAAATATAAAAAGGAAATATTAAAAAGAACTACAAATATACATTTTATAAAATTAACCGTGACATTTAATCAGAATACATTTATTCAGTGAGAATTTTGAAAATGGATACAAATTCTCTGTAAGTGGACTACATATTGCATGAATAAAGTATTTAAAATTGACCTTCAAAGATTTTTGTTACTGGCATACAAGCAACTGTTGATGCCCACCAACACGTTATTCCATGGCATCATCAAACTACGTGAGTGGCTTTCTCTGCTTTGACTCACACCCTGAACAAATGTTTATAGGCTTTATGTATTTACATTCAATATACTTATGACCACTTATTAAATCCGCTGGTCTCTCTTTCCTTCACTTTGATCGCTGGAAGAATAAATACGTTATATGATTGTATACCTCCTGGTGTGTTTTTCTGGTTCCCGCTGGTCTCTGCCTCTTTCTTCAGGTGGTGAACAGGATGCACAAGTGGTGTGAAAATAAATTATTTTTCGTTCACTGTGTTCTTCCTCTTAGCCTGATCGTGGAGCCAGGTCATGACAGTAAACAGTTAAACATTAGGAATGAACAGGGCCGTTCGAATGAGCAAACCGGGAGGAAAAACGGGTTTGATTGACGACAAAGGCAAGAGCTGGGGACAAGAGGAAAAAAAAGGTGCATCAACGTGGACGGTGAGACAGGCAGAGATGCCGAGGAGATCAATCACCGGGCTCCCAGCGTCTGACCATGGGGCCAGCAGAGATCAATGAGGTGTGGGGTCTATCGCATGCTGGGTCACCAAAGGAGACAATGCATCACAGACTGAAGGTATCCTGCAGCCCACAGACAGGAGGGTGGGGCTGTGGGCGTGAGACAGAAATACAAGAAGGGCAACAAATCTGTGAGCAGCATGAGAGTACTTATAGAACATCAGCTGCATTTAATGCATCTCTTCATTTAGCAATTACTGCTCTCAGGGCATCGCCAGATGAAAAGACACCAGAGCAAAAAAAAGAGGGAGAGAGAGATACTTGAAAGTTGGCACCTTCTACCTAAGGAGAAATGGAAACCAGAGCAAAATGAAACCCCTGCAACTCTTCGGAGACATGGCACTCACTCCGACTCCAGCAAACAGGGAATACTGATGAGAGCAGGAAGCGCTCGGCGAAATGTAAATGAATGTGCTCATCCTTGTTCTCAGGCCCACAGATACGTTCAGGCTGAGATTTTGGTTTCCAACGCAATGATTCAGATCCATCCATCACTTCAACCATCCATCCGTGGTGCCAAGATTTATCTGTATCCCATCAGGCAAATGCCAGAGCAGTGAGGGAGCGGCCAGCAAGACCAAGAGAAGCCAGGGGTGGGGGGTCTGATCCCTGCCTTTTTCTAACTGCTTCTTGAAAATCTCGGGGAAAAAAAATGGAAGTGCACGGAATTTGTTGTTTCCCCTTTATCGAGTCGCAACAGGAGCGGCGGCTGCTTGTTTTATCTGGCAGGAGCGCCAGCAGCTTCCACATACACCGATGATGTCTGACCAGGCTAGGCCCTTGCACGCAGGAATCTAACAGCACTTCAAACATTACACATGTAAACACGTTTGCCTAGCAGGAGGTTTCTCATCAAAAGTCTGGATTTGTGGTTGCAGAGCCTCTCCTCCAGTTATGCAGCAGATACCATAGTTGTAGAGAACAATAGTCATATTGCCTGAAAAAAATGAGCTGTCCCCCGTTGTTTAACGGCATCTTCCTTAATTTCCTTGAAACAAACACAACCTTTGTATAAAAAACAGCTTCTACAACACCGTTGCGCGGTTCTTATATACGTTGAAAGCTGGGAATAAAAGGCACAAATGGAGCAACAGCAAAATCCAGGCAATGTGCTTGAGGGGAGGTTTCCCATTAAAATATAAAACTGTTCCCCTCTGGAGGATTTATCTGCAGTCTGCAGTTTGTAGCCAAGAATGAAGGTTCCTGCTTCTTATATATTGTAATGGCCATATATCCTACATACCAATTTTAGTCTTAACAAGACAACATAGACGCACCACTTCACATTGCAGAGCAGATACGAAATGTGTAAAATCCATGAAACCCCCCAAGGTGTTAGCTGTATCGCTGTGCTGTGTGAAAGTGGCTGTGACTCATTCCTTTTACCTGTTTTTATTATTACCAGCTCATAAAATCACCTTCACTTTTGGCCATTAACTATATAAAACAATGTCACTGAATTCAAACCACTAAACAGCTTGAGTGTTCACGCAATTCAGCGCCATGTCCGCCGGCCTTTTCATCTTAAGTCAGTGTGTTCAGAGCAGGAAATTGATCGGCAAACAGAAAACAGATAAAACGATCCAACTGAACAACAACTGATTGCTTCTAGGGCACAGAGAGCAGCAATTCTCTTCCTTAATTCCCCTTTTTCATATAAGTACTAAATTTCTCTTCCGCCCAATGGCTGTGAAGGCATATGGGATGTTGTGTCATGCATCCTCAGTTCACAGCGTGAACACATGGGTGTTGGAAGATGATCAACCCTTCCTTTGGCGTGGAGACGACGGTACACAGAGACAGGACAGAACCTTTCCTGATATCTCCAAGAATATACTGGGACATGCCAAAATCACTGAGGCAGACCACCAAAAGGTTTTGTACAATTCCTTTCACTGTCTGAAGTGAAATTATCTGATAAAATCAATCAATTATCAGAGACATGCAGTCTTGTTGTAAAGAGAGAGCGAGAGCTTTAAAACATTTGAATGGGAAAATGGAGCCAGAACTTCAGATAGACTGTATCCGTCTAATCTTTTGATATGAAATGATTAATGAGTGTGAAATTGAAAAGGCTGCATGGAGAATAATTTAAATAATAAAATGCAAATTATTACAACTCTGGTCTCATTTCCATCACGATTGAATCCGGAAGCTAAGATGGCCCAGTGCTTTGCAGGGAGGTTTTAATTAAAACTGAAAGTCAGGACAAAACTAATTACAATAATCTCTCCAAGGTCTGATATAGACAGACCTAAAGCAGGTATGAAGATTAAATAAAAGAATAGTCTTAGGAAATCAGGCAATAACTCAACCTCACCCCTAACCCTTCGGCGGTGTATAAAACCTGGAAGATCAACGGAATCTTGTTATCATTACCGGATTGCGTGGTTTGCATGTGTCAGTCATCGTCCTCCATTCTCCAGAAACAAACGCCTCAAGTTGACACGAGCGCCTCAGGGGGAAATGATCCAGCGTTATCGAGCAAAGTCAGAGCTCACATTTTCCAGCAGCAGAAAGTCCACCAATAATGGCTCTATTATCCCTCTATCTCCCTTTTCCATCCAAGTTATTCACTCCACTTGATAAGACCCCCGGGACCTGCTTGAAGGCAGAGTTGGTGACTGAGGACAAAAATAAATAAACTTAATTTAGCTGTCCTGCGAACGCGGGTGTCACCACGACTGAAAACAAATGCAGACGGGCTGATGTGCTAAACACCCTTTGGGGGGCTTCTTTTTCCACTTGGCCGGTTTCAGATCTAATCAGCTGGCAGCAGGAGAAAACCTCCTCGACCAAATGTCAGCGATGAGGCCAGTGAGTCACCACCCGATTCATCGGCCCAAATGGCTCATCGACTATCCTTTTCAGCCTGCGATAACGTTTCAAATGCCAAATAAATGTAATTGCTTGGTTGAAAAATGAGTCGGGTGTCACCGATCGCAGTCGATTTCAAATGTCAAATTGAGCAATTATGCCGCGCTAATATGCACATTTAGCTCTATTTACAGTTAATATCATGCGTACAGAGCCAGCCTATTCAGAGTCAAATGGAGGTCTGCGTACCGCAACCTGGATAATCAGCCGTGTTTATTTACCAGCTCAATGGATGCTCTCTGTACTTCATCACTCTTGGTTCCACTGACGACAGCATCTTTATGCCTTCTCCCATAAACTATGTGCAAGGCCGGAGCGACGCAAGCGGCCATATTTACAGCGCTGGAAGCAATCAGAGGTTAACAATGAGGCCTGGCTGTTGTGCTTTATGTGCCACGGCGAGATTGCCACTTGATTAAAATCTCAGTCAGGTGAGAGAGTGTGGCGCAGCCCTTTGTCTCAGCACTCCGGTGGAATATTTTCTCACACTGTCCCTCTTGTTAGACGGCTTTTACCTTGGCTAAATGTCCCCTTACAGCCAACTGTCCTAATGATATCTGATGTCCACCCATATCCGCCCTCGCTCTCTGTATAGTGATCATTATAAATACTATTAACGCATGACAGATTTATAAGTCAGATCAATATTTCCTGTCATAAAAAGATTTCTAAGATGCATGTTGGTCTTTATGATAAGGTCAAGTGGGACAATCCCAATGAGACGATCAATGGTGAACCGGGGTTTTGTATTCATCATTTCTGCCTTGGTGTTTTCTTTTGTGTGTTTTTACTATTCCACCTCATTTGGACTACTGCCTGCCTCATTAGGCACACATTGGCCATTCATGATACATTTTTCATTTCCAGTCAGTGTGTTTGTGCATTCCCAAATACTCTTCTCCAGTGTTTTGGCATGCAGAGTGACACGGTTCCCGGGATCAGGCATCATTGTATGCAGAGTGTAATTCAGTTCTAGTTCCAATGCTTAACTACCGATAAATCCAAGCATTAACAAGTAATTTTTTAAGGAAGTGTTCTAACACTGGGCTCTAATAAAACACAGTTTTTAATCTGTCTTTTGGTGCTAGCCATTTATACCACTATTGATGAATTTCTATTTCAAAATGCAGCTGAAGTCAAGGCAATATAACGAATGACACACCGTAACTTTTATGCAGTGTTAATGTAGGATTCATTAGTTTAAACTGTCAGACACACTATGTAAAAAAAACAAGCAGTACCAAATGTAATATTTCTTGACAGCAGCATTGCCCAGGTTCGCAGCTTTTTTCTTCATTACACCATCAGTGTCTGCAGGCTCCAACCGACTCATGACATCACCTAAGCTCATAAAATAAGATGACATCACAAAGGAGTTGGACAAAGCCCAATTAAGCACCAGCCACCATGGGAATCAGGTTTTTTATTAAAAGAAGGTGTCTCATTTCTGTCTCCATCTGACAAAACAATAAGAAATACATCTGAGCCCGTGGATAAAGAGGCGGGCTGCGCAATTACTTTGTTTCAGTTATTTCTGTGAGACCTCCAAATTGAATCAGATGTTATTATAAAACAGATGGTGACAAAGTGTGTAACCAACTGCTTTTTTCCTTTGTTGCTGACTGTCCTCACCTCTGGTGTTTGTGCAGGATCATACATATTGAAAACGGCAACAAAGGCATAATTAAGGCCTTTTAAATAATTCTCTATGCTCTCTCTGCTCAGCTTCCCGATGAATAGTCGCTTACAACCGACACACATGAAAGCACTGTGCTTATATTTCGATATTGTCTGGTATCTAATCATTTGTGATTTTTTTTTTTTATTTGGTGAAAGAAACCACAGCCTCCTCTACCTTCATCATCGATTCTCACCTCAGCCTCAGAGATGAAGGTGCCCCATGGGAGCAGAAGAACCGGAGCAGAGAGCACAGAATCAACACCCCATCCACATTACTAACACGCACGCACGCACGCACACACACACACACACACACACACACACACACACACACACACACACACACACACACACACACACACACACACGCGCGCACACACACACACGCTTGTTTTACAGGCACATGGTGGCTCTTGCGTCAGAGCAAACAGCTGAACATGATTTATGACACTGTAAATTTATTTGACGCTTCATCTTGACAATCACGCAGGTGACTCATTCCATGCATAAATAAATAATTAAATAAATAACATTGTGATTTGTGGAGAGAGAAATGAAAGGTGCAAAGAACATTTCACCGAGGTGGAGGGGAAAGCAATTACTTCCTCCACCAAAATCTAAATCCGCTTCGCTTCCTCCAGGAGGCATCCCTCCTTTTGTCTGTCCCCCCGTGCTCTCTCCTGTCCTCCACTTGGCTCTAATGGGCTCGGGTATTAACGGTCACTGCATTTCTGAACTTTCCTCATTCCTCAAGCTGAGGATTTCGGTGGGGGGGGGGGCAGGGGGGCTCGCTTTGAACAGCTGCTTTACTGCACATCTCTGCAGCCACTAAGGACGCCATTATCAATTAGGAAGTCTCATCAGAGGCCTTATGGCCTTCATTCAGTTATAACTGTTTTCTCTGTCACGCTGTGTGTGCTGCTCAGTTGAAATAAGGTCATTTAATTTTTCTTTGGCTCCCTGTTAATGATGACAGCACAGAGCCTTTGAGGAGGGGGTTCTCTTTCTGTTTCCATTCATGCTATTTTGGTTTTATTGTCTGCTGTTTGTGAAAGGGCGGCTTTAGCGAGCTATTAGTGCAGCACAAAACACCAGAGCAGCTTAACAGAGGCAGCAGAGGAGGAGAACGGGCCTCTGTCCCTCTGACCCACATTACAGAACATTAAACGCATAAAATCACCCTGTGTCTCAGTCTCTCTTTGGCCATAAGGCCCGGAAAACACAGAGCAGGGCTTTGACCTTTGGCAGTGACATTTTCTAAGTGAGGGAGCATTTTCACAGCAGCATCACGTTGACTGAGGGCATCAATTATGCCAGTCTGGATTTCTGAGGAGTGTCCAGCAGAAAGATGTGAATCTACCCATAAAATCCAACTGAGCGCAAACCTGCAGCCGGCCGGGTCTTACCTCCCTCCTGTATCTGTCAGAAACCATTATACCCGAGTGAGAATCTGTCATTTCTCCCTTTTTTATACAAATAAATCGCAAAGAGATCCCATTAAAATCCATTAGGGGCAGCCATAAAGTCTCTGGGACATTTTAGTGACTTCAGCAGAATGCTTACAGTGCAGGGGAATATTTCAGCTGGTGCGAACGGCTCAGCCTGAGCGCTGCGTTTCTTTATTTGACTGATATGGAAGAGAAGCCCAATGCTATCAGGCAGGTTTAGAGACAGGCCATTAAAAAAATCCTGCCAGCTTCTTTCTTCATCTTATCTCTTCAAGCACATTTCCTGCCTTCATTTAATCAATTTTAAAGAAGACTGCATTTTATGGAATAAGATATATTATCAACTACAGCTTTGTGCACGCTCTCGCCAGTCAGCAGCCATGCAGCATACTCATAGCTTGCTTTAACTAGTCGATACAGTTTCCATATAAACCCAACTGGGCCACAGAAACAGAAATGTCCTTGAGAAGCAGATAAACGCTTTCAAACAATTCGACCAGGCCCCGAGGTTTCTCGGGCAGACCGTGTGATATGACCGCAAAATGAAGACAAGTGTGATAAAGGCGTGCATCACAATGAGCCACACTGCTCCGTAGGCAACAGCTCCAAAATGTAAATGTGATGGTTTGTACTTGTGAAATGTTCTGGGATAAACATCTACTAGTTCACTCAGGCTGGCTCTGTCTGTGCGCACCAAAAGTCCAAATGAGCGGTCACGCTAACATCGATTTCAATAATCAGCTCTTAAATGTCAGTTTCAATATTCAATAATCATCTCTTAAATATGTGTTATTGACACATGTCCAATGATATATTGACATTTAATTTTTCTTAAACCAGGAGCTCTGGGACGTTTATAACGTGCAATGATCTCCTTCAGGCAGGAAGGTTGTTTTTAATATTTTACTCCTGCTTGTCCACATCTTTATCCTAACAATAATGGGATTTTGAGAAGAAAACAATCACTTCTTAAATATCCATTACAGTGCCCATTATCCTTCAGGAGACAGACAGGGATGACAAGCTTCTTTAAAACCATGGATGTCTCATACCGTAATATAGAATTAATTTTTCTTTTTAAATAATACATCTGCCAATATTTCTGTGAACATGAAATATATAATATAAACTAGAGCTTTCACTGTGAGCAAAACCTATTTTAAGTAGCGGTGAAGCTCCAGAGACGGCTATAATCATCCTAGAGATGGAGTCTGACAAGTTCTTATATTCAGTCATTTTCAATCTAATTTAGAAATGAAAATTCAATGAATGCTATAAACAGACACATACCCATCGATTTCCTGGCTACTCTAAACCAATTCAAATAAGGAAAAAGCCATTTCTCACTTTAATGCATTACAGCCAACAGTTGGACGAATCTGGAACATTTGCACTTGGTTATCAGTGCAGCAGCAGCGGTTCATCAGCATCCATGTTTACCTGCCTGCTTTGCATTGTTTTGGAGGAACACTTGATAATAATGCGATGTGCTCTGCAGCTACTGCGGTAATTGGAAGGGCCTCTGTACTTTGTGATAATGGAGCAAACGCTTCAGTGAGCCCTGTGAAACTCTCTGCCTGTTCTTGGTTTCATGCATTTCTGCATTTTATCTCATATCTCCATACGTAGAGGAAGATATCGCCCCTTGTAGCATCGCTCGGCCAATTTATCAGTAGGATGAATTTACACTTGCACCGCTTTCTCCTACATGTTACCTGGGCTAAGCCTTTGTTTCTCCCATTTGAAGAGATCGTTTACTTTTAATCAGAGTGGGCTTTGACTGCGCAGATGATTCTGATTTAACCGGTAGATAAAATAGGCTTGAACAGTATAAGCAGGTATGATGGGAAATACTGGACAGGATGATCAAATGAGATGTCACACGGCAGAAATTCTGTTTTCTGTGTCCTGTCTTGATCATATTTTTAAAAAAATAGTCGCTTGGACTTGGACTGAAAAATTGTTAAATGTCTTTCATTTATTTTGTGTTTACGGCCACCTCAGTAGTGTGCAGGGATGTCTTCTGTTCGTGTGCATTAGCATAGATCCGGTCAGGGAGCATTCGGGTGGGCGTGATGAGGCAGAAGAGAAGTCTAAGAGAAAAAGAAACAAAAGCACTCACTGTGGCGTCGTCCTCCCTGCTGTCGCTGGTGTCCTCGCTCTTGTGATGGCCGGTTGAGGAGCGAGTGTCCCTCTTGCGGCTGGTGTCCGTCCCTTCTGTCTGTCTGTCTCCATCTAGGCAAAGATGAAAAGATGGATATAACCCCAACTTCCACCGCTGTTGCTGTCGCCATCGCCCTTATTGTCACCATCCTCAAAGCCACTTCAAATCAGCATCCATGATGGAATCTTTCTCACAGTCAGTACACCCATTAACAAGTAACTAATTATAATTATCCACATCATAGTCATCATCATGGTCAAAAAAACATAATGCTGAGTTAATGCCCATTCGTTTTTCCCACTGAGCCCCGCTGTTGTAATCAAACTGAGATAAAAGTTCCCAGAAAAAGAGAAGATTAAGTGGTGAAAAATGTAATTGGAAGAGCAAAGAGAGACAAGAAAGAAGAATGAAAACCCACCCAGAGGGGAAATATGAAGAGGGTGGGAAAGAAATTGGAGAAATACAAAGAAAAGCTTTTCTCACAGTGAAGAAGAGCTGTTAGAAAGCTGTCATGACAACAGTGTATTATAGCAGTTGTGCATTGCAAGTGTGTTGCCTTGGCCAAAAGAGAGCAAAAAGAGATTTAAATCTGTGTGTGTGTGTGTGTGTGTGTGTGTGTGTGTGTGTGTGTGTGTGTGTGTGTGTGTGTGTGTGCGTGTGTGTGTGTCATTGTCCATCCTACATAATGAGGACATTTAGGCTGGTCCAAACAACCTTCAAAGTCCATGTGAGGATAAAGGTTAGGTTTAGGAGTTGCAAACTATTTTAGAGTTTACATGATGGGATCGTGCATGCATGATGTGCGGCACCTGTATGACACTACATATGCCACCACTCCACGCTGCCAGTAAAGGCTGGGGCAGGCCGGGGCACAGTTCAATACTTAGCAGTAACAGGATATTCAACACTTTACGAGAGTCTGGTTATTTGGAGTTACAAAGAGCAAATAGATGCTCATAAGGTTTCATATAAGGTCTTTTATTTCAACCAGGAGTTCATATAACAGGGAATCTATACCCCATTCAGTCCAATCTCATTTTATTTGAACTGCACAAAATTCAATCCCATTCCGCTGACATGGCTCACGAACGTGCAACACGCCACAGCTGGGATGAGCCGCTATAAAAGGTGGCGCCTGTGCAATTGACTTTCTCATAAAAAGTGAGTGGGGTGGAGGGGGAGGACTTTGTGGTGCCCCAAATCCATTACAGTGAAAATGGTTCATTACTGTCTGCAGAATACAAATTCGTTGAGCACACACACGCGTGTGTGCGGTCACACATGCACACACACGCACACACACACACACATGCACATACACGCATGCACACAAGACAGAGAAGACCGTGCACACACCCACGTTGACATGAGGGAATGAATTGTGATTAAACGTCAGGATAGCAAGTACAGGCAGCTATAAAGCATAATGAGTGCTAATGGTTTTCCAATGTGTCCCTTTAACAATGAGCCTGAGTGGGCTGAATTAGATGGAATAAGCTTTACTAAATACACGAGTGTGTCCAGGGGAGGAAAGACAGGTAGATACGTGTAGGTGTTACCCTCTCTACTGATCCTCAGCCTGCATTCCTGTCCTTTTATCTCCTGTGTGCTCACTGGAAAGGTCACTTCAGTCAAATACAGAAAAACGTACAGAAGCAAACGGCAGACATAAGAGCCATTCCGCAGGAAAAGTGCCGCTCTGCGCTCCATCTGAGTGGGGAAGTTTTAAAGCACACAGTTTAGAACCCAAGAAAGCTTTGCCAGATCAGAGTGCAAACACCAAAGCGTAGCTGTTTTGAACTTTGTCTCACTGCAGGGGTGACGTCCCTGCCATTGTTGAAACAGAAAGAAAACACTTTTAACAAGAAAGTACTGATCTTTGCATGTCACATAATCTTTGATTGCAAGATTTACGGATTATCACAGGTTTTGTATTTGGCGAAAAGAAATTAAATATCAGTCCATCTGCATCTGATGCTTAAAACACCTACTTAAGAAAACTAATAAATATTCCGGTGACATAGACGGCCAAATGGACTTTTAAATAGAACGCATTTAACAACTCTCAAGAGACAAACGTTTACCAGGGTCAGAGATTCACCCAGGGAAGCTCGGGTATGACAACAAAAAAAGGAGTCAAACTTCAACAAAGAATTCACTTTTAAAACTCTTCCACGCTTCAAAAGACAACGTTAGAGTCCCCGAAGGGCAAGGGAGAACATTTTCTAACTGAACTTCCTACAGAGATAATAAAGACTTCGTAGGGACAAAAAAGTACAAACAGCATTTGTAAGCAGAGCTGTAGGAACACCTCCTTATCTGCTGAGGGAATGTGGAAATTAGACATTTCACATTTATATTATTCAGTCCTCATTCACTGGGCCCATTTAGAAACTAAATAATAAAGAACATTCCAGAGAAAACGGTCTGTCAATATATTATTTTAAAGATTAAAAAGAAAGTATAACAGAATATCCTGTTCCTATAAGATGAATAAAAGGCAGTAATGAAGGACTGGAGAGCAGATTAAGGCTGGCTAATGTGGACCCTTAGCTCTGTCTGCTGTGTTGAAACAGTGCTGAAACAGCAGCACTCTCATGCACATGGATAAAATGCTACTCCATTTGAATTTACCTCTATTTCGTACATATTTGAAGGTTAAGTGTATGGAAAAGTAGTATATTTTGCACTTAACTTCAGTGTAGAGCGAGACAAGAGGAAACTCTTGGCAAATGGTCGTTGCTTCAGAGCTGCAGGTTCACCTTGAACAGTTCCCGTTTTATTTCAGTGACATTCTAAACTCCCCAACTTCCAACACACGGCAGAGTGATGATAAAGGGGAATGTTAATCACAAAATCTAAGAGGTTGGAGCAGCAGACGCTACTTAAATGTGAAAGGAAAATGAGTAACACGGAAGCAGGAAATGAAACATCCATCCATCCATCTTCCGATTCCTCGTCAGGGTCATGGTGGGGGAGGGCGCAGATATTCTAGTGCACTGGATACCTTTGCGGTTGTGGGTTCTCATAACCTTCAAAGAAACAAATGCGCTCAGGAGAGACTCAACGAAGCGGAGAGAAGATTTCATCGCTCGTCAGTGCAGAGCAACTGCACAGGAACAAGTATTTAATGATGTAAAATAAAGGTCAACTAGCACGTGAGAGGAATGTGACCTTTAGTATATTCATCTTGAGACTGTAAAAACATTTCTTTGCAAAACCCTTCTGATGGCAATCAATGCCTTTTATTCATTTGGTGCTGCCAACAGTGATTCTTTCTTCTAAATTGCTTTTCCTCCGTTTCCATTTATTTGAGATTGAGTTTGTTTTATTGTTCTTTGAGACAGACAAGACAAGAGGTGACCACATGTTGCAAACTGGGTTAATTTACTGAAGTGCAGGACAGCAGGCTCTTTCAAAATAAGGGCAAGGCTGGCCTATTAACAAATTATCAAGCATTTAAGGGTGAATGGTAATTTCCTGCATGCACACTTTTAATTAGATCTATTCTTTTGACAACAACATGGGAACTTTCAGCTTTTCTTTATTCATTTCACTCATGCTAATTTTCAGATCAGAACTTGTCCTTGAAATTTTGGCTGTGAATTGCCTGAATGCTTGATTTCTACTTTAAAAAGGGAGCTATGGAGCTATGGCAGTATGTCTGTATGCGACGTTTACTGCTCAAGAGCTGGCATTGGGGAGCCTTATTGTATTTGAAAATACTCCCTAGTTTTAACTTTCTTATGTTTTCACACAAAGCTGGACAAACAGAAGAGGGAGTGAGGTAAACCAGCTAAATCTTGAGGATTATCTCAACCACGACTGCGACTCGCTTCGCTGCAGCTGCCTCCACATTTGATGAAGCGGTTTGGAACATGCTTTTGCATATTGTGGCCTTCCTGCTGGCCATCTGGCCCTGACCTTTCTCACAAGCAAGGTGTGTTTTCCTGCTTAAAGTGCAGCCGTTGTCTTATTACATTTCTGTTTGGTGCAGTGAGAGACCCGGGAAGGCAGATACCACCAAAAAAATGCAAACACTGTCAACAAAAACACCAGTCAAAGTAGCTAACAGGGTCCGTGTAAATGTGAACGACTACTTTAGTTACATATGTAGCAGATATATGCGTGTGTATCTACGAGTGTATGTGTTTTTATATTCTATATTTTTACGGTGTTCTTACTCTTTTAATGTTGGATTTTCTATGTTTTCATCTGTGTCATCATCTGTGAGGCACTTTGCACTACACAAATGTACGAAAAGTGCCATATAAATAAATAAAAAGTAAAAAAAGTAAAGATATGTGCTGTCCGTTCAACAAAGTCTAATAAAGGGGTCAGTAAGAGATTTAAAGAATGGATGGATCTCTGAGAGGAGTGAGCAGATAAAGGAGAGTAAACTAGTGCTCAGCAAGAGCACGATCTGTGTAAATTATCGACAGGGTCGATTTCCTCCAATCACAGCCCACTGATCCTCCTTTGTGGCTGGAGGCGGTTCTCCTTCTGAGCTCACACCGGTGTTCCACACTAATATCAAATCCATCTCTCTGCCGGAGAACAGGATTGAAATTGCTTCAGATACTGAAAAACAAGAGGAGGCAGTTGTTAAAAGAGGGTGGAGGAAAAGGATGAACTGGAACATTGTGAGTGGACTGAACTGCGAGCGAGGAATAAGGAGTCAGTCAACCAGTCAGTGATCAATCAGCCATTTTCCAGTTGGCTAATTTGCGCTCCCATTTCCTCCCACGCTATATTAACAGCAGCATATGCTGCTTATAAAGTTTAATGACCCTCAGCTTTTTACCCCCTAATCGGGCATCACGTTACAAGCAATGACACAAAGAGATGGAGGGTGTTAAACTGATGAAGCAGTCTAATTTCTTAATGATACTTTTTGGCCCGATAGCTGAGTATGTGCGTGCAGATTCCCCTGATCCCCACACAACGGAGCTGGCTAATTACGACAAATAAACTCCACTGATCTGTGTCATGAGTCAGTCAGTAATAAGACAGCGTGGAGACCTGCTGTGAAACAGATAAATGGGCGCTGGCCCCGAGTTCTGCACTCCCTGTCCTTTTAGTTCAGCTCTAACAACCCCCCTGTCTGAGGAGAGTGCCAGTATATAAAGACAGAAGATATAACGAGGCTTTGGAAACAAGATAAATAGAAACAAACAGTGGATGGTAGGGAAAGGTGTGATCTTCAGAGATTCAGAAGCTGCACTAAGGTTGTCGGTCTATGGGAGGAAGATTTCAATAGTGCATCTGTGGATGAGGAGAGACAAGTGATCTTTTTTTCGTGTGTTTGTACACACCATTTTAAACCATCTCACATCCTTCGGCTGTTTTGTCTCTCAGGTGCTGGGGGAGGCGGTTTTGATTGACAGGTTCTGGCATCCAGCGGTTTGAGCTGCAATCATCTTCGATAAAGCCAAGAACTACTCCCACAAAGCTGAGGTCAAACTGGTGAGATCATGAATGGGACATGGACACTATGGCAGCTACAGAGGCAGCTACAGAGGCAGCTACAGAGGCAGCTACAGAGGCAGCTACATATTCACAGGTGAATCCGGTCCAAATTTTCTTCATCACCGCGGTAACTTGATTGAAAGCAACGTGAGCAGAGTGAGATTCTCGAGACAAATGCAAAGCACGGTGTCCTATGGATCAGTTTCAAAATGCAAATCAATGCAGGATGATTCTAAAACCAACAAGGTGACAGCATGTTCACACTTCTCATTATACAGATCAGCAGCCTGTCGATGTGAATACCATCTGTCATTTTTCAGACTGCGACCCTGAAAAAAAATATGCCCTGCCCAATAAAATGAAGGGTTGAAGGAGAGAAAATACTTGACCATACGGACTGAAATCAATTCCAAGGTATTGGTGATCTGATAAATAAAATGTACTTTTTAAATAGCATTCCTGCAGTCCTGTTGAACCTGCGTGAAAATACTTGTTTGATATTTCTTTACACCTTTACTGAAAAATTAGCCATTGACCAACTGAAGGCCAGTTTGACCAGATAAACTCTGAATGGCCCGGCTTTTCTCTGTCTCCTCCATGTCACCCGGAGCCACTACAAACTCCAGTGGCCCTCTAGATGCCTCGAGGTTATCCCCTGACTCTGCGTTGCCATGGAGACAAGAGTCCAAAAGTGAAACAGTTCCATCATGTTCAGTAATACGGCGCATCAGGAAAAAGACACGCCGTGAAGGACAAACTTGGACCACAGTACAGCGAGAGGATCCACACGTGCTGCAGGAGCGTGTTGACATCATCGGCAGATCCACTGATGCCCTTTGAGCGTCATCTCAAAAGGTTAAAAGTGAACAAAGCGCAGCCGCTGTAACACGGCGAGGCACCTGCGCCAATCACAGCAGAGCGGCCACCGGGGCAGCGACGAGCAGCTGCAGAGTCCCAACTGCCACAGCCGATGCGTCACCAGCGAAGGAATGAAGGTGCGCGCGCTTCCTGAGGCCTCACGCTCATTAGCTCACTTCTGTAAACAAATAAACACAGGCGGAGGAAGGGGTGCTCTTGGTTCACATGGCAACGTGCTGGGTTCGCAGGATTCAGCTGTACCAAAGCTCCACTGGAGCCCCGTGATAATTCACCCAGAAAGGAAGCACACCGGATGAACTTTGCAGAGTGCAAAGTGCAAACTTTATACAACCAACACAAAAGTACAATAGAAGAAGGGGTATTAGGAGGAAAAAGTCTTGGCAACCGAGAAAACAGCATTTTAAAGTACTGAAAACACTTGAGACAGCACTGAACTCTGAATAGCCTCAGTCTGTACACCATCAGTCCCTCTTTGTCTCCCTCACCACATCTTTCCCTTTCTCTCACACACACACACACACACGCTTCCTACACACCTTTAATGCTTTCTTAATTCCCCCCTCCCCCCAATCGCTCTCCACAGACATGGCAGTGATTAATAAGAATATTGCTTCTGCGTAGAACCCTGGTGTGATGATTATCCTCTACCGAGTATCTGATCATTGCCCTCCTGAGGAATCATTGCTTTCCTGATAACATCTGCTGTGAGCCAAAAGAGGAATGGAGGGAGGGGAGTGTTGCTGGCGTTAGGGTGAAAGAGTACAACATGGAAAATGAGGGGAAAGGAGGATGGAGAACAGGGAAGAACAATGGGAAAACTAATCATGAGACTATCCAACAGGTATTGAGGGAGACAATGGAGTATTGTGATAGATCTCCATCCACCGCTCTGGCTGGAGCCCCACCAAATGATAAAACTTTTAACTTTTGATTTTCACCCCTCTTCATTCAATTACTCACACATCACACCAGCCATGGCAATTCAATCTAAATCAAGTGTTTCAATTGATTCATTTAATTGCTGAATTTTGGTATCTGGCAGTGCTTTAATAAGGTTATAATTGCAGAAACCTCATTATACAAGAATCTTTTTTATCAGAATCAGAAGAGGAACTGCTTTGTCAGCAACTCTCTAATGAAGGATCCAATTTTAGCAAGACTTTGCAATTAGAGACTGTGCAAGGTGCTAGATGCAATTTCAATTCAACAACCAGGGTATGAGTGGGCTGAGTAAACAGAATCACTCTTTAATTAAATACGTATATAGGATGAGCCCAGACACACCGTTTTCATGTTAACTTATATCTGGTGCCGTCAATAATAGCCAATAATAAAACTGAGATATTTATGCTTAATTTGACCTTTAAATTGAATTGAATTAAAACCTGAACAAACAGCCGAGTCCCACAGCAGCCATACGTTAGTTATGCTGACTGAAAATCCCCACTGACCCTGAATCTGTCACGAAGGACAGAGGAGAAGAGAGGCAATTAATTCTATACAAGCTGCTGCCACTGCCGTGTTGTTGCCCGCACCTGCCTGCCAGTTTGCATATTCTTGTTTGCCGTAAATTATTCAAGCACACTCCTTTCAGGCTGTCCTCCCACGACCACGCAAGGCGGCCACACCGAGAAAAGCCCAGCAATGGGCGTCATGACGATGGCCGGAGTTGGAAAGAGACACATGTTTACCACACAGGACGTAAAGGATGATCCTGCTCCTCAGATGTCTAATCAGTATTAATGTGTCATCTGCAGAAGGTTTGATCATCCATCACACCCAAAGGAAGAGTGCAAAGGGATATTACACTCAAATAAACACTAAATATATATAATTTAAAGTTTAAATTACAAATTTAAAGACACGTATACCAGAATTTAAGGACATATATTAAACTTAGAGGTGTGTCTCCGTGTAATTACCCAGTGCTGTTACTATTCTTGTAGCTGTTACTCGTGCAGTAACTGCATGGGCGGATGACTTGAATGTGGGTGGACCATCAGGAAATCAATGCAGGCAACTGGGCTCCTGTGTGGAAACCACAATGGAACTGGACACTGATGCAGGATGAAAGTGAGCTACAGCGGGTCTGAAGCATGTCAGGTCCCTGCGCGCGGCAGGGCAGCCTGGTCGGCAGGCGGGACAGGCGGTGGGAGAAGGTAATGAAACTGTGAAAATGAGGCGAGGCACTGGAATCTAATCTTCTTTTTCCACCATCCTTACATTTGTTTATTACGCTAAGGCTAATAACCTCTTCACACTGCAGGAGGACGGGGTGGAGAAATCCATCACCCTGGGCAACCGGACTGACAGCGGAGGGCCAGAGGCAGAGAGACACCCTGCTGCTGAGGTAAGCTTGTATTAACCCGACAATCTCCCCTCTTCTTCAAATCACATTTCTACATGTGCAGCGCCCTCCATCTATGTAGTTTCCACCAGTCAGGTGTGTGTATCCAGATCTTTCCTTTCAGTCATCATGGCTTCAGTTTTCAGCTCCATCGTCATCAGTTTAGGCTGCAGAACATCTGTAGAATGGAGCGTTTGTGTGTTTATTCCTTTGCCAATTTAATCACTGGATGAGGGAGCATCAGGGCAAACACACTATGAGCTAATTAAACCTCTGGAAAATATATGTCTATTTCTGTTAGTTAATCCAACATTTGAAATACAGTTTCATATGAATTCAATCTGAACTATGCATCTTTTAAATTTCAAACTAAGTCATTAACTTCAGACTTGTTTAGCTTCCTCCTATTTTTAGTGTCACAATTGTTTTTCCTTCCTCACAATGTTCCAGCCTTGCACATATTTACAAGTAAATATATCTGCTGCTTCCACAAAATGGCTGCCGGGTGTGAGAAATGCCTCTTCTACATCCTCCACATCCACTTTGGCCGGCAGGCATGAGCCAGAGCCCCCAGACTCTTCCTGACATGCAGCCCGGCGGTGATGTTTTCAGGCGGTGCTGTTGTGTAATCGCCAATAAAGTTGATTCCAGAGTTAAATTTAATAAAGTCCAGCTCGTGTCAGATTTGTCTCATCCGTTCTGTTTATCTTTGGGTGATGAGACGGGCTCGTGCATGGCCGAAAGATGCTTGGGCGTCACAGAGCGTTGTTTGTTTTCACATGATTTTGCAGACGCCGCTTCTTTTTTTTCCTCCTCACGCCGACTGGATAGCAAAGGAACAATTCATGCCAGAGTTTAACTGCCCAAGCTAAATGTCAAGCGGCGGGGAGCTGAATAGAAGCTTAACTTGTTTTATGCGAAGAACTATTTGGACAATCTAATGGGGTGTGTGTTGTGTGATGGTCTCTAAACATGTTGGGGGTATTCTATTGCCATCTGCCTGACAGGTCTTGACCCTAACTGGGATATCAGCCATATTACAACTCGGCCCATGTATCATTTACTGATCTAATGCGCTTTAATGGCATTAGTCTGACTTTAGAGCTCAGTCCGAAGTGATCGGTGTGAGCCAAAGGTCAGCTCAGCCGTTCAGAATGTTGAGAGGCAGAGGACGTTGCTAAGGAAGACAGTCCGCTGTGCACTGAGCAGAGACTCCTGAAACAAGTGCGCCAAAGACAGAAGACATTCCACTGTAGCTGCAGACAGCATGGACGTGTGGGAGGCTGGAGGATGTGCAGACGGTGCTAGTGTCACTCTGGCATCAGAGCTGCTCTACTAACAGGGACACAGAGTGGGCACAGGAGAGAAAGGCATGGGGAGAGATGGGCAGCTGACAATGGCTGAAACAGAACCAAGAATGCTGTGTTTACTGATTACACTGAGGCTAATACCCCTCTGCTCGCCGGATACCAGAGGCTGTGTAACCACCCTGCAGCAGGATGCATCACCCAGGGCAACCGTCCTGACACGAGAGGCCAGAGGCAGCGAGGCACCCTGTTACTGAGGTGCAAAGCAGAAAAATAAACTCCCCATAGTCTTCAGCTTGTATTAACCTGAGAATCTCCCCCTCCTGCTTTCAACTGCTGCCGCACTTTCTGCCTTGTAATTGCATGCTTGTGGTCTTAAACGTTCACATTTCTACTTTTGCTTTACCTTGAGGCTCTTACTTCCTCTGGAAGGTTTTATTCCCATAGTTATTGCTTTCTTTAAGCTGTAAATGGAGGATTTTCTTTTTCATTTGTTGATTGAATGGGAAGGTCAAACAGAGAGACCTGACAGCAGATGAAGGGCGTAAGGTGGTAGTTTGAGAGAGCGAGCTGACAGTGGCTAAAATGTTAATAAGCTCCTGACAATGGCTGCAATAGTACCTCTGGAATCAGCTCAGCCTTAATCACACCACACCACAACACACACACACAACACACTGAGAATTACCTGTAACCCTGTTTGTGCGTCTGTGTGTGTGTGTTTACCCAACAGAGCTCTCTCTTTCATTCAGACCTATTTCTCCTTCCCTAATACTTGCACGGTGGCTGCCGATAAGGAATAGACACTCCTCTCTGGACAACATCTCATTTGTGGAAAGGAAATTGGAAAGAAGCAGAGAACGGAGGAGAGCGTGGGGAGGTGAAGACAGCAGATGAGGGGTAAAAAGGGCTAGATGGAGGCCAGGAGGACGGAGGCAGACGAACAAATGTTTACTGGAGCACAGATAAGCTCAGTCAACATCGTTACCGTGGCGAGATGTGGGTGGATAAGCAGAGGGAGGAGAGGAGGGACATGTAAGAGGATGGAGACAGATACAGGGTACAAGGACATGTTTGGGGGGATATTTTACCTTTAGTACAAAACGTCATGCAGGGATGCTGATGGTGCTGAAACACAAGAGAGACCTAGATGGGAAGAGATGCACCGACTGTGACAAACACACTTGAGGGTCTAGCAAGGGTCAAAGGCAACAAAAACAAGCATCAATGAGGAACAGAGGCACAGAGGCAACAAACATGATTGTTATCACTCAAGACAACAGGCCAGCAGCGTTCACACTCTGGCCCTCTTCAGCATTATTACTCATAACAAAAACCAAATTACTCTGGGCTGTGTCAGCGCACGTGAGTAACACCAAAAGACAGTCAGGAGCACGCCGGCTGCAGGAAACGGTGACAGGAGTGGGTAAAAATCCCACACAACTCAGCATCTCAAGCGCACGCACATTCACTGACAACGGAGCAGTAAAGTAGGACTGAAACAAGCACTCAAACACGGACAAAACAGCCTGAGTTGTTTATTTCTTCAAATCATGGTACGCTACTTTATGTGTGATTTGCTATTTTGTAATCTAAAAAATAAGCTAAGCTTGTTTCATGTGCAGCTAACTGAAAAAAAAAATGACACTTTCTTCCCCAGCTATAAATCACGGAGCTTTCCTCCAGTAAATCTAGCATGTATGCGCAGAAACAAACACCATCTCCATCTCCAGCAGCCTCCACCCATCTGTTCCAGCATCACGATGCATCCATCACTGGGGCTAATGGTGGGCCGCTGCTGTCAAAGGTGCTCTGAACTCTGGCTGAACGGAGCACCCCGCCCCCCCCGGACCACACGAACGTCTGACGCCAGAAACGAGGCCGACTTCTCAGGATACGGACCGGGAGCGTCAGCTCTGACGTGCGCGTGGCGGTTCACTCGCAACGATCTGCGCGCGCCCATTCCACGACAAGTCGGGATGAGAGGGTGGCAAAACGATTCCTCCTGGTAATTTTCTCTTCATGCACGACTGACCCTTTAGTGGAGCTCCCGCCCTCTCACAATGCCTTCACTGTAAAAATGAGAGCGGGGACATCTTAATGAAATGAACTCAGACAATCAAGAAGAGGAGATTGACTATTATTATCAGATGGCTCTACAGCATGATTACCGGCCAAGGCTGCCAATTACCGCCCAGCCACAATTGCCAAGACTGCATGATTCCCCAGCTTGAAGTACAACAACAGGCCAGATGTTCACTGCAAAGTGAAACTTGTGATTTTTTCTTAAGGTATTTGAATATCCAGTCAAATCTGTTCAGACTAAAGGCTAAAGTGCATCATTATTCTTTATAAAACAAATAGCACACAAACAGCATGTAGGACACCGCTCTCCTCCCAGGCAGAGAGAGAAATCTCAGGATGCCATGTTTCTATTCACAAACACTCAAAAGAGGCTTTGGAGAGAGCCCTCAGAGGTTCAGTCTAATCTTGCTCCAACTCTCACGATGCCACTCAAACCCATTGTGCAGTCATGAAAAGCGTGGGCAATCACCATGAATGCGCGTGTTCAACGGTCAGAGGAAGAAGAAAGTTTGTTGGAGAACGCTGCCCTTTCCAAACTAAATCTCACGAAACAGTACGGTTTATACTGAATATTGCCAAATTTAAAGGTAATCACAGAGAATTATAGTTATTCCAGAACTTCCAGCAGTTTTAGTGACAATCAACTTTTAAATTGGCTGCTTAAATTTTCAGAATGGTTCTGAAACTCACAGCAAAAACAAATGCAAATTTGACTATTATACTGGAGATGGAGCGATGAAGAATGATGGAGGGGAAAAAAAACATTGCCACGTTAGGTTTGGGTCTGGTTTGGGGCAAATCTCCTCCCATTATAGTTCAAAGAGCCGCTATCAACCCTCCTGACAACAGGCTCAAGGAAGAGGGAAGGATAAATGATAAAGGCTGGTAGAAAAGAGAAAAAGAGACAGAGCTGAGCCCCTGAGGCCTCCAGTCTAGACTTTAAAAACCTTACACCCCTGTAATCATATATTTCAGCCCGTGCATGTGCGTGTGTGTGACAAAGGAAGAGAGAGAGAGAGAGAGAGAGAGAGAGAGAGAGAGAGCGAGGACAATCAAGATTACAGATGGTCCCAGTGGCCCCTTGGTTCAGGTGACAGTAGCGGGCTGCAGGCAGGGCTCCACCCCTTATCTGATCTAAACCGCCGTCCTGGCTCTTAGTGTGCGATCACATTTGACTGTAAATGCACACACATCTGTGTTATATCTGCGAAAGATCACGCACTCACGCCTGAAGTGTGCGGGCTTTCATTAAAGGCCTGACTCATCTGAACTGTTCAAAGCTGCTGATTTCCAAACCGCCCACGCAGAAAGCCGAGCAAGGCGAGAGAAAAGTGTCACATGTGCAAACAAGTTGCAGCTTATTCGAAAAAAAAAAAAAAGGCTTGAAAGAACTTTGGCGATCTGCGACACGGGTGAAACTTTCTTTTTGTTCCATCGAACCGCCCTGTTTCATTTCCTCGTGATGTCATTCTCGAGAGCGGTCCGACAGTTCAAACCCCATCAGATTTCTGTGATGTTCGAAAAATCTGTGGGAGTGTTGGTAACGCCGAAGGACCCGGGAGAGCTGAGCAACAGGAAGATTCCCTGAACAGGGAAATATGTAGGCATCCAAACCTTTGCTGCGCTCCGTCACCAACCTTCATCTGCCTGCAAACACCAGCTAATCAATCCCCCCTGGTGCTGCGATCAATAAGGTAGCGCGCTATTAAATGTATACTGGGACACGGCATGATGGGGAAGTTCACTCTACCAAGGACATGCATCTATGCACTCAAATGGGGGTCGGAGTTTTACTTTTAACAGCGATGAAGCTAAAAACCTCCAGCCCAGCAGGGCCAAGGGGGGGGGCCACAACTGTGGTCGCCGTGGCTGCTCCGGCGAGCTGCTCGTGGTCCTCCCTCATTACATCATCCTTCCTCTCCCACACCCGCCATGACGCGCTTTCCATGCCCCCCCCCCCTCCGATGGGAGCGAGTGTGGGATGGCGGCACAGAGGCCGCGGAGGGCAAACCCAGAGGGGAAATCAAAGGTCTAACTCTTTGTGCGTTTCAATATCGCGCTCGCACACCCACGGGCGGATGCCAAGACAGTCGAATTCGGAGCCAAGGAGTGAGTCACGGACGAGCGAGGCTCCGTCGAGGACCAGACGCGCTCAGAGACACACATCACGTGTCTCCGCGCTAGCTGGAGAAAAAACAAGAACGAGGAATTACGCAGTAAAGTCGCAGACAAACAGACCCGTTCTGGGACGGAGTTTCAGCTGGAATCTGGGCGACGCTCCGAATTAATGGCGTCAAAAGCACAAACAAAGCCGCATGTGACCCAACGTAGCAGGTGTGCGAGGAATTAAGGGTTCCCTGTCGCACTCTTCCGTATTATTCAGAAGCCGGGAACCCGGATTTGAAGCGGGGCAGTTGTCAGAATGTTGCCTGGGGTGTATTCACCCCATTGCGCTCATTCTTCTGAGCTTGTGCTGCTCCTCAGCTGGGCAAACCATCAAAACCCAAAAACCGTGATTTACGGGTCCAAATGCAAAATCTCTGATCTCCAAGCTGACAGTCAGATGCTCCAGATGTTGGGACATCAAAAGCTGACGAATGATTGGAGGGTCATGTGTCTGCGGGTGTGCTGTCAGAGCCTCCAGTCCGAGATCGAACCGCCGCTCGCACACGTGACACCGCCAACGTCCGCGCGTGCGATAACAGGAGGCCTTGTTTTGTAGCGCAGGGAGCGTTCAATGTTTAATTACCGCCTGGCTTTGATGTGCACCAAACACAACAGAGACGAGGAGCGGGCAGAAGCACCGCAGTCCTTTTTATAAAAACTTCCCTTTTAGCATCAGAAACAACAACACACGTGTATCCAGGCGCGCGCACGCTAATCCAATTAACTGGATTCTCGTGAGGACTCCAAACGCATCCTGACGTCTTAACTTGCAGACGGCGGTGAGAGGAATGCTGGTTAGTGCATGAGTGCGCGCTCACGCATCCACACAGCATCTGGACTGCGCTGGGGGCTACGTGCATCTCGCAGGCCCTAAAGACCTCTGACACCCTAATCAGCCTCAACTCTCAATTAGTGAAATCAGAGACGTTTAAAGAGGAAACACCGCAGGGAATCACGGGGGAGAACAGAACACCCGGGGAGCACGGTTTTAAAAAGAAAGAGCTGGAGGGGGCGTCTTTAGCTGATGGTTCATTTTTAAAAGCTTTAAAGACTTAAAGCTTTTCGAATTTTTTAACTGAGATCCACATCGAACAACAAATTCAACAGTTGATAATTTGTGGGTTTTAAAGCAACAAACAATTGACCAAAAAATGGGTAAATTAATATAACATAATAACCTTGAAAAGTAATCATATTTAATTAATTTTCCCTCATATGGCATCCCTACATACCTTCATACATCCTCATTTGATCGTCTGTTCAGTGACACCAAGCTTTGCATTTTAAATTAGGAATGCATCATAAGAATTTTACTCACTCCAGATGAATACTGTTCTGTTGCCACTTTTGGATCAAAAAAAGTATCACAAATCATCATCAGTGATCCTCTAGCACTTGTTTTAAAATCAGATTGCCACCACCACTCTGCTTAGGTTTTACATTTTGAATGTGCACACCTGTTTTGTTTAAAAAGGGGTCCCACGACGCTAACTGGTTGAACTTTGACCTCTCGTTGGAGTTACTCTGGTTCCTAAACCCCACGGCTGAAACCCCAAGAAGTCTGCATTTTCCTAACCGTTTGATTTAAATTAGTTATTTAACCCCGAAAAGCTGAAGCTTTGTACCTTTTTCCCCACTGTCCAACATGGAGACAGGTTCATTCTGAAACTTTTATACTCATGCTGCTCTAAGAGGGGCACGCAGGAGCCAAGAATCGCTACGTTTACACGTATCCCGAGGTGTCAAACTCAGCTGACACATAGCTGCGAGTCGAGCTGCTGACGAGGAGGCGAGCTGGTGGAAAGGTGATACAAAGCAGGTCATTTTCAAAGAGCGTCGGCGCTCGTGCACACCACCTCCAGTCAGCGGGGCTTCGTATGTAGAGCAGCGCTCCCAGACCACAGCAGCGAACATAGCGTGTGCTCCATTTATGGTAGCACTCCCGCTCATCTGGCACCATCGGGCCCCTTTCAAAGCAGTTCTGGCTGCAGTCTGGACAGCAGATATGTGTAAGCACATTTGGAGACAATTCCAACCATGTTGCCTCTCTGCTTGGAGCTTATCAGCCGTGATATTCCCTTGATGGATGCACCGACCGCAAAGCCAGGATGGCGATGACAGCATACGACAGCTGATGACCAGCTGTTCGTGCAGTCGGGTTTTTTTTCCTTCTTCTGCAGTGCTCACGAGTGTCATGCAAATTACCTCGTCTGAGCTGAAGTGCACATCTGGATTTTCTCATTTAATAGAAATGCGGTGGTCTGATTGGAGCCTTTCTACTGTCGTTACCTGGCGTCAGGCAATCAGCTGACTCTTGGTGTCGGATAACTAACGATGAAGAGGGGGAAAAATGCCATCTTTTGTCAGAAAGCACACTTTTGATGAAAGGAAATAAAGGCCTGTGCGATGTGGCTTAGCAGGTTTGTAGGATTCAGAATATGTAGGATCCAAATTGAGGCCGATTTGTAAAAATCTCTCACGGCAAATGGAATCTGACGATATTCAATATCCCATTTGTCATGTCTCCGGCACCCATTTTCCTCACAGCCGGAGCCTCCCGCGTCAGGTTCAAAGTGTGTGCGTGCGCAAGTGCGTGCGCATGCTCGAGCGCGTGGAGTCTAGCCGCAGGTGGGGACCGCCACAACCTCGGAAGGAATGCATCCAAGGCAGCAAAATAGAAATCCCTTACAGCATACAAATGAGCAGAAAGTGACACACCTGTAGTATTGTTGCTGTGCCCCGCACACCAAGAGCTGACTTCAGGCAGATGTGGATCTGCTCCACATCTGCATGCGCGCAAAAATGAGGGATGAGAGGCTGCAGGGCTGCGGGAGACATTAGGGGTCAGGAGCCCCCTCAATGTGCGAGATGATACCCCCCAAATAATTATACACCCTCAAGGTGTACCACGATAAATTGATTGCTGCTAAAAGTGGACATATTTGAATGTGTGAACCTGAAAACAAATCCAGAAGATGTCCTTCAAGAAAAATAATATCACTATCTCCGACAGCAGAGGAGTTAATAGAGTTCTGTGTCAGGGCTGCCCCGCTGCTGGAAGATGCACGACTGTGACCTTCTGTTCTTTTTTTTTTTTTTCTTTGTCTTTAACAGTTTTTTCCTTAATAAACCCTCAATATCTTAATCAGTAGTGTAGTGGCCAGCTCAGATTCCAGGCTAAGTGCCTCTTGACGAAGAATTGGCATGTTCTCCACGCCTGTGTGTTTTCTACTCCAGCTTCCTCCTATGGACCAGAATCATACACACAAGGTTGATGGGAGATTCTGAATTATGACTGTGTGCGTGTGTGTGAGTGCGTGCGTGTGTGTGTGTGTGTGTGTGTGCGGGCTCTATAATGGACTGCTGACCTGTCCAGGGTGTGTTCCTGCCTCTCATGCGGTGCTGCTGGGATACACTGCTGTAATCAACACCCTCTGTAATCCTGATAGATGAGCGGGGTTCTCCAGCTTTCATGGAGAGGCCGCGCAGACCTCCATGCTGTTTCCAGGCATGCGCCTCTCTATAAATCTGACATGCAAGTGTAAACCACAGCTAAGATTAGTCCAGTTCACAGCGTCTGCTCTTTACAGATGTCAGATGAAGTTGCACATTTCGCAATTCACAAATGTGAAAGCTGTTTTCTCACAAAGGGAGACGCGACCACATTCACTTTGCACATGACCTTTGTCAAAGCCGGACTGGAAAACTCACGCTGGATAACGGGCTGAATGTTTGCAGTATCAGCTGAGTGACCTTGTTTATAAACTCTCATTTGCTGGGACTCAATTAGGCATTGTTATAAATTCATTTCTTCACGTTCGTGTTTCTTTGTAAAACTACAACTGAGGAATTACTGCCAAAAACTGCTTCTGTGGACTGAGAGCAAATTAGTGTGTGCGTGCACATGGGTGTGTGCGTGTGATCGGCACACAATTCCCGGCATACCTAATGAGATCTGAAGGGTAAGACGCGGTTATTATGTGCCTTCATACTAAACAGGATGCAACAAATTAAGCGATCACGTTCCTCCATCAACAAAATAAAATCCAGTTACAAACGATATCTTTTCACATTAAACGCACAGAAACACACACGCGCACACATTTCATTTCTAAATAGAGCGGAAAATGTGACTATTACTGAACAAATGTGCATTTGTTGTAATCAATAATACTGTAACACGAGAGCATGCAGCTCCCACATGCTCTCTCCCCAACACCTAGTTTATGTGACCAGACGTGTGTAAACAGACCCTTTAAATTAAAATTTACTCTCCGTCTCCACCTCGCCCAGTGGGCATGCTCAAATGGTCAGGGGGAAAAAAGCACTTGAATTATGTATGACAAAGATTTCTAGTCATCATATCCTTCCTGGTACTGTAAAAAGACCTAATTTCCACAAGCAGGGCAGGAAACAGGAGGAGAATATTTGACACAGAGATATTAGAGTCTTGTTGTCGAGGCTGCAGAAGGTGAAGCTACCTCCACTTTTGTAGTCCGTCTTATTTGTTCATGCAAAAACATGGGGAAAAAAGGAAAATGTGTGGAATGGTGTATCTTTTTATGCTGGATAGACCACCGGCTATTGCTTTGTGGAGCAAAGCAAGTAGAAGGAAAAACAGAATCACGGTCTGACATCTGGACCACAAACCCGCCCTCTCAAACACGTCCACGGGAGCAAGAACGCACGTTTCCCTGCGCATCACCCCATTGTAATAGAATTCAAAGCTGTTACCTTAATCCAATTTGAAGGTCAACAAATGTTTGCCCCTGATATCGCTGATGCTATTCACCTCTTCGTCACTCATCAGCTCTGCAGGCCGAGCCAGACAGACTCTCCTCCTCCGACAGTCTGCCGCGCTGCTGCTCTTTACGGATTCAAACGGCTGCGGTCGGGAGCGAGGGCTGCTGCAGGAGGAAGTCAGAGGTCCAGCCAGACAATGGGCAAAAACATGTCTACGACATATGAAAGTGATCAGAGGGAGAAGAGCTGGTACTTCAGCACTGATGCCTTACTGTTGCCGTAGCAACTTGGTGTTCAAAACATAAAACATAAAGTACCAGATTGTAGCTGAACATGACTGAATTATTTGCTTATATTTTTATCCTTAAGCCTATAATACCTGTGTTAGATCCCTCTGTTTTATTTTTTTCTTTTGATACAGCACAGACGGAACAGTCCCAGAACTTTAAATAAATAAGGAAACAACATCAGAAAAATGTGCAGTAAAAAATAAAAGTATCCATAGCTGTCACATATTTGTTGTGTCTAGTTGAATCATTGAACTTTCTGTGACAGCTAACTTTATAAACTTCTTTCGCCTCCAACTTTCCCTGCAGTAACTGCAAGAGAAAAAAAAAATAAATGAAACGCTGCCAGTGAGGGCCGCAGAAGAAAATATTTCAAACATAATGAAACTCAATAAGCAATTTTACAGATAAAATCAGTTACAGCTGGGGCGGCATTATGCTGCTGAGGCCATGGAACGAGGAAAATAAAAACCAATGTATATACGGCACAGTGAATACCTAAAGAGTGAATTACAGAGAAGTAAAGTGCATGAGGGTGTTAAAGAAATCGGTGCACGTCGGCTGAGCCACTCTCAAAGAAAGTGTGCGCAGTTGTACAAACACAAACAGTGCTGCAAAGTAAACTGGAGCCTTTCTTCCCTTCGCGATCGGCCACAACGGGGGGAAAAAAGGAACGAGGCAATCTATAGAGCAGGAACGCAGCTCTCATGCTAATCAGGTTGGCGAGCGGGACTTTGAGATGCTAAACAAAAGGGAGAGGTGCAGCTCTCGCCCTCCTCCTGCCTCCCTCCGCTCCCCCCGTGCACCTCCCTCATCACGGAGGAAGGTGGCGGGAGGAATTAGCTTTTCTTTTTCAGAGTCCTCCAAGTGCGAGCAAAACCATTTAAATGTTAATGCCAGCAAAATAAAGAGGCATGAATTTGTTTGTCCAATCAAGTTGTGAGACGTCTGATGTGTCTGTCTCGTCCTGACTCCATCGGTGACCTGCTCCGCGCGCCACAGACGGACGCGTCTCTCTCTCTCCCCGCCACTGTCGGATTGGCTGATTGAGCTCCCGGATCGCTCTTCGCCACGCAACATGGGAGCCGTTACGGCCCCGTTTCCAGGAGGTAAAATCCCTCTGCTAAGTGGGCAGATGGGTTTGGGAGGGAGTCCGGAGCAGAGGGCGAGCTTTGTCCAGGGAAAGCCGTTAAAGTCCTGCCACAGCCAGGATCAGCGTCACCTCTGCTCGGTCCTCTCCCTCTGTAAACTGCTCCGGTTTGCCCCTGCAGAGAGCAGATGATCCATCCCAACAGTTTCCATTTCAAGAAATTAGCCTGGATTAATTCTGGACGGGCGCTGTTGTTTAAGCTGGCCTTCCGCGGTGAAACTAATCTAACGTAAACACAAATTGGAACACCCATTCTGTGCCCAAACAGATTACGCCACGCACCGCGGAGGACTGGGACTGGGTCACAGCCACATCCCGCCCCCCCCCTCCCCACCGATGCATCCTGCTGCAGGTCCCACCTGTTGCGTGAGAAGGGTGTCCTTCTTCTGCTCCAGCCCTCCTCCCTGAACGCTCATCCCGCGCCCACGGGGAGCCTGCCAGCGGGCAGACAGTGCCATCATTCAGCTGCTTCCTCTTCTGCTCAGCTAAACACTGGGGCTAAAGTGCAGACAGCAGCAGGGCTGGGGGAGGTGCGCGCTCACGCACACACACACACACACCCACACATGCACACACACGCACACGCACGCAGACATGCAGCAGTACACTCTGGGAAGGAAAAAGAACCGAGGACATTGCATGTACATGTTTCTCCCTTTAACACTAAATCACTCCGTTGCACTCTCACTCACACACACACACACACACACACACACACACACACAGAAACCTCCTGCGGCAAAGCTGTGGCGACGGGCCAGCGCTCTGATCGAGGGCACGCGGGGCAGAGCTGGTACTGCCATGGTGGCTCGTTAAGCAGCGCGGCTCCAATTCCACTCTCCCCGAGGGCGAACGCCCTCCGGACAGGGTCTTCGCTCACCTGCGACCTCTCTCGCTCGCACGCACGCTCCCCTTAACTGTTGTGAAGACCCCGATATCCCCCGCTCCTCCCGCAACGGACCCCAGCGATGCCCCAACGCCTCAGTGACGTAAAAAAGGAAATCACAGCTGTGGGTTTGCAATGAGGGCGACTTGGGTCCTACGTGTAGGCTGCAGAGAGATTTAGCATCCACACACACACACACACACACACACTGTCGCAGCTCCCAGACACAAAGCCAACCAAGGAGATGCGCTTCAATGACATCGTCCTTTAAACTAAATGAACCTAAAACGCTGCTGCGTCAACTGGCACGACTTCCATGATGCACTTTCTCCATCCCAGATTTGTTAAATCGAATGTCCGCCAGCAACAGCTAAACCAGACACGCACATGATGGGATTTCAGTTTTCAATTTCATGATCAGAGCACCAAAAAAATTAAAAAAATTAAAAAAAACAACATCGAGTTTCTGTAGCAACAGCTGCCACCTGGGACCGTTTACCTGGGGGAACAAAACCGTGATTAAAACCATTTCTGTGGAGCCAGAAAAACAGAGTGACGAAGTAAATCACAACACATTAATGCACAATCTAATCCTTTGTGATTTTCCCTGGATATGACTTTTTATTTTAGCTGTTCATTTGGGCTCTGCCACTGTGACATAAAAGCACAAATCCCTAAATGGGGAACAGTCGCACACCTGGCTGGGCGCGGTGCATCTGTCACTTTATCACAGATCCAGATGTGCCTTCCTCGCTGCTATCTGGCACAAACATCCACTGTTGCGTGAAAACGAGCCGCGCTTTCCCGCTAAAAGCGCTGGCAGTTCGAGGTGGAGCTCACCGTCCACCAGAACCACAAGATCTAAAATTAGGGAACGTGACACGGGAGGGCACGGTTACCATGACGGCGAGGCAGCCTGGGAGAACTGCGGAAAAGATTCAAAAACAAGCCAAAGCTGTACTTAACAGTAGAGCACAATACCCAGGTACCCCACTTCACACCCCATCTCCCTTTTAATCTCCCGGTGGATTTTCAGCACGTTTGACCTCGCACAAACCCTCTTAACGCGCTGCGTTTTTCTTTCTGGATGAGACACGCTCTGAGTCTCACCAGCTACACATTCCTCTCCCATGCGTCGTCTCCATGGGCAACCGGGCAGCCCGTCCGTCGGAGCTCCCGAGACTTCCCCTCTCTGACTTCCTCCTCATCCCCTCAGAGGGGGTGACGATATGAAAGGTGTGCAGCACGTGCCAGTTTTCGCGGGGGCGGCGGGGGTTAAGCATGTGCATGTGAGTCTCCACATGCGTAATCAAAGTTCCTCAATAGAGGCCTGTATGCTGCTGCCTCCTCCTCCTCCTCCTCCTCCTCCTCCTCCTCCTCAGTAGACTTGTTGATGCCGGTAAACAGGGGGCTGTTGTACAACTGGGCAGCCGCGTAGACGCGGCCCCCATCTAATATGCGCCGGGACGCCGCCTGCTAACACGCCGCTCATTGAAATTCTGATTAAATAAATCTGGTCTGGCCAGTGTGCAAGCCACTTAATATCTTTTTAGGGCTCTAGCGGCGATTATGGTGACCAGTAGTTCGTAAAGAAAAGATGAATGAACGCTCTCTCACACACACACACACACACACACGAGCTGCCTGCAGCCGTTCTCGATGGTAATACACGACTTTTTCGTGGCTTGGCGCGTTCGAGCTTCATCATGTGACGAGCGAGGGAGCAATGACAGCAGGGTTTTTGCATCGTTCCAACAAAAATAAAATCGGGTAAACTCTAATAAAATGATATGTTTTTGATATTGAAATCAGCGGCCATCGCCTCCATGATGTGCTGCACCATTTAATGCAGTTCTCTGTGACCTACAGACCCCAGGTCAGCGTGCATACACACACTCTCTGCTCATTTGGTGAGGCTGATCCGCCTCAGACAGGTGAACTCATCCTGCTGTGAACTGCCACACCCCTCAGATCCTCCTCGGGGCATTCAGCTCCAAGTTGTTTACATTTCTCCAGAGAAATCTGCCGTTGCGTGCCAATAATGGGAGCAAGGCTGCAGGATTTCTGAGAAGGGAGCCGGCTCGGTGGCTGAAATGTGGCTGCCATGAACCTAATTTCCACCAGTGTTCGGACAAAGCGAGTGGAAATCAGACAAATCGTCATTTCATCATCGAATAAACGACAATTTAAATGGGAAATTATGGGAATAAAACGACAACCTGCACTGCATCAGCACCCAGACACACAATAGACACTCAAAATTCTACCAGCCTGATATGAATATTTACACACTTCACAGGGCCCAATTTTCCATAATGGCTACATCTCACTTAGAAACCCTCACTGTGAGAAGGGACGTGTTATTCATAAGAGGTTAAGTGAGTTGACCCGATCAGATGCCTGCTAAATGGAGGACAGTCAATTAGACACGCAGACCGACGCGTCGCAGCCTTACCTTGCTTCCATCCTCCCTCATCAGGAGAGTTGCGATGGAGCACAGCTGTGTGGAATTTATGGCCGGATGCACAAAGACAATACTACCGACGCGGAGACATCGGATTTATAAACGTCGGGATCCATGTGAAGATGGGCTGTGGGGTCGTGTTTGGAAAGAGCAGCTTTTAGCCTATCAGCGATCACCAGATTGGTTTATGTCTGGGAAAAGGCTGTGGCTGCGTGTCTTTCAATAATGTGATGTGTGTGTGTGTGTGTGTGTGTGTGTGTGTGTGTGTGTGTCACTGAGGATCACCTTACACAGACAGCTGCAGGAGACAGACCACCCCATCGTCTCGCGTATCGCGTATCAGCGGGTGATGAAAGTCGTCACCTTTAATCAGCATTTGTTGCATTAACGATTATTAGTTTCATATAATATCCACTCAGGCGTCACTCAAGCCGCGCCCGCAGCTCAGCCGCCGACCCCCCCCCCCCCCCACTGACATTGTTCCAGGTCTGAGTGGCGTGGCAGTGACCTCGGGGCTGCCTTCAGCAGCAGCAGCCCCCTGGATTATTTATGATAAAGGTGGAGCTCTGGCTCTCAGCCTGGTCCCTGACACCGTGCTGCTCTTCACTTTGCTGGGAGAAGGAAGCCATTGGTAATTTATGAAGACACACTGCCTCGCCGCTTTATATCTGGTCCTTCTTCCCAGGAGAGAAAGAGAGCGGTCGGTGTGTGAGAAGAGCGGCGGGCGTTTCTGGGCTGGACATTTGTGGAGGCTCGGCGTAACCGCGGACGCGCGCGGTAGCGTCACCGACTCCGCTGCTGAAGCGGGGGGGGCCTCTGTGAGGGCTCCTGGTGTTCAGCCTGTGGCACCAGTGGCCCTGGAGGTGCAGGGTCACACGGGCCGCGAGGCTGAACCGGTTTGTGAAACCCTTTTTGATGCTCACGGAAACCATGAAAGCACCGTGCCGTTCGTTCTTGTGTCAATCAGAAACGCACTACCAAGCATTCACTAACACGGGGACACGCTTCCCTCCGCTCTGGACACGCCGAGTATATCAGATGGACTAAATGAGTCACAATCTCTGGAATGATGCTGCGATTTCTGAGCACCAGATGTGAAAAATCCATCTCGTTACTTGGCGTGTGCAGTGATTAACATCTCTGCAGCTTTGTGTGCAAACGCCAGCGGCTCGTGTCCAACCTGTCAGGTGGATTGAACAAAAGCGCAAGAGCAGAAAAGGATGGGAATTCGCTCCCGAAGGGGGCTCTCCTGTACCTTTTCCGTAGTTGAAGTGGAGTTTGATGGTCTTGCCCTGGTTGATGTGCAGGTAGGTGAACCACACGGCGGAGGTGAGCAGGACCAGCAGCAGCAGGAGCTTGAACTGCTTCCGGATCTTCTTCACGGGGAAGCGCAGCATCCTGGCTCACTCATCCTCCGGTCGCCGCCCGGTAGATGCTCGGAATGGGGGGTGGGTGGAGGCGTCGGGAGGGGTGACCTCAGCTGCGTCTTTGTTTCTCGCTGCGATCGGGCTGCTTCCCCCAGTCACACTGACGGCATGTGACCCGGCCGGGGATGTTGGGGCTGGTGGTCGTGGTGGTGGTGGAGGGGGGGGTCAACTACACGGAGTTTAAAAGTAGTGTCATTCCCGCTGGTGACAGTCGTATCCTCACATCTGGATCCAGACGCCTCGTCACTCCATGTCAGAGGCTTTTAAAGCAGATGTGCCCGCTGGGGTTTCCAGGGGTCGGCAGGGAAAAGGCTGCGAGAAAAGCCGCTAAGTTCTGCTACGAGTGAGACTCTAGAGGGGGGGGGGGGGGCAAAATAGCAGTCCGGAGATAATCTACTCAAATCCCCTGGAGCTCAAGCCTCCGCTGACACCGCGACGCTGATTATAGTATCGGAGATCAAGGATCATCTCCGGTCACTCAGGTTTACGCACGGAGCCAAGGAGCAACAAAAGGCGGCTCGTTCGCATCCGCGCCGATCACGGCTCGGAAACGCGACTTCTCTCTGGACGTTTTGGCTCTCAGATAAGTAGAAGGAGCAAAAAACAAACCAAAAAAACCCAACAGTTCGCTCGTGGATTTGAAGGCAACCTCTGGCAAAGGTTAAGGTGACGGTCGGGCAAATGTCACAGCCCCCGAGCGCCTTTCCCTGTCATCCAAAGTCCGCTCCGAGAGGACTGTCAGCCTCACACTCGCGCTGCTTTCCACCGGGAAAGATGAAATGTGAAATGCTCCATGGCGGCGGTGTGGGTCCGGGTCGTGTGGATGTGCTCAGACGTGCCCGTCCTGACAGACCTCCGTGCGCTCCGGCTGCTCCGTCTCCCCCCGGATGACGCGCCTCATCCACATCCTCCCGAAGTGCGTGCGTCGTCCGGACGAGCCGATCCGCGGGGGTCCTCGGCACGAAAACTAAGAGACACAAGTGCTGCGGGGCGACGCGGAGACGGGTTTGGTACCTTGTGCTGTTATTCTGTCATCGGCTTTCTTCCCTTTAAAGCGCCGCGGCGGCGTCGTCCTGACCGCTCGTCACCGCGGACGGGGAGCGAAACGAGCCGATCTCCGCGGGGGGACCTGCGGCCGGCGGCGACGCGGCCGGGACAGAACATGGTTTTTGTTTTGCTACAAAGGAACGCGTCGGGCTGCCCGTTTCCACCGCACTGCTCCGTACGCCCATCACCCGAGCATCTTAACGGCGCGGAGCAACCTAACGTGGGCGAGCCGGGATTGACGCGCGGCGCGGCCAGTCAGAGCGCGGAGCCGGGGTCGGGAGGGGGCGGGCCGCCGACGCTGGCCCTCGCCGTTGCTTGGTACCAGCGTATTCCACCAGCCAATGGCTGCGCGGCCGCTTCGGAAGCGGGCTCGGCCCCGACGCTCCGCCGTGCGGAGGGAAGCTGTGACCCCGCGTCCGGCTGATCAGCGGCCGGGCTCCGTCCCCGCGACGCAGCGGCGACGCAGCGGCGCCTTTAACGCCGCCGTGCATCTGCAAGTGCAGGTGCAGCACCAGAATTAAGCCTCTATTTCAGTAATGAGCTTGGACCAAATTGCTCTGCTGCTTTTTTTTTATGCGTTTAAGCGGTTTAATTCCGCTCGGTGCGCGCGTAAAAACTGAAAAATGCAATATCGCCCTTTTCCTTTTTTTTTTTTTTTTTTGCCATTTTACTTTGAGCAGTTCTCATTAGTTTAAATTTGGTAAAACATGACTCCTGAGAGAAAGAGAGAGAGAGAGAGAGAGAGAGAGAGAGGTGGGGGGGGCGAGAGAGGACAGGTGAACCAGCCGGGACCACCGGGATCACGTCTGCCGCCCAGTGGTCGACGGTGGAACTGCAACCATGTGCATTTCCATACGAGGCAGCAGCTCGTAAAGTGCTCAACAGTGGTTAATAAATCGAGCACCAGTAGGTGAAAAATGTCATTACACGCGTAAAAGGACGGCATTGTGCGAAAAACAAGAGAGAATAGAAGCTAGTTGAAGGGATCCCAATACGATTCTGGTTCATTCTTTTCAAATCTGTTCGCATCAGTGTTGGCTCGTTTAAAACGCTCTTCCTCCTTAAATATTTAATTCAACTTTATTGCATTTTACTATTTGCATGACTGCTCACTTATAAAAGTCATTTGTACACCTGCGCAATCATGCACACATCTTCTTTTTTTAATGGCTTTTTTTTTTCATTTTACTTGGACCGTGTTCTGAGAGCAGCTCTCCCCAAGCAACAATGTCATTACAAATATAACTTACGGATCAAGTGCCGTCAAACCTGGTCGATAAGAATATTGACCTCAATTTAGTGTGTCCCAGCTGCAGCCTTCTGTATCAGACAGACCATAAAGCATAATCCTCCGTCTCTGTGGATTAAAAATGTAATCTTCTGAGCAAACACTGAGCAGAAATGAAATGCTTAGGTAATCATCTGGGCTCTATTGAAATGAGTACTCATCTGGTGACCCCAGCCAAGCACCGTTTACTGTGAGACAAAAACGATCACAGCAATCGCCGCGTTGCAGGCTGAATGGAAGGTGTTTCATCATTCCAGCAACGGGTTTGAAAGTCACTCAAAGTGTGGACTCAAACACTTGATTCCCTTCCTTGGCTTTTACTCACGTCCTTGTCGGTCCTCTGACTTATTCCGCCTCATTCCATCCCTTGTGTTCAGGCTGTGTCCAATAACAATGCATTAAGTCACCGTACCTGATATCCTAAATATATAGATGGTGCTTTAACGCAGAAAATACAGCATTCGTTTGGAAAGGACAATGTTGGGAGGCACAAAAACTGTTCGAGAAATATCTTTCAAAGCAGCTTATAATAGCTGGATCAGTGGCGGTTCTACCCTGAATGGCAGCGCGGATGAGCCCCCCCCGCTGAGCCCCCCCCATTGCATTCGCCAATTCCCTCACCACACTGTGCTAGATTGACTCGACGTGCAAATATTTTTCTTTCAGGAGCTCGTGGCAGCGCTCTTCATGACTCGTGAAAGAGCCCCGCCCTGGGTGCTTGCCCACTTCGTCGTATCACAAACCGCTACTGAGCTGTTGGAGCAGCATTTCCCAGCAGTCCTTTCCTGCTAATGGAGGGTGTGTGTGTGTGTGGGGGGGGTGATACTGGTGTCAGGGCTGCACCACTCGCTACCTGAAGGCCTAAAGGAAGCTGACGTGATACCGCCGAAGGGTCAGAGCGATGGAACCCGAGCTCCGGCCGTAAAGGCGCGGTGGAGCAGACGGCGTGACTGGTGTCAGACCGTGGCCCCGGCGTTATAAAACCACTGAGCTCAGCGCCGGGGGGGGGTCATCGCCGGGGATTGGTATGCAGGACGCGTCAGGGAGCGATGGTGCTCGCATTCTGAGCAGATATGAAGCAGACAAGCCAGGGTCGGGAACTTGGACTCGTTCTCCTGGCTTAGAAACTTTAGTCAGCGATGCAAGTGTCAACAAAAAAGAGCATTTTTAATCGTTCTCTTCTGTTTATCCAAAATGGGCACGTTTGTTTGCCTCTACCAAATTCAACCCAGTTGAGAAGCTCAGACTTTAAAGCGACAGCTGAATCAAAATAGGCTCAGTCCTCATCCTGGCTGCTGTGAAACAGGCTGGTACCACTGGTTTGAGGCCACAAACCAGTAGAACTGGGAGGCAGGACCAGTACAAGCCTGAACTGGATGGTGCTGGGCCCAAGGATGATCCTCTGGCTCTCCTCCTCCTCCTCAGAGAGCAAAGCGTTGATCATAAGGAGGCACCGATGGGACAGATTGAAGCAGCAGCTCCACCCAACCCCCCCACACACACACACACACACACACACACACACACACACACACAGATCACCAGAAAAGGGAGCTCTGCATCCAAACTCCTGACAGAGATCCAGTAAATGCCTCCTAATGCTCGTGAGGTACAGACTACTGAGGATACAACCGCTTCCATAAGTGAGTTCTTAAATAGAACTGATTTTAATTACGAGCAAACGAGTTATTAGAGGGATGGCATTTAAATCGCTGTAAATTTGCAGTAAACGATGTCAGCAGTGGTTTTCTGTGAGTGTGTGACAGGATCGTGGGATGGCGCTCACTCCAGCTTCCTGCTTCTCCTGCCTGCAGATGGAACAGATGGGAGGATGCGAAGACACGACTCCCTCCACCAGCGGGAGGCTTCCAACGCGTCGTCCACATTTAACACACAGCAGCACGAAGGGAGCCCCCCCATCAGGTGGGACGTCACCGCTCCTCTTATTGATCAACATATTAATCAATGACATACGCGCAAACAAAGACCGTTGTTCGCACAAATCCTGTTTCAGCAGAAGGGTTTTATTAGGCCACCAACAAAAAGGCCGAAACAGCGGGCTTGTTCACGCGACCATAAATATTGTGAACATGATCCAGCATCTGGAGTGATCAGATTATTGAAGTGATCACGTAAACAGGATAATGTGATAGGCTCTATCAGATATCAGCAGTCATCTGATTACGAGACATCGTTTCTCCCGAATAATCCAATGTCTCCTTGCATGGATGCCATTGATCTGATTTGTTTTTTATTTTAAAAGAAAAAGAAACGTGTGTGGGGGAGCGAGGCGGTCACAATGTGAGCAGACGCGATGCAGCAGCATCCTGAAAGCAATTCAACAAATGGATTGAAGCATTTTATTCCCGATTATTGCATCTGGGAAGTGAAGTGAGTCCCGCTTATTTGGGCTGTTGGTGGGCCCAGCGACGCCGACACGCACGAGCAGCAGGACGAGGCTCCTGAAGCGAACCTGGGGAGGACGGACTGGAGCAGACCAGGGAGCCGGAACACCTCTCGTGGAGTGGGCCGGCTCCGTTGACCGTGTTCCGCAGCAGGAGCGAGGAATCTGGGTCATTCCTCCGTCCTTAGCGCGCCAGCCAGGTGGAGGATTGGGGGGGGGGTCGAGCCAGCGGGTCTCTCCGCTACCCTCACCTCTCCAATAAAACCGAAACGCTCCCCGAAGTCGCCTCAGCTCGCTCGCTCGCGACAGCGACCAGAAGAGCGACGCGTGAGCGCCTTTAACCGTGGGAGATCTGTTTCAGCGTAGACGCAGCGAGGGGGCCCGCAGGCTGCGTTTCATCTCGCTGATGCTTCATGGCGTCTACCCCCCCCCAAGTTGGATTTAATGGATTCATAATGGATTCCTTGTGTGTCTGAGCTGTTGTGTTGACGCTCTCGATGGCCACAGGCAAACTCAACAGATGGTTCCAGCCTGGGGGCGGCCTGAAGGGCGCGGGAGAGGCGCTCGCCCAAGGTCGCAGAGGGCCGTCTCATTCATATGCTGCGGCGGGGAAACTGTTGAATGTTTTATGACGCGGCGAGAGTTCCCAAAGTGCCGCGGGACGTGAATCAGAAGCCGCTGGATGGCTAGCCAGCTTCCGCCGTCCCTCGCGCCGCGAACGCCGCCGCTCCGAAACACGGCCTTGGAAAAAGTTGACCCCGCGGAAGTCGTGACGTGCGGCCCGGGCCCAGGACGGCCTGGCGCCGCAGGACGCGGGTGAGGATCCAGGGCACAGCTGGAGTCAAAGCCAGAGCCTCGATTCGCCCAGCGGAAAGGAGCAGGAACTCATCACGCCAGCAGAGTTTGAATCAGAAACCCGGGGTGCAGATCAAATCTGCAGGTCTGCCCCCCCCATCGCCCGCGTTATATCGGCACAAACTGGAGCAAGGGAAGGAGGGGATTTTCGCAATTTTCTACGGCGGATGTTGGAAGACAAAGATGAAGGGGAGTGAACCCGAAAACAAAAACGGGGAGGAAACGATGTCCTTGTGTTGCGGCGAGACAACCTCTCCCGCTCTTTGATGTTTCCAGCCACTTGCTCTTCTTTTATCGCGTCGCCGTTTACCACCGGGGAAGCTTAAAACAACTTCCTTTATAGATATTAAAGCTCACAGGGCTAATTATGTTTGTAACTCCAACACGATTGGTATTTCTGCAGGAAGCAAAGACACTAATTAGGAAGATAATTGTTCCTTTGGCTTGCAAGAACACATTAACACGCCGGTTTGTTGCCAGAATAAAAGGCAAGCTGCAACCTGAAAGGTGCACGGTGAGCTTTATGGGTGGTTCGGGGGAGGTGTGTGTGGGTGGGGGGGGGGTGCAGGGTGTGGGTCTCTTCCTCCTGCAGGATGGTGCGTTCACGTACCCCCCGGAGACGGTGGGGATGACGGGAGTAGTGGGAAGCCGGGCCGCAGTTCATCAGGCAGCGCTATCGCACGCAGCAGGTGCAGGATTAGTTGTGGTGTTTTTAATTGGGTCCGTGTATGAGCGCCATTGTCGCGGCGGCAGACGAGCGGGGTTTCTATCACTCTCGCCTCTCGTCTCTGGAACCTGGAAGACGCCTCATTATCGTTAAAAACGCTCACCTGTAAGCAAACGGTCCTGTTGGCGTCTGGGGGGTGCTACGGGATATTTGCGCTCCCTCTTCTCGCCGTTAATCGTCACGTCGGACCCGGAGCCAGAGGCTCCCGTCGCTCCACGTCCACGTTTGCGTCAGGTGAGGCTCTGACGTCATCGTCGCCATGGCAGCGCGACTCCTCCCAGGCAGATGGAGCAGCAGATGGGGACAGATGTTGAAGATGCGGATACCCTCCTCTTCCTCTGCCTGCAGCTCTTCTGTCTCTGGCGGGGGCTCGTGGAGGGGCGGGGGCAGGTACGGTTTTACCGCCGAGATGATGATCAGCATCCATCATGCTGAAAACAAGCCGACGGACCATCTGTCACCGCGTCCTCCATCAACCTGATGAACGCGGGCCCACCTTTACTCCGTTATTCCTCCATGACCTGTGCTCAAAATGTCACATTTCCATTTCGAGGCTGGCCTCGGAGACCCGTTGATGTCCTCCCCTCGCTCCTCCGGCCCTCCAGACAGGTACAAAAAATCCCTCCGGATTCCCAAGGGGGAGAGAGACTGTCCCAGATTCTGCGCCCCGCCGCTGCCCAGGAGAGCGAAGTGACGCTTAACCTTCATCACGCGGCGCCTGGGAGTCGCCGCAGATGCCCTCCATATTGCCTCACCAACAACTGTGAGCCCCAGAGAGCGGAGGAGCACGCCAGCCCGGTCTGAGGTCCTCCTCAACGCCCAGAGCCCCCATCAGCGGTCCAGTCTGCTGGACATGTGGACGTTTCAGAGGCCTCTGGTCTCTCTGGGCCCAGGCCTGTTCCATCCTGCGTGGAAGGTCAGCTCGTGTTACGTTTCGCGTCGCGCTCGCGCCCCCCCCCGAAATCAGCTCGTCTTTGGCCCTCAGCACGCGGAGAACGGAAAAGAAGGCAGGACTCGTGGCTTACAGGCGAGGACGCCGTCTTCGAGAGGTTCCCATGACAACGCTATAGAACAACCAAATACTCAGGAACCCGGAACAGAACATAAGAGTTTATATCCCACTTTCACGAGGTGTTTTTCCTGTCCCTGTGCTGCAGGGGAGCAAGACTCTATCAGGTGTTGTAGAAACAGAACCCTCCCTCCCTCAGTTGTCTACGTACACATTAGGTGACCTTCAATGACCTTGATTTGGAATTTACAGCTTACGGTAAATAAGCGAACGGCTGAACGAACGAGGCTTTATTTCTAAATCGCGCTGGCCCCGGAAAAAGGCGCAGATATCCTTAAATATTATATTTTTATCGGCTGCATGTGCAGGCTTGTAAGGTCGCGCGGCGACCACGCGACCGCGGAAGAGCGAAGAGCGGCTCCTCTGAGGAGAAAAGTGGGGGACTTTAGCACCGGCGCTGTCAACTCCACCAGCTCCCCATGCATCATGTGGGAAACAAGCTGGAAAGAAAAAAACTCTCTCTGATCCTTTTATCTATCACCACTCTGGAGTGGATTTAGCGCTTCTCTCTGTACCAGCCAGGGAGCTTAAGTGAAGCTCAAACAGCTATTATAAAGCAATTAACTTGTGGGTGCTGACATATGCATCGCCCCTTGCCATCTGTTTCTCATAGCGAGGGATGACTGTTAAGTTAGTAATAAATGGTGAGGGAATATTCTTGGCCTGCTACTGCCCCCTCCCGGTCAAGATCAGTACTGCGCCGGGCGGCGCCGCCGCCAAGGTCAAATCCCTGACCCCGGAGGATGCTGAGGTCCGAGGGGTCGCCGCCACCGATCAGTCACGGAGGGGCCGTCTGCTCCGTCTCACTCCTGTGCAAAGTGACTTTGGCCGTGTTTCGAGCGCTGGCTGCCTTCGCTCGGAGCCTCAGGTGAGCATGTTCTTGTTTCCCTTCCTCCATCCAGCGTTGCACTTCAAAGGGATGCTGCGAAAAAAAAAAAAAAAAAAGCAGCGGGAGCCTGTTGTCTAGTGCCGGCTGTGACATTTCCTAAAGCTGCCGAGGTGTGACGGAGCTTCCTTTGATCCCGCTTGGATCTTCGCGCTGGCGTAAATCCAGAAATATCTACAGGATGAGATCAGAACAGACCCAGGGTGTAGCTCTTCTACTGTCACCGCTGAGCCTGTGCAGACAGCACACACACGCGCGCACACACACACACGTACACATACATACATACACAAGCAACTCATTTTCTTCTGAATATTTATTTTCAGTCCATTCCAGCCCAGCATTGATTTTAGTATCGTTTAATCATCACACCACATCAGCAGGATCAAACCATCTGAAACTGGAAAAATACGTGAAGGAAATCTGAGAGCGGGGACTCGGAGATCATCCTTTAATTATGTAAAAACCAGTGCTGTATGGGTCTGAGCTTTTTCCACTTCTGTAGCTCTTCCATGCTCATACCATGAGATAGAGAGTGGGGGAAGAGTGGGGAAGGGGCTGAAAGAAAGACACCCACGTAGATGTAAATGACATCTAAAGCATTACAAATGTAGGTTTTTTCTTATTATAAAAATGAAAATACAAAGAACTGACTTGTTTTTTTCACCTAAGCTTGTGTACAGAGAGATCTTAACTAGATTAAAGGGGGGAAACTTCAACCATTTATAACTGAAATGTAAGAAAGTCGATGTTTTTTTTTTAATAGTCCTGGAACGTAGATGATAAAGATTCTGAGCTGACAGGACTGACTAGCAGAGGATTTGTGCCGAGCATCGCTTCAAAGACTAAAGAGGAAGCAGAAGGAGGCGAGGCAGAAGACGGAGCTGGAACATCACAGAGACCCTCACATGTCTGCCACCACAAAAGAGCGCTCAGCACCGCAGAATAGCCAAACATTATCCATACTGATCTTTCAATAATAACAGCCTATTTTCTATTCATACATTAGCTCTGTGCTCTATGGCGGCATAAAGAACAATTAATAGTATTATAAAGACCCTTAAAAGTGAATTTAGTCAAAGACTGACTTAAATAAGAGGACAGGTGGATGCTGGTGCCTCAGTAATGGTTAGATGTCTGATGATGTTCACATTGTAGATCAAGGATGTAAACCAAATGTATATGAGGACGCATTGTGATGTTTTCCCTCCAAAAGCTCTTCTCCTTTTTAGACTTAGCATTTTTAATGAAACAAGCCTCTGAAGTTTCTCCTCCCCTGAGCGTTGAGGCATTAATTCCCCTCACGGCTCACAGGGGACAAAAAAAAAACACACAAAAACATTATCTTCCCACCATCAACGAAATGAAGACGTATGGGTAGTATGATAAATCCTGCCTTCTAGTGCTGAGTTGAAAGTAATCCAAGCAAATCCCTCCTCCGAACAAGCTCATTTACGACAACAAGATGCTTATTAAGCAGAGTGTAAATATCTTCACAAGGACTTGTGGCTGTCCTCTGTCCAAACACATCTGCTAATTACAGTTACGCAACGTCTTTAAATATAATTCTATAATTAAGGTCTGCTGGTGGCTACGCTTTCTCTGCGGACCCATTTCTCCCGTGTCATGCTCTGGTCTTGCCGTTATTACCACGAAATGCGAATAAATGATACGAAAAAGGTACAAAAAAAAAAAAGGTAATTTCATTCCCGTCACATTTACCGCCACTTAAAGGATGTTCGTTTTCAGATGGAGGCTTTTTTGTTGGATGACGCGCGTGTAAAATCGTCTGCCGTAATGGCCGAGCACCAAACAGGCCTTCACTTGATTTTGGCAGAGCGCAGCGCGCGCCCAGGTAATCCCTGCCTGTGAAGTGAAAGACGGTGCTGAGAACCCTCCGGGGGTGACGAAACGCTCCTGCAATTTAGCGCCGTTTGATATGTTCAGAGAGACAGAGGTGTTGGGATCCATAAGTCATGGTCTTTGCTTTCTTTTGCCGTTTTTTCTGTCTGTGTAATGTGCAGAATGAATCTGAGAAGAGGCTTATTGGACACCCTTCACAGCTAATCATCAAAGGAAAAGTTCCTTTTGTAATATTTATGTGCCTTTGCCAGGACAACGGGCTATTTATGTTTAATGTGTCGTTACACTAATTTAATAATCAGACCTGGAGTGTTTTCAGTATTCTGGCCGTCTGTACTACCACGAGTGGCCACCAGAGGTCAGGCCGGCGCCCTTCCCGTGCAGCCGGTCTGGGGAAGAAAGAGAAGAACTTTGAGGTTTTGTGTGCATCGAGAATGTTTGACTGAGCTCAGAGTGACACACGCGTTTGGCTCTGAGTGCCTATGAAGGCTTAACCTAACACGCATGCATGCAGTCACTTTAAAACCAAAGTCTAAACTTTGCTATCTATGAAAGCACCCCAAAGCCTCCACCCGTTGGGTGCTTCATGTGGATTTCTCTTGTGTGTGGTACATTTAGTGCCTGTCAAGTGTCCATGGTGCCTCCTGCCGTCACATTGGGCTCCAGCTGAATTTCAGCTTCGGTGTTAAACTCTTTGCTGTGTGTGGTCTGGTCAGGTCACGTCTCCTCTTCATCCTGACTGACGTCACCGTGTTGGCCCACATTTTGTTCGTTTCTATGGTCCCGGGGGGGGGGCTGGCTGTGTCGGGCAGACGGAGTGCCAGTGGACATTGAAAGAACCGGTACCTTCCGCCTCTCTAGCTGGCTACAGCTAAATAACAGAGAAAAGCTCCCGCGCCTAAATGGGACTAACGGCTCTCGCATTTTAGATCAGCTTGTGATTTACTTCTTTTGACTGTTTGTTCTTTGAAAATCGGGCTGAATTTCCACCCCGTCACACACAGAGTTCTGGGCTTTATCAGGTGTTATCAGGGGGTAATATGGGGCCCTGGTCATCCAAACGTTCCGCTCAAGCCTGTGTTCCTCTGCTGAGGCTGTAATGCAGAGTGTGATGGCGCAGGCGAGGCCCGTGTTCAGATTACATCACGTGAGCTTTACACTGTAGCAGTGCAAACACTCCCACAGCGCCACGCGCTCTCTAACAAAGACAGTGCTCACGCTGCAGTGTTTGGACTTTTCCAAAGCAGGGAGTGAAAGAAACTTTGAAACTCAAAGCTGACGGCTGCGTTCCCGAAGTGACCCCCGAAGACCGCCTGTGCACGACTGATGGGCGCTTCAATCTGGTGCCCAGGCAGGGAAGGAAAATACAATCCGAATCAACAGGAAGCACCAGTTGTTTGTACCGAAGGCGCATTTTCTACCTCTGCCAGACCACAATGCGCAGCAGCCACCAGAACAGAGCTCTCTGTTGTCCTCCAGTCACGTCTGTGATCGTGGCGGTTTAGCTGCTGAGGGCCAGCAGCTTCTTTAGACACACAAAACACGGCCCCGTTGCACACATCGGCTGTCGCGAAACGCCTTTCGAAACAGGGCGGGAGGGGAAAAACAAACGCCAGGGGATGTGTTGTTGAAATTGCATTGTGTTTGCATTTATTTCTCCAATATATATTCACATTCAGAGCAGTTTCACTACAACAAGGAAACTATTTCATCTCTACGGTCATGAAACGAATCGTTAAGTGAAAATCAAGGACAAAGGTAAAGTGTGTAGTCGCATATCGGAGAAGAAAACAATACAATGTTTGTTCGTGTGATGCAACATCATGGCCCTTCAATATGAATAAAAGAAAACCAAACAAGCCCACCGTAACAAACAAAACGGAACAATCAGGGACACTTTTCGACATCAGAGCGCGTTAAAGTGATTGGTTTAAATACATATTCACTCTTTTTGTTTTTTGATTCAGTCATTTTCCGAGACGGTAAAAGAAATGGCAGCATACGTTTAAAAGAAGAGAAAAGAGATTGACTGGCCTTTCCAGAAGAATAGAAAAATGGCAGCACACAATAGAGTCAAGATAAGTTCATAGAGAAAAGATTCAGCATCGTTGTTTCATACACTCCTGAGAGTCACGCCGTGTGTGCTCCTCCGTGGGGTGCCGAGGCGGAGGATTTATATAGACATGATGGGGGGGGGTCGGATGCTGATCGCCAACGAGCGAGCGGGAACGGCAAAGGTTCCGACCGGAACGCAACAAAACAGGCTCTAAAGATGTATTCAGAGGAGAGTGAAGACCACAGGCCCTCACGCTTGGGTCTCTCCCTCTCGGGTCCCTCTTGTCTGCTCCAGAGCCCAGAGCTGCTGACGGGCGCTGGCGGGCTGCGGACGCTGGCGGCTAATAGGTCGGAGAGGAAGGCCCATCGCCTCCTGCTCACGTTTCACGTCCTCGCCGGCTGTAGTGGTGCTCAACAATAACCTTCTTCCTCTACGGGGGGTTGTGCGCTTGATACATGAGCTGGCTCTCCATCTGTCAAGGTCCTCCTAATGAGACGGGTCGGTTACTGGTGCTCAAGTCAAGGAAACGTTCAATGTTTCTAAACCTGCATCCCTATCGGCTCTCTGCTAAGTCGTGGAGACTTTCCAAAACGTAGGTGGCCGACTAGAATAATCTCAGAAATATCTTCTGGCATGTAGCCATCAGGACCGTAGGAACAAAAGCCAGGAGGCACTGCGAGGCCGGGGAAGAAAAACAGTGCTTATATAAGTCCCCCACATAGAAACCATGAGAAGGACGGCTTCTCTGGATCTCCTTATTCCCGCCTCATCCTCCAGAATCAGCCCTGGTGTCGAGCGAGCCTCCATTCGAGGCTCTTAGCCTCCTGTTAAAACACATCCTGGCAGCAAGGTGGGGAGAGCAACGCGGGACCGGGAGCGATTAAAACGGACCGTCAGGCGCCTGACTCAAAGCAGAGATGTGCACCTGACACGGGTCCAAAAAAATAAATAAATAAAGGAGCTTAAGACTGTAACTGCTGTTGATGTTTAAGAAACCTCCATGAGTTTCTGCCCGCAGAGCCGTCATGGTGGCCCAGGTGGTGCATCAGCAGCTCCAGGGGTTCTGATTGAGCGTCTTACATTAACTGGGGACGGTGGTGTTAGTGCTGTGTTTCGGGGGCATGAGCAAAATGGACACTTGGAGTCTGCTGCACCCACTGGAATACTGCCTTCCAACGACGCAATCGATCTGATTTCAGACGCTGTAAAGTGAGAAGTGAGGAGACGCTTCAAGAAACGAGGGAATGTGTTGAGGGTCTAGGACCATGATCGTTCACAGCAGTTCTGGCCTAAAGTTGCTTCTGAGTTGTCACTGATAGAACCACACACACACACACACACACACACACGCACACACACACACACACTCACGCTCAAACGTGCTTGTACTCTAGAATACACTTCAATGATGAGCATGATGAGGAGGGTGAGACAAACGAAGGTTGCGGGCAATAGATCCGAGGAAAATATCGGCCAACCTGTCTGGGATTAAGTATGGGGGATTTGGTGGGATTAAAGCTGATAAAGTGTGCTGTGAGAGGGAATTATTGGGAATAATGGGATTACGGATCCCTCACATGACAAGTTCGGCTGCTGATTTTCTCTTTCATTTCTAACCCACACAGTCGGAGTGTGTGTCGTGTTGAGAATGATAGATTGGACCACACACACACACACACACACACACACACACACACACACACACACACACACACATACACTCATATATACACAAAAGGTCACCTTCTCAGTCTTTGTAATATGGTCCCAAACCTGACAGCATGATCTAGTCCAGCAACAGGAACCCCGCGGACCCAATAACTAAACCAGCAGGAGTTTGGGGTCTGAGTGGTGAGAGCATGCTGACTTCTGAAATCTACATTTCTGGGAAAAGAAAATGAAAATCCTGAGTGGTAGAACACTGCAAACCCAATCCAAAGGCCTGCGCTGCACGGCAGGGTGCCCTTCTCCGCCGCAGCGAGAATACTTACAGTATTTCTTAGAGTCAAAGTTAATAACTCATCAAGAGGAAGTCCTCAAACAATCTCCACTCTTGAAACCTTGAAATCTAGAAGTGATTCACTTTCAGAAAACTACACACTAAGCAGACTGCGCTGACGCAGTCGTGCCAGTCAGGCAGCCACCCTTCTCTTTTCTATTTCCTTCTCTGTTTTTCTCCCTGTCTGTGCACATCCACGTAACCACAGGCCACCAAAGAGGGGATGGGGACAGGACCAAAGGGCCCGGTGCTAACACAGGTGTGGATATGCTCCTGGCTTTCAGAATAGCACCCATGATTCAGGGAAATACAATCGAAAACACCCACAGGTCAAACGAAACACACGAGCGCGCACACACACACGCACGCGCACACTTTGAGGCAACGCAATTGAAAGGAGGGTTTGAATGATTGGACCACGTAAAGTGTGTGGGGGGGGGGGGGGGTCAGCGTGGTGACAGTGTGGAACATGAGGTAATCAAACATACTTGAATGCACGCGCCCACACACCCACACACACACACACGTACACGCGCGCACGAGTGCAGAGTACATGCACACACACACACAGGAGGTCCCCTGTGACATGCGCTGAGAGGAACAGCAGGTGAGTGTTACTATTCTCGTCTGTCAGTTATCAATGTTGAGACATTCTAGGATCAGAGGAGGCAGGTAGGACCACATCTGGTACCACATCTGGGCCATGAAGATCGGTCTGGGGCTACCGACCCCGAAGGGCAGCACGCTGAGAGTTCAACGGAGGAGCCGACATGCTGGGAGGGAGCACCGGGATGAGCTAAAGGTCGAGAGTTTGGGCGCCTGTCAGTGAGATGTGGGGTCAAGGGGGGGGGGGGGGGGGCGGGGATGGGGGGCTGAAACCACGGTTACGACGGCGCCGCCTCACAGCCTCTTCCTGGCCACCTCCGCGTCCTGGCACTCCACGGCCGACAGCGCTATGAGCATCTGGGCGGCGTAGTAGGTGGCCATGATGATGGCGCGCGAGTGGGGCACGGGGAAGCAGAACTTGTTGACGGCGATGGTGAGGTCCGACACCATGAAGAGCACGGCGCCCAGGCAGGCGGACAGCTTAGTCCAGGTCCACAGGTCGTTGGCCAGCTGCAGGCCCGCCACGGCCCTCCAGCCCATGAAGCCGATGAGGCCGATGTACACGGCCACCAGGTAGGTGAAGGGTCCGGACAGGTAGGGGTAGAGGAGGATGTAGCTGAGGGATGACACGCCCGTGATGACCAGGCCAGCCGCCATGTTGAGGGGCTTCATCCCGAAGGCAGAGGAGTAGAGGATGTGGGTGATGGCGAACATCAGGAGGCCTGTGGGAGCAGCAGAAAGGGGGCTCAGTGTGGGATCAAGAACAGAAAAGAAGCCACGCCGTCGCGTTTCAGGCAGATGTTTCTGGTTCGGTGGAGGTTACGTCCCGCTAAATCAACGCCCGCCTCAAAAATAGGAAGACTGAGGTCGTATTTGTGTCTCACGACAGCAAAAGTTAGAGCTGGATCTGTTGGAAAAACAGGTCCGATAGACCGGAGCGATGTGGGTTAGTGGTGCAGGCCACAGCGGGGGGCAGGCGGAGCCCCTGGGGGAGCCAGCTGGTGACGGGTTTGGGTCGGGTCCCTCACCGTGGACGAAGTAGCCCTGCTCCTGCCAGATGAGGAAGGCGTCGCCCAGAGCGGAGAAGATGAGGCCGGCCAAGATCTTCCTCGCGCTGGCGTGAGCCCCCAGGAAGCTGAAGCCGTGCGCCAGCAGGAAGACCCACAGGCAGAAGATGGGCAGGCATTTGATCAGGGCGCTGAACCAGGAGGGGCTGGAGGTGGGCAGCCACAGGACAAAGTACACGCAGGTGGCCTTGAAGAACGGCACCAGCTTGGGCCCTTCGCTTTTCACCTGAAAGCAGAGTGACGGTCAGGATGGTCTGGGCCTCGTCTGGGGAACAGGAACGGGCTCCTCCTCAGCCCGCAGACGCGCACGGGACTGAAGTGAAGTGAAACTTTGCAAGAACGACAGAGAAAAGCAACGCATCGTGACCGCCTTTGACCCTCTCTCCGCTCTCATAACCCATCTCCACCTGTGTCTCACGTTCCCCTCTCGACCCCCCCCCCACCGGCTGCGCTGCCCGTCATATTTCTTTTCGCTCCGAACGCACCAAATTGCTAAAACAAAGCGCCGCACGTCGGAACCATGCACCCGGTTGCTCTGTGGAATAAGATGTTGAGGAGGGAGGCGCGGTTAATGCCGGGGAGTCCACTCACGTGTGTGTGAAAACGCTACGGCAGCTCCACCGTGCTTTGTTTCCTTATTTAGCGCGCTTGTTGATGCATTTCCTTCATTTTCTGCACGACTCAGCTCCTGTGATGAGTGAATTCCCCTTTCAGGAGATCCACAAGGTTCTATCTCATCGTCCATTAAGAGCTGGCTCAGAGCCGGCCATGAACACACACACACACACACAGACACTCACACACACACATTTTTAATACACTCTCACCTTGTTCCTTTGTGATTAGATTAGATTAAAAAGGCTCAACTAAGCTGTTTTTTGTTATTAGTACTGTTTTTATTGCTCTGTGCTTGTTTGTGCATGTGTGCTTAATTACTGTGGGTTTTTTAAAATATTTTTTTAATAATAATTTCCATCTTCTTTGTCAGTTATGATGAAAGAAACACCTTCACGATGGAGTAGGAGCATCAAAAACACAACTCTGCTTCGGCACAGGTCACTTCTCTGCTCCTCCGTGTTCCTCTCTGTAAAGAACAGGAGCCCGGGCCTCAGCGCGTCCTCTGCAGATTCAATAGTAACCTGCGAGGCTCGCTTTAACCGCCACCTTTGATCTTATGTTTGCTGCCATTTTTAACTATACTCAAAGGCGGCTTCCTTTCCCATTGTTCTGCATGTAAACGTAGTTTACACAATAACAGAGAGAAATGAGGGCGAGAGCCAAGCTGGGAAAAGCACAAAGGCTACTGGGAACATCTGCCAAGAAGGACGCTCTACAAACAGCTGGTGCAATCGTCGCTGTCTTTGTCCGTTGTTTAAATAGCGTACATCATCTGGAGGGTGTTGTTGGGACCGTGGTAGGGGGACGATGCAAGGAAGGACTGGACGCCAAAGCCACTGAGCCCCTGAAAAGAGCCCAGGCACGAAAAACATCTACTCGAACGGTCTGGGTCTTATACCGCCGGTGGACCGAAAGGTGATAGGTGTAAATAAAAGACCTGTAAAGTCTCATGCACGCAGCCTGGCAGAGGGGAACGGAAACATAAGTATGGTCCTGGCAGGAGCAGCTGGTGTGGGGGGTCAGATAACGGCTGATATTTCCATTCTATTCTATGCTTAAGACCCCCAAGACCTCCACTGTTGATCCTTGCAACATTTTAAATGTATTTTAGAGAGTTTGACCTCTACGGGAGACGGGACAAACACCCTGGACACGTCACCAGTCCATCACAGGACACTGGGTCATATTGAGGACTCTCGCTGACACCCGTGTATCACAATAAAATGACGACCCTTAACCCCCTAACCTTGACAATAAGAGCCTTCTGCTGTGAGGACTGCTGTGAAGACGTCTATTGTAGATCCTGGATTGACCCCAGAACCTTTGTGTTATGAGGTTACTCCTCTAACCGAGTGAAATACTGAAATACTTTTTCACAATTGGACATAAAAGTAAGGGAATTTTAACTCCAGGCCAATAAACAACATATTATCAAATTACCTCCGCTAAGGACATGATGTGATGGCCCATGTTTGTCTGTCCGTCCGTCCATCCTCAAAATAGCTCAAATGTTTCTGAGCGGATTTTAATAGTGCTTTCAGGAAATGTTGATAGCGGAACAAGGAAAAATGATTACTTTACTTTAATGGAGGATCTGTGTCATCCTCCATTAAAGCAAGACGTCTCAGATCTCCCTCCAAGTGCTTTTCTCGTTGGACAAAGACGTGTTGTCTTTTTCTGGACACACCTGACCTGAAGAGGCTGGTATCATGTTGCTTTATTATGCATTATTAAAAACTCCTGCCATCGATCTTTTACTCTTATAAGCACAAGATAATTAGATAAACATGTGCATTAGTGTTTTCTGGAAGCACCCCCACCGCCCCGAATGGAGGATTTTCGATGAAAAGTGTAATAAGCTGCCTGTTGAAAATATAATAAATTCCAAATTAAGGGAGCTGCTGCCCTGAAACGAGGCACTGATTTTAGGAAAGTTAATAACCGATTGTTAACTTGAGACATCTGAGGTCTGAGAGTGAATACGTGGCCTGCTGCACACCTTTAATCGAGCACAAAACACCCCCTACATTCGCTTTACACAGAATAGGCACATCATCATCATCATCCTCGTCACCGAAGCAACCAGTTTGTGTGTGTGTGTGTGTGGGGGGGGGGGCTTTTAACACTGCAAATCACATCACGCCATCCAAGCTCAGCGGCCAGCAAAAGAGGAACATTCCAGGACCTCCAAGAAAGAGGATGCTTTGGTGCACGATTTAGAACCGGAGGCCCCCTCCTGCAACGATCCTGGATCAAAAGCGGCGCGATAACAAAAGATAGCTTGAAAAGCACCTACAAAAAAAAAAAAAAAAAAAAGGATGAAAAGATGAAAAGAAAACCAGCCCCCGTCGGAACGCGCAGCTCGGCGCATGCGTCACGGGCCGGCACGGCAAAGAGGAAAAGAGAAAGACACAAAAGCTCGTCACATGACCCCCCCCCCTCTCTCTTCTGCCAAGAGCTGCCCCTGGGAACTGCGTGGAAACGTCCTTTCTCTGCTCGGAACGCCGAGCGTGAACATTCGCGGCGACAGCTGCGAGACCCGGACGAGCGCCGCGGCTGAACCCCTGCGCGCAGCGGCCGCACGCACGCACGCACGCACGCACGGATGCGCACGACCAGAACCCGGCCGGACCGAACGATGACATTACAACACGACCTTACGAGCGTGCTCGGGCGGCCGAATCGCACTTATAAAGCAGTCGGTGTCGTACGTGGGGGGGTATATTTTCGCTGGAGGAGCCCGCTACGGCCTCCGGAGAGAAAGTTTGACATGCTAAGCTACCGGTAACAACGTCAATGTCGAGAATGAGATACCCAGTTATTAACAGCGTAAAGTCGGTGTAGGAAAGCGTGAGGTTAATCCCATAATGGTTCTGTGTTTGTGATCATTTAGCGACTCAGCTACTACCGTCATAGGCGTTTAACGAGGTGTTATTATTATAAACTGGTTTGAAGGCGATACTCACCACCGTTACCGGGGAAACCATGGCTCCTGTCTGTGTCTGCGAAGAACGGGAAAGCACCTCAAAACTCAGCTTGGATTCTCCTCTTTATGTCGCTCTGGTAAAAGGGATGCCGATTGTTTTTGTCGTCGCTCCGGTGGGCGGTCCCACATCCGTGATGTGGGCGGGGACTCGTCTGGTGGCCAATGAGAGGGAGCGGCGGCGGCGAAGGGGCGGGGCCTGGAGGCACAGGCTCCCGGGTGGGCGGAGTCAGCGTGTTGTTTACATGTGAGAGCAGATGGCCTTTATTTACATTTTACAGAAATCGAGCTGTTTGGCAACAGCTGCGTCAAAAAAGAGCTTATAAAGCATGTAAAACACTCAATACATCAGTGTCTTCATTAACATATCTCTAAATCTGAATATTGTGATAAATATTATACGTAAAAAACACATTTTATATTAAATATAATACACATCCTTCTCCTTTTTTTAAATAATCGTCTCCTCTTTCATAATCAGATATTCTGGGCTTAACCTGCATATGTTTTTGCATAATTAGGCTTTTTTTTAAAAAAAAAAAACATAGCGCACTTCTCATGGTGCAAATGTAAATGCGTGATTTTATAACAGATCATTCCCGAGATAAATCGGGGTGATTTGCGTGTCAGCGTGAGCTAAAGCCGTTACCATAGCGACATCTTGTGGCCGACAGATGCTGGATCAAAACGAACCCTGAAGAAATGCGGCGACAAGAAATGACCGAGACTTTACTGATTAAACATTCAGATGCACGTTTAAGTGGACCGAGGTCATGAGTGCTTTACACCTAATCTGATTGTACAAAAGTATAAGTTTAAGTATAAGTTTAAGACATATTCTTTCCATTTGAATATTGATCTCTTATAAACAATGAAGGCGTCGTGTGTTGTGCTGTTTATTCTTTGAACGGATGGCCACATCTACGTTTTTATCACATATACCGCTTGGATATATATCACATATATACCGCTTTCTCGTGACGTCAGCCTTTAGGTGACGTCACTGCACGGGTGACGTCACGGCGAGTTGAGTCGACGTGTGTCTGACACGAAAGCGGAAGTACGTCACGGCGACTTCTCTCAGTTCCGGAAGGCGCTCGGCGGAGCCGCTAATTCGTCGGCTCTCTCCTCCGTTGGTCTTTAACCGAGCCGAGCTGATCACGCTTCTTCCATGACCCCCCCCCCACCGCTCCGGGGCCGTTGTCGACGTTATCGATGGAGGCCGGCCTCGTCGGCGCGTTTTATCCCAACAGCCGGGGCTTTTCCTTCGGCTGACGTTAACCCGGGGTTAGCTTAGCCGAAGTCCTCGCAGGCTTTCGAGGCGAACAAACGCCACCTTTCTGCCTTTAACGCACCCCCCGAAGGGGGGGTCCTCCGGCGACGCTCCTTGCCGGGTGTTTGGTGCCTCGCCGGTGACGCTCCTCGTCCATGCTCTTGGCTCCAGGAGCCTCGTCTGCGGCTCAAAATGATGGACTTCGACAACATTCTGGACATCGCCTCGCAAAACCAGGGCGTCAGCCATGTGCAGGTAACGCAGATGGGCTGTATGATATTCAAATGGGACGAGATTTTACCTCCCACGCGGCCCCGTGTGCTGGGTGGTGTAGAAATCTCACTCCTGTAGATCACCGCCGACGACTGCGACGAACACGTTTCTGTGTTTTCGTTGTCGGAATTGGGACCTCTCGTTAATCTGTCTCGTTTTTCCCCCGCCCTCTCTCAACAGAAGAGATACAGCTTACAAGCCGGACCATCGAAAAGGGACCCGAGGTCGAAGGGGGTAAATCCAACCGCTGTGCAGGCCCTCCTGAAGAAACGGTTCCATGACACTAAAAAGAAAGGTAATGCCCCCCCCTCCCCCGAGTCAGGTCTATCACATGTAGAATTTGTAAAGCTCGTTGCAAACTTCATCCTGATGTTTGTTTCAGAAATCGAATTGAAGAAACAGAAGGACGCCCTGCTGGCCAAGAGGGTTGAGCTGAAGTCGGACCGCAAGGCACGGGCCATGGCTTCGAGAACCAAGGACAACTTCAAAGGATACAACGGCGTTCCGCTCTTGGATAGTCCAAATAAGAGGAGAACAAAACTGGAAATGCAGGAAGAGAGAGCCATGAACGAGGACAGATACAGGAACGCCTCGGTAGACCCAGAGGATGATGAGGATAATTATGAGTATGAACAGTCTGATTCAGAGCCAGAACCACCGAGAGCAAGCAAAACCATCGGGAGCAGCGTCAAGCCTCCGTCTAAGAAATCCAGCGGAGCATCTAAGCCTCCTCTGGCTTTTGCGGACTTGCTGAAGTTGGCGGAGAAGAAGCAGCACGAGCCAGTTGAGCTCAAGCCAAAGACGGTGAAAAGGGAGGAAAGGCCCCGCACCGCGGACGAGATGAGGGAGCTGGAGATGGAGCGCAAGGCCAGGAGACAGGGCAAGACGGAGAGGCAAGACAGGGAGGCAGACAGGGACCGACCCCAGCCGGGTTCCAAAAAGGGCAGCGCGGAGCGGGATCAGAAAGGCGGCAGGCCACCAAAGAACTCGTCGGAAAAGCCGACCGCGCACGGTAAGAAGCCCCACCCGACAAAAACCACAGATAAGGGCCCCCCCTCTTCCAGAACAGACAGACCCAGGGGCCCTCAGAACGACAGGGACAGACCCAAGACCGGCCCGTCTGGGCCCGTCAGCAGTAGAGCTCCTTCAAAGGCGCCATCGTCTCAGGCGTCTGCCAAACAAGGGCCCGCCTCGAACCCGTCTAGCCAAAGACCCCCCAACCCAAGTGACCTTAAGCTGAGGAGAGAGCCCCCCTCGTCCCTCCAGAGGAGAGCCGCTGGTGCCGCTGGGACCAGGCCTCCGTCAGAACCGGGCCAGAAAGGCCAGCAGGGGAGCGCGCAGCAGGCTCGGCCCGGTCAGGGGAGCCTGTCCAGGCAGGGGCCCCCGGCCGGGGGCCGCCAGGCCGGGAGGGGGGACGCGGTTCGGCCCGGCGTGCCTTCGGCGGCGAAGGCGGGCGGCGTCCCGCAGGCGAGGCCGTCGTTGGGCAGGGCGGAGAACCAGCTCGAGTCCCGGCAGGTCAGGCCCCGCAGGCCAGGCCCCCCGGGGGGAGGGCCCTGGGGCCGGGCCCCCCGGGGGGCGCCGGGCCCAGGGCCCTCCCCCCGGGGGTCAGGCCCGTCCGGCCCGGCGGCGGGGGGCCGTTGCCGGGTCGGTCGACGGGCAACGTGGGCTCGGGCCCGGGGAGACCCAAGTGCACCGTGGTGTCGGAGACCATCTCGTCCAAGAACGTCGGGGGGGCCCGGCCGATGGGGCCCCCCCCCCGCGTGGGCGCGCCCCAGAGACCCGGGATGCCCCCCAGGCCGGGGATGCCCCCCAGACCCGCCATGACCAGACCCCCAGGTGAGACCCGCCACGCCCCCGCCCGTCGTCAAAACGGGCCCCCGACCGACCCCGCGCGTCCCGTCTGTCCCCCCAGGACCGATGCTGCCCCCCATCACCTCCGCGTACAAGAGGAAGTACGAGGACGAGGACGAGTACGACTCGGAGATGGACGACTTCATCGACGACGAGGGAGGAGACCAAGAGGAAATCTCGAGGCACATCAAGGAGATCTTCGGTTACGATCGGTCCAGGTGGGGGCTTCGGCTCGTGACGCCTTTCAGGTCCGTGGTAGAACCCTCACAACCCCCCTGCTCTTCGACCCCCCCCCAGGTACAAGGACGAGAGCGACTATGCACTCAAGTTCATGGAGAGCAGCTGGAAGGAGATGCAGAAGGAGGAGGCCAGAAGGTAAAAACGAGCCGCCGTCCCCGAGCGCCGCCTCGCCCGTCTGCCGCCGCCTCACCTCGTTTCGTGTGCTCGCGCCTCCAGCCTGAGGATGGCGGTGACCGAGGACCTGGAGGAGGAGCGGCGGGAGCAGGAGGATCTGAAGAGGAAAAGCAAGCGGAAAAAACTGAACTGAAAAAAATCGATCGCGCGTCGAAGAGGGCGACCGCCAGGCGGCGCGGACTTTGAGCCCGACGAGCCCGACGAGCCCGGCCACCGCGCTGACCTCCAGCTCTTTGGGCAGCGGCCGACGGGGGCGACGGGGGGCCGAGCGAAGAGCGGAGAGCGAAGAGCGGAGGGTTTTATTCAACGGCTTGAAAAAAAATATGCACAAGTCTTCTAGCCATGACACGACTAAAGGTTTTCTCAATTTCAATGTCTTATTTATTTTTCAGTTTCTGAGTGCAGAGTTTACAACCTGGATGCTGAGACCTTTTTTTAAAAAGACTAACGATGTTATTAAAAATGCTAATTTTGAACAGAAGTTATTTTTCCAGACGCACATTTGATTGTAAAGACACCCGATTATGCAAGCGGCGACTGAAGTGCTGAGTGTTGGTCTTCAAAAAGGACTTGAAAATTACTTTCCTAGAGGGTTTTATTTAATTATCGCGTTTTATATCGATGGTTTTCCAATCGTGAGAAATATAATATATACAAAGTGCGGTTGCTGTGGTTTTATTTGAAGAGAGGTTAAAAGCGAACGGCGGGAGCGGCCCGAGCGCTTGTCCTTCGCGGCTCGCCGTAGCCGACGCTAAGAGTGGGCGGGGCCTGCCGCTGCTCCAACAAAGTTTGCGGAAGTTGTGCTCAAAGTTGAAACTGCTGCGAAGAGTTCGGGATAAAGTCGGTTTTTCTGCCCGAAACCGAGACGGTTCCCCCCGGAGATGGACCTGAGCTCCGACAGGACGCAGAGGATCCTGTCCAAGGTCGGTGAGCCGCGGTTCGGCCCGGCGGTGTCGAAGCCGGTTCAACCAGCTCCGGCGCTTCTTTCTGCCTCCAAAACTCCGATTAAAAGACGGAAACATCGACGATCTCGGCCAGAAAAGACTGTTTTAGTCTGACCTTTGATGGGAAGAGGGTGAAGAGCAGGATGACCGCCACCGACGTCATACATTTATAATGAATTAAACCTGCTCTGGCTTACTTCATTTTCACTCCTTTATCATTTATCAATTAAAAAAAAATGAAATAAGCTGCCTAAAAACGATCAAAAATGAATAGAATAGATCCTAAATAGATCATATTACAACCTCTGGTATACTGTATATTGGACACATCTCCACAACAACACAATTCATTGATATAATTGAGCTGGTTCTTATTATTTTTGTGTCCTCTCACTGGTCTGAGTTTTGTCTCTGTCATATCAGTATAAATTCCACGATGTCGCCATCGAGGAGCTGCAGAAGATCCACCGAACCTTCCCTGACATGATCCCGTCCACGGGCACCTACAGTGAGTTATCTGGGACCGTGGTTCCCTTTCACGTGGACGCTGTCTGACTGCTGGCGTTGTGGGTTTCAGCTTTTACGGACAGCACCCAGAAAGATCTGCTGAAGTTGATCGGGAACCTCCCCGTCAAGTACGAAGGTAGGCGTGAACTCTGATACCGGAGAGCGTCCGTGGAGGCTATTGTGCGCTGATGACGGCTCCTCTGTCACAAGGCCGCACCTACAACTTCCCCGTTCAGCTGTGGCTGCTGGACTCCTTCCCCTTCACTCCCCCCATATGTCTACTGAGACCCACCGCCAGCATGGTCATCAGGGAGGGCAAGCACGTGGACGCCCGAGGACGGATCTTCCTCCCGGGACTGCACAACTGGGATTACGTAGGGTTTATCACTTTGGAGAATCAAGTCTGATTAAATAAAAAAAAAAAGAAACATCAGATGATTCCAAGAGCTTAACCCAGTTCCATCTTCTCCCCCGTGTGCAACAGCCCAAGTCATCGGTGGCGGGTCTCCTGAGGGAGATGATTGCCAAGTTTGAAGAGGACCCTCCGCTGTCCTCAAAGGCTCAAGCGGACAGCCAGAACCCACAAGAGCTCCTGAGCCTTGTGAATAAACTCCAGATCGGTGACGGTGATTCACCCGACGCCCCCGTTTAAACGTCCAGAAGCGTCGCGCATGAACTCGAGTTTCACCTGAGCTCGTGTCTCTCTCAGGTGGAGGCAGACGTCACGCTCAAACGGTGAACAAAGTGTCGGTTATCGGCGGAGGGGATTTAGGGATGGCATCAGTGATGAGCATTTTATCAAAGGTTAGTATATTGAAGCGACTCTTCTGAACTTCGCTGTCTAATAACGTCTTTTCGAGTACTGATGGTCCCTTTTTCCGCCCCTTTCTCTCCAGTGTGAAGTGGATAAGCTCGTTTTCGTTGACGTCGCTGACAGCTCCACCAGGGGCGGCAGCACGGACCTCGAGATTTTCAGCCTCCCCAATGTTGAGGTGTTCAGAGGTATGTCGTGGCCACGAGACGATTTAGAGCCGTGGCCAGAGGGCGCGGCCTTGGTCTCTCGTACAGCGTGCGCTAAAATCCGATCACAAATCCTCAGTTTATAACCCAACAGACGGTATTATGAAACACATTCAAGCCAAAGAAATCAGGCTTGATCAAGGTTAAACTGCTCAGCCTTTAGGCTGTGGCTGTTGTCGGGCAGATTTGAAGCACCGTTTGTTTCGCCCTCGCTAGATTTGGCAGCCTCGGGCGGCTCCAGGGTCGTGGTGGTCACCGCCAACGCGTGGAGCAGCGAGCAGTCGTACGCCAGCGTGGTTCAGACCAACGTCGACATGTACAGAGGGATCATCCCACACCTGTCGCGTCTCAGCCCCGACGCGGTAATGATCATCGCCTCGCAGCCAGGTCGGTGCCGGAGAGCCGGGAGGGGCGGAGCCCGACGCCGCCCCTCCCCCCCTCCCTGATGTGCCACCCGCTCTGGTGTCTCTGTCCAGTCGACGTCATGGCCCACGTTGCCTGGAGGCAGAGCGGTTTGCCACCGACGCGGGTGATCGGAGCAGGGTGTAACCTGGATTCAGAGCGACTGAGTCACATTCTGGACATCAACCTGAACACCCACAAGCAGGCCTGGGTCATCGGGGAGCTGTCGGACAACAAGAGTGAGACAGAGATGCTCATCTGACTTCACTTTTCCACAGACAGCTTTTTTCCACTTTCCTGCTCCACCCTTACCGTTCGCCCTAATTGCTGCTTTATATGTCCTCCTCTTAGAGCAGAGGTCTCCACCCTCTCCCCCAGAGGGCCGTGAGGCTGCAGGTTCTGGTCCAACCCAGCAGCAGCAGCACCAGACTGGACTCACTTCATCAACTCATCTGAGTCTTCAACAGCTGACTGGTCAAACTGGGTGAGCTGGACTGGTGGAACCAGAACCTGCAGCCTCACGGCCCTGTGGGGGGGACCTGGAGACCCCCGTCTTAGAGCTTCTCCTGTTAACCGTGCGCAGTCTTTCCTCCCTCCGTTTCATGAAATGGTGAGTGTGATTGAGCTTGTGTACGTTCGTGTCCTGCAGTTCCCGTGATGAGTAACACGCGGCTGAACCTGGGAGGTCAACCGGACATCGCCTCAGGATCCAGTTCCACAAAGCCAGTGCTGGACAGGTGCTGGCCTGGATGAAGTAGCACGAGGATCTATTGTTTCGTTGTAGTTGTCATTAAAATAGCAGCAAAACGGACAAATTTACACTAATTGCGCTTTCAGAGCCTTTGAGATGATGAAGAACCGAGGTCAGAGGTCGTGGTCGGTGGGTCTGTCCATTGCTGACATCACCAACAGCGTCCTGACAGACAAGAACAAGGTCCACTCCGTCTCCACGCTGGCTCAGGTAACATCTGCGTCTCCCTCTGGAAGGTGTGACTGCCCCCCCCACGCGATAATTAAGTGACACATCCGACGAGAGGTTGGTTCGACCTAACCACGCAGCACTTATACTTCCTCCTCGTTCCGCTTGCGTCAGGGCTGGTGCGGCATAGGTGCCGAGGTGTTCCTCAGCCTGCCCTGCAGCATGGGCGCAAACGGGTCCACGCGGCTGGCCGGAGTCTCACTGGGACCAGAGGAGGACGCCAAGCTGAGGGACAGCGTCACCTCGCTCTCTGACCTCATGGGTCAGCTCAGGATATGAGGAAGGCCACTGCAACCTCTGCTTTCACCTCAACATTGTTGATCACTTTGGGTAAAATAATCACGCGCATCAATGTACAGTTTAGATTTATTTTGTATCTAAACGTTCCTGAGCCGAGGAGTCTGCAATGTTACCCGTATGCACTACTTTTGATCTAAAAGAAAGAATCTAAAACAAAATGAAGATGAATGCATATTTTTATATATCTGAGACTTTTACCTATGGCTATATTTACCAAAATGTGTTAGAATTATTTATCAACCAGGGTGTAAAATGTGTAGAAGGTCATATCATGAGTGATTTAAGTACACGTGCCTGTTGAGGACACAGAACATGGACGTTTCTGAACTGCCTTTTGTTTTAAAAAGCCTCATCCTAATATATGTAAGAGGACTACAAGGCTTTGTGGGTGTGCAATAAATACGTGAATCCTTATGTTTACGGTGTGCGGGAGAGAGAAGAGAGAAGCATCAGGTTCATCTCTTTTATAAAACACAAAGGGGCAGCTGTATACATGTACACAACGTTGGTCTGAGCACCAGCAACACTGACAGAATTCGATCTGTAGATATTTTTTTGCACGATCTGTAACAACGGAAAAAAAGTTCTTAAACCATGAAATACACGTGGTAACACTCCTTTTATACAGCTGAATAATGAAGATTAATACAGAAAAAAGCTCTTAATAATGACAAGTCAGTGCAAAAAACCTCATATTTAACCCGAGTATATAAAGTGATGTTCATAACTGAATTAAAAGTCTATACAAACATGTATGTTAGGTCCTTGTGCTATATAATATGGCTCACTTCCGTTTGTTGACGTTTGCCCTGACACACACTCGCTGTCAGTGATGGACACACAGCTGTGAATATGAATGAATTGAGCTTTGATCCCCTCCCCCACACACACACAGCTCAGGCTGAGACAGTGTAATGATACAGTGTCTGTCCGTGTGGCGTACAGCGTCCCTGGGTGTGTACTTGTGCACATTCATAAATAGGAATTACAAATTGGAGCGTTCCCCGTCAAAACGAAATTTACCCTGATGCTTTTCGCCACTAGGTGGAGCTGCTCTTCACGGATACTGAGACGACTTTAACCCCATCCTGTCCTGACAGTAAACTGACGTCCTTATATGCTGTCACACACCCTATTGACACATTTACAGTATGTACATCAAACACTGCTGTGACGTCATTTTAACACTGAAAAAATATTCCGACGTCAAGTCGGAGTACAGTTTAACATCAAATAAAACAAAAGCAGCTAAATCTTACCAAAACTATTCACGGCTGCACGCGAGTGGGGGGGGGTTTATCTGGTTAGCTTAGCTTCAGTATGTTCGGCAGTGACGGGCGACCCCAGGACGTCCCCGTCGCTGGCGGTCGCTTTTACGATCCCGTCGAAATGCTCCTGGCAGCTTCAGCGCGACCCGACCCGGTGACGACTTCTCATCAAGTATTGAACGCTTGGTCATACAGTAAACAAACTGTTCGGACAAAAAGAAAACGTTATTCAATTAAACAAACTGTCCAGCAAAATGTGTGAGCCCGCTCACGGTTCGGTGTAAATGCGGTATAAATACGTAAGGTTCCAGGGCTTCGGCGAAAGCCGCGACCTCGCCGCGCGGCCTCGGTAAGCCCTTGTGTTGCAGACGCCACCCTCAGTGCGCTGTGCTGTGGTTAAGACACTGTTGGACCAACGTGAGAACGTTTGGAGACGTTTTCCCCGATCAAATCAGGCCTTTCGGGCCATCCAAGGAACGGGAGGGCCGAGGTGTGGGGAAGCGCGGCCCTCGTGAAAACAGGCGCGGACGAACACGGCGACGGGAGAGCCCACCGCCACGCGCGCGGGATGAGGAACGTCTGAGGCGCAGGACAGCTACTGGCTTTGAAAACAGATGAAGCATCAAAACGGGGCGGGGACCAACGGGAGGATAAAAAAGAGCATCAGAAGGTCACTGATTTAGGCAGCTGCCCCCCCCTGAGCCACCCTGCAGAAGTCCGGACTGGATCGGACCAAGGGCACCCCTACTGGTGACTGTCCCGAGGGCCGTGGGTGGACCGGGGGGGACCCGGTGTACAGGAGCGGCGCTGGAAAAGCCGAGTGGTCCCTGGGGCCTCGAGCGAAGGGCTTGGAGTATCCAGGAGAGACGGCCCGGTGGGTGTCCGAGCAGCTGCCTGCTTTGCCCTGGAACGGACTGAGTCTGTCAGCAAAGGTGGGCGGGGGAGGGGGCAGGACGGCGTCCTTCACCCAGCTGTCGTCTCCGTCGTACTCGGGCTCCTGAGGCAAACTGGGGAAGGCGCACACCAAGGGAGGGGTGGGGGAGAGCGGCGGAGGGATGAACACCGGGGGGGGAGGTATAGGGTACAGGACGGGGTCGTAGGTCCTGCCCGCGGCGACCCGGGCGTCGCAGCACGCGCTGGGGGTTTCCTCGGGCGTGGAGCCGAGCACCCTCTCCAGGGCGCGGTCGTCTTCGTCGGCCTCGGAGAGGTTGTCGTACTGGGAGGTGTTGGAGGGCCGGCGGTCCCCCCACGGCCGCCGGGACGTAGAGCGAGACGGGAAAGGTGGTGGGCTTGTGAGGGGGAGGCCTGGGAGAGCAGGACGGGGGTGCGGCGAAGGCACAAGGAGGGGAGCGCCTGGAGGGAGGAGGCTTCTTCTGTGGGAGGTCAAGAGATGTGGGTGGCCTCAGACGTGGTTCTGGAGGAGGCTTGTTGTGAAGGAGCGGAGGTGAAGGTGCGTGGGCGGAAGAGTGGTCTGCCTCTACCACAGTCGCCCTGCCGGGTGAATCATCTAAAGCACTTTGGTCGTTGTGTTCGGGGTAAAAGAAAGGTGGAGGGGGCAATTCTGGAAGGTCCATGATCTCATCTTCAGGCTGTAGGCTGAGGACTTCCAAAGCAGAAGGCTCATAGGGTGGAGGCCAATCAGAGGGCCTTATCTCCATCTCTTGGTTTCCAGTTTGGGTCTGTGGTTTGCCCTCCTCTTCAGTCTGCTTGACGAGAACCTCCCTCTTTTCTCTCTCCACCCTGACCTCAGCAGCGGGTTTGTTTGCTGTTGGGGGCAGAGGAGGTGTCCTGCAGGGTTTCATCTGTGGTCTGGGTCCTTCTAATTGGACGGCTGGACTGGGTAAAGACAAAGCAGGAGTGAGTGAGTCCTGGGGTTCTGGAGGAGAGGGGGTCTGGGTGGTGCTGGTTGTGTCCTGGGCCTCTGTACTGGGTGTGCTGTGGGGCTGCAGATTCACTTTGACCTCCAGGGGCGGGTCCTGCTGCAGAGGGAGAAGGAGAACCGGCCTCTCTTGACCCAGCACTTTCTTTGGGAGTTCGTCTGACTTGGCTAGAACACAAGAAACGGGGAATCATGCCAAGTCTAGCTGACATGACGATGAGGTCAGAAAAGAAGAGAAACAAAAGGCGTGGGCACCTGGGGGGGGCTGGTCCAGCTTCTTGCTGCGGAGCTCAGCCATGGCGGCCTGCAGCTGCTCGATCACCACGTCGTCAGGTAGGAAGAAAGAAACGGCCAGCCGCTCCTGGAGAAACTCTCTCAGGTCCTCCAGCTGAAGTTTCTGCACGTGCTCTGGTTGCACAGACACAAAATATTAATGCCGTCTTTAACGCAAGCAGTTCAGCTGGAGGGCGAACGCCAAGAACACATGGGAGCAGGTTTACTGCAAGGAAAGTATTTGGCCAATGCGCTGCGCTTGGGTCCGCCGAAGCGCCCAATAGAAGCGAGTTTTCCGCTCCTCTCCACGGCAACCCAGCCACTCGCGTTATGTAAGCAGTCCGGTTAGGAGGCAGCTGAGCGAGGAGCCGAGCGAGGCGTAATCCGCACGGCGACTGCACGCCTTGGCGGGGTCTGGGTCGGCTCATCCGGCGCAGCGCAGACGGCGTACTCACTCTTGTGTAACTTGAAGGTCGTGTAAGCCATCGAGGTTAGCGTCTTCTCCCCGTCCAGTACGTAAATGTCCCAAAGACGCAGGGTCAGGGTGAACGGGGTCTGTTATGTAAGACAGTCTGATTAAAAAATAAATACGCTCCAGTGCGGTTTGCACGATGTGCTACGGAGAGGCAACCTCGTGGTAGCTCAAGTTGAAACGCGCGATCTGACATAAACTTGGACGAGCAGCTCAGGTCCTGTCAAACACTCACTCTATCAATGAAGCACTGCAGAAACCATTTGGTGGTATAAATCCCCGTTGTCATCTGCTCCTTGTCCTGTGGAACAACATGAAATGAGAAATATCGATGGGAATTTCCTCATCGCGGTCTCTTCTCAATCATAAATCTCACTTCCCAAACGGAACAGACTTTCACAACATAAATGAATCTTGGTCGTGGAAAAACGACCCGGCCGCCGGTCCACACGCTCACCAGGTGCTTCTTAAGCTTTGGCAGCATTTTAGAGAGGATCAGCTCGTGGTGGGCCTGGAAACGCTGCAGCTTGGGGAATCCTGGGATGAAGAACCCTGGAAGGGGGGAACAAATAACACTATAAATGATCCGTGGTGGAGCTAATAATACCTTGACTTGGATACAGACAAAAGTGTGGAAAGAAGAAGAAGAAAAAGAATTCCTTTATTCTTGGGGTCAGAGAGGAGTCGTGGTTACCATGCATGGCGTGCTTGTTGTTGGTGAGGAGCTGTGACAGCGCCCAGAAGGCATCTTCCTCATTGAGGTACATGAGCAAGATGGCGGCGATCTGACTCATGCCCTGGCAGTAGCTCACCTCCTGGTTCAAACACAGGTTCAATTAGCCATAGTGGGAAAACGAGTGGAATATTCATAATTTAAGGGCCTATGTGGTCACACACACACAGACAGAGAGCACCTGAATGTCTGATGTAGGCTGGAGGCAGACTCAGTGTGTGGCAGTATGAGCCACACACAGTTGTGCACACATCTGTGATATTTTAAACACTTTTACCAAAGGTCACTCAAATATTTACTCTAGCTCCACATACATTCTCAGTAATGTGGTGTCTTAAACTTGAATTACCCCCAATTTGACTGCGTGATGTTCAGATGATTTACAGTGAATGCATCGCCCTTGGCGCGCACAGATACACAAAACCTGACACGGGCTCAGCTTTGCCCATATTGAGGCCGATTTATTACAAAGTTTGAAATGGACGCTAGTGTCCTTTAAAGGAAGCACCACAACTACAACGAGGGTTAAAATACGCATTCTTCAGATTCTTGTCCACCATCGCAGACAGTGTGTACTGTTAAAGGACTAACACACTGCTCCCCCATATGCTTTCAGATTGCCTCTCTCTCTCTCTCTCCTACTGACCCAGTTTCTTCAGAGCAATGTGTGAGATGAGGGGGAAAAGGAAAGCGGGAACAGCACATTTCCTCTGGCTCCATAACCACTAACACACAGGAATCGACCACAGAACCCGGTCATGAGAACACACTGTGTTTTGGAGTGCTAAAAAGTAATATAATGACAACTCTGTAGACGGAGATACTTCCCCTTTACTAGTTTGCAATGCTAATAATACAAATATGTGAACCGAGTCATTCAAGAGAGATATTCACGAGACGCGTTCTCACCCATGAATATATTCCAGTAAAATTAGAATGATGAGAAACATGAGAAACATTTTCTTCGGGTGGACCAAATATGTGATTTGCTGTTTCCTTGACTGTTGAAGGGGCAATTTGTGGATTATGGTTGGGAACAACTGGAAGATCTCTCCAGAAATACGGGGTCAGCTATCACTGCCGCTGCACCCATAATGTTGGTAGCAGTTATCTTTAGTTTCTGTTATCTGAATTAGCTGTGGGGTGAGTGGCCCTGTAGCTAACGGCTCTGTGCCAGCACAGTGATCTTGGATCACGGGAGAGAATCACTGCAGGGAATCTGGATCAACGCCTCCCTGGTAGAGAAAACTGGGACTGGTGGATGGAGAATCCAATCTTAATTGAACGCCAGGGACAGGGGGGTAGAGCCACGATCAGCTATTGTTGCCCCCCCCCCCCATCATTGGCTTTAAAAACATGAAAGTTCCATCTGGCGGTGTAAGGTAGCTCTTCCCCTTTGTTGAACGTACGAAACAGTCACACATGGGTGTCAGTGTTGAGTAAAAACCAAAAATACCCTTCTGCCCAATAAACAAATTATGGGCAAACTCTGGAAATCCTGTGTGGCGTTACATCATGTTAAACAGATCTGAACCGAGGCTCCACCCATAGAGAGACGGGCTCAGGGTCTGACCTGATGTCTGCTGATAGACCTGCAGATGTTGCACTCTAGTGATGGTATGTCAGACAAAACACACACACACAGTCTACACACAAACAAACTCACCGTGTTGTAGACCGAATACGCTGCCAGCACGTGAAACAGAGCCTGCTGCCTGGAGAGGGAAGAGAAACGCCAGCGGTTACAGCCAGGACGCGGTTCCTTAGCAACAAACAGGCAAGCTGAGACAGCCAAGGAGATTGTTAGGTTGCGTCGATTTTCCCCTCCCAACACGCTCAATGATCCCCCAGCCTTCGCAATCTGAAATTAAAACCATCAATCACCAGACAGACCCGCAGTCGCAGCGTTTCTGGTGGGAGCCGGCTGCCTGGTGAGGTCTTTTATGGGGGAGCGACATCGTTCTCAAAAACCTTTCCACTTTCGATCCATTTCTCTTCACAGACAGCTTTAAGCTCATTAGTGTGAATCAAAGGATGTATGTGTGTGTGTGTGTGTGTGTGTGTGTGAGAGAGAGAGAGCAGAGCAGTGGCCCTAACAAACAAACACATTGTATGTGAGAGAGGATGTCCCCCCCTGAGCACTTCATAGTAAATATGCATCATATAGGCAGAGACAGAGACAGGAAAGTGGCCTCTTTAAATAGCTGTCGGTGCTCATGTGTGAGTGGGGCAGCTGTGGACCGGAGGGGAGAGAATGAGCAGTCAAGCAGGGTGAAGGAGTGTTTTGGTCTGTTTGGGCTCACGGGCTCTGTCGGGAGGAGGAAGCACGACGCGGAGAGAGCGACAGACGAGCGCCCCGGATCCCACCGAGTTCACCTGAAACCGTTTACTTTCAAGACTCTCGAAGGGACAGCGGCGCAGGTCTGCTCTCTTCGGCACGCCTTTTATATACCGCTGCGCCACAAACGTACAACCGATGTCAGCGCACATTTCTGTGCAAATGCCGTTTCCTGTGGGGCTTTGTGCTCTGACAGGAAGGCTAATATAACACAGAGATGAGGAAACCGCCGTTCGGTTCTGTGTGTGTGTGGCTGCCTCAAGGTTTGAGCCAGAGGTCACGCCCTGCGAGAAGCTATGCAAGGGAAAACCTGAGCAATGGTAGGTGAGAGGAAAAACAAAACAAAAAAAGAAAGAGCTATGGAATATCCGGATGTAGCAAACGGGAAATGGCAGGTTAGCCGCCTGTGAGACGGTAAAAACATGTGAGGGACCATAAATGGTCGGGGCTAACTATATTAAGATCTGTGGAGCCTTGGCCCGGCTTCACTCACAAAATCCCTCCATTAGACCAGAACGGGAATATGTACGTGTGCGGTACAAAGACCGTGTGTAATAAAAGCTTTGACAGCTTTCCGAACTCACTTGACTCCAAACCGCTCCCTGAACATGATGTGGTTCCTGAAGGTCCTGTTGACGTCCAGGTCTATCTGTTTGATCTCTGTCGAGAAGGTACGGGCCTGCTGCTTCATTTTCTGGAAGACAAAGTGATGTGGGTTTTTTTTTTTTGGCTTTCACAGCACAAGTGTCGCAATCATTAAAAACGACGTCACCTCGGGTTGCCTGACCTCATATTTTCCTTTGTTGTCTTGTTTGACTTTCTCGATGTCCAGCAGCAAAGCCCACGCCTGACCCCTGAGCTGCAGAGGGATGCCTTTGTACACACGTTTCACCAACTGAACACACACGTGAAAGAACCACAAAAAGACACCATTTAAAACAGAATGCAGCGGATTTAGAAAATGTGGCATTATATAATAAACTGTAGGGTTTAATCATGCAGTCGTGTTCTTTTTGGGAAACGGTGGTGAGGAAAAGAGTAATGGAAAACTTACTTTAAAGAGAACAAGGAAATAATACAACACATTGGGCACATGAAAGGTGGAAGTGAGGCCAAAAGTGAGATGGTGTGTGGGCGAAGTTCTTCACATACCTTTTCACTGTTTCTGTACTTATCCCAGTTCTTCACCATCTTGAGCCATTTCTCCACTCGCTTCAACTCCTGCTGCTTTTGCTGAGGCGAAATAGAGAGAGGCGTTCAGCGACTTCTCACCATGCGCGACGTATGGAAACAGAGCCCGGGCTTGAAAAGTTCCTACCTTCTCCTCGACCGCGCTGGGAGTCGGCAGCTCTTCCTCGCTGGGGCAGAAAAGACACAGGAAGAGAGAGAGGGGATCCAGCGTGTGTTAAAGACATGGACACGATGTGAGGCGGAGGACGGAGAGGGGGGAGGAAAGCTGTAACTTACTGCAGAAAGCCGAAACGGTCAGTGACCTTATAGATGTTAAAGTCAGCATCCTCCCAGGGGTCAATGTTGACACCCTCCTGTCTGCCCTGAAACACCCACAGGACACACACTCACGTCTCATCCCTCATTTTCCTCACACGCTTCTTTCTCGGTTCAATTTGCCTGCATAATAACAGGCGACGTACCCTGTCATACTTGGAGAGGATTTCAGCACGTTCTTCTGCTATAAATGTGTCTATGTCCTTCTTCATGTCCAAATCTAGAGGAGAACAGATAAAAATAGCCCGTCAAAAACATCCAGCTTTTTTCAGGGTTGAGTCATTTTGCTGCTATTTAGGTACAAAGCTAAGTAATAAGTAAAAAAAACAAAAAAACAATAAAGCTCTGATGAGGAGACGCTTGTTGTCCACTTAGCATGCAGCGTGCTGGAGTCTAGAAGGAAACGGGCTGTGAACACACAAACCACCAAGGCCATCAGCAACTTCCTTTTCAGGGTTTCAACAGACCAAACAGTTTGTCCTGTTACATTTTGTAGACTCTCACAGTGGTGTTATAACAGATCACTTAGCAACTACAAGAAATACGACGACGACACACACACGACTGATCCGATCTTTTGTGAAGATTTTGAGATATTTTGAGATATTTTGTTTCGGGCTGTAATACCAACTCTGGTGAGGACATCTTAGGTCAGATTGAGCTGGATTAGAAAGAAGATCTAAACCTCCATGGAATGAATAACAGCGGTGAAAGAGTTCAGAAGAAGCTTTTCCTCCTTGATTTTGGAATGCATAAACACTGAGTGTATCACCAGGATAATCCCCTGGTGTGTGTCCTCACTGGATGAAACACATACAGAAAGAAAACAAGAAATTCTGACTCTGCGTGCCTCATTCATACGTTAATCTCCAAAGAGGGCCAGCGGTTCAGATGAAGTCCGACAGGCTGTGGGACTGCATCAGTTGATCTTTAGCGATATCTGATTTATGTATGGATTAGATTGGGCTCACTATATTAAATCATATACCATTTAATCATCAAAGTAAACCTCAAATGAAGATAAACAGCAAAAGATTGATATGAAATGGAAAAAAACCACGAGTAACAGATGGAAATTAATAGGAAAAATTCCAAAATTCCGACAAGAGAGAATTATGTTGAGAGGGAAAAGGCTTCAACCCCCACCCCTTTCTTTCCCCGCCTCAGACCCACTAAGCTCACCCCCTGCTTTCTCGGGGCTAATGTGACCCGCTCAGCTGTTAAGCAGTTGTCGAATAATCGACTTCATCGCTTGTTTGCCTTGTCAGCATCCTTCAGCGTAATGTTTGGATCTGAAGAATATGCCGGTAATGCCCTGGAGAGACGGCGCCGATGAAAGAATTGTGCATCTGCTCCTCGCCAGCGTTTCTTTGAAGAGATGAGGAGGAAAAAAAAAGGGGCCTTTCACCGTGTTGCATCTTTGAATCCCAGCCTCAGCTAAGAGACGTGAACGTGAACCACGGGGAGCACCAAACACACACACGCACACACACACACACACGCCTAATTTCTCAGCGTGCATCACAGATGGAGTTCGTTGTCCAACAGGTGGACGGATGGCTTCTGCCACTACAGGCTTTCCATTGTGGAGAAACAAAAATAAAAGCCCTTTTCTCACCCCCCTCATCAGTCTATTTAAGGCTTTCTGAGGCATCAGCATAGTCGTTCTCAAAACAGTCGAGTGAGCCGCGTGTGAGGTGGAGCCCTGGCCTTGTTACCACAGTCATGGGTGGAGACCTTCAATGTGGTCATTAGAAGAAAAAAAAAGGTGAGATGCATCCTTTTCTGCGTATCGTGTTCCTGTCGAGCACGTATAGTGTGTAACCTAAACAAACCGCTCAGGAGGAGGAGCCTCGCATCTGGTCTGACCATGCTGGAATCAAACAGTTGGTATTTAGGCGTGGGGGGTGTGCGTCACTGCAGATCACAAAGGTCTGTTTTGCTTCGTCTTCAGGTCTCTCGTTTGCGCTTCCTGTGTGGAGGCTCCAGACTGCTGATAGTATTGTACTGAAGTGGCGTGGGGGGGGGGGGTCAGGAAGACGAAAAAAAAAAGAAGCCAGTGCCCACACTCTTTAAACAACAGGATCAATTACACTAAAGAGCACGACTGCAGAGACGTGTAAACAACCGAAACCCTTTTACCGACAGAGCCTTGAAATTATCCAGCTTGACGTCCGCAGTCAGCAGAAAAGCCACGAGCGGCGCAGCGAGGCGGCCGACCCGCGCCGGCCGGAGCGGTAATTCAGCCTCGAGTCCGCCGGCGGGGGCCGAGGCCGCCTTCAGATGGCGCGCGCTCAAAGGCGGCGGCGGTGGCCTTCGTCGCTCGGTTCAAAGGCGCGTCCTCGGGAGCGGGACTTTTCAAGTGGGCGCTGGCGAGTGTGTGGCGAGTGTGTGGCGGGGGGGGGGCAGGCCAAACAGATGGAGGCTGTCGGTAAATAAAGAAAAGTAAAGAGAAAAAAAGAGAGAGAGAAGGCAGCGGAGAAGGTCAGAGAGTGGGAGAGAAGATTCGTGTTGTACAAACGGAAAATGCAGATCCTTCCTCACACGTCTGAAGGCGTGTGGGCAGAAGTGTGAAGACGACGGTAGGTGGGGAGGGTCACACGCGCAGGAAACAAGACGGCACTAATACTAAACGTATTAGCGATAAAAGCACCGCGGAAGAAAAACCCCACCCCGCGAGACGAAGTACAGGGGATGACATCTTTAGCCTGTGGCATGGCTTCCTGTGTGAGCGTTGATCTAAACCCAGCGTGTGCGTGTGAGCTGTCACAACCACAGAAAGCCACAATCGCATTTAGCTAAAAATGTGCAGCCGTCATCATCGCGTCTTCGCCGGGCCGTCATCAAAAAACGCTCTGGTAAACGTGCAAGTCATGTCCGTATGCACACCCACACACACACACACGTACACGTACACACACACGTCAAACTGTAATCAGAATATAAGCGGAGGTCAGATTTGGAGGATTAAACAAAAGCCGAGTCGGGAGAAAGATTGAGATTAGAGTTTGAGAGAGGTCAAATGTCAGCGCCTCCGTGTCAGAGCAGGCCGGGGGTTAAGCTCCACCGTCGCCCTTCCACACCGCTACAGATGTGTACAGATGTTGCGCTCGGACGTCAGGGCGCGGATGCATCGAACCATCCCGGAGTGTCTTTGCTCAGACCCCCCCGCGAACGACGGTGGGATGACGGCGCTGAGCCGCGGGACGGTCGAGGGGAAGAGGACGCGCGCGCGCTCGCTCGCTCGCCTGACCCGGTCGACCTCCCGAGGCAACCGTCATCTGTCCCGCACATGTTCTGCCCGGGCCGAGGCTTTAAATTACCACAGACACAACGGCCGCACGTCCACATCATCCAACAAAGGTCTGGTCCTTTGCAGACTTTGGCGAACAGACATCTAAAAATAGACCCAGATATCAGAAAGGAGGGTTTTATTGGTAAGATTTACTGTATCCACGGTTAATGTAATCCAGATTGTAATCCCCCGTCATTATATCAGTTTAATAGCACAATCGCCTTTTGTTGATTGTGAGAAACAAGCACGTCAGTACGGAGCAAGGGGGGGACTAACAAGCAAGCACATGGATCTCATTTTCGCATGAAGAAGTCTGAAGTCCCTCGACGGCTTCAAAGCTCCACGTTTTAATGGGTATCAGACACAAGACCCGCACGTGTAACCCCAGCCCCCCCACACACACACACACACACCCAGAAGACGCAGGAAACAGAACCGAGGGACATCGGAGTCCATACCAACGCGGACAAGGGTCGCGCTCGAGCATCTTTCATCACATCAAACAGGCGAAAACAAAGCCGCGATACAGAACAGGAGCTGTGCAAAAACAGGAAACGCGAGCCGGCCGGCGCCGGCTGCTCGTCAGCGGCCTCCCTTTAAAGTAAGGTACGGCAGTCGGGAGCCTCGCTGGTACAGGCAGGAGGCTCACGATAACACCGTGCATGCCAGCCAATCAGAAACAGCTCTGAGGCCGAGTAGGTGGCACCGACTTCCTCCGCCAAGAGGTTATGTGATAGCTGGCGCTTATCAGTTTGGTGGTTAGCAAAATAGCTCAAAAAGTTATGAACGGATATTAATGAAATCTTCAGGAAACGTTGATAATGCTATCTGGACACCAGATAACATTCCTTTAATACCATTTAATATTTTCATCGCACCACAAAGAAAGATGGTGGGGGGCATGTTTCCAGGTGTACATGGAGTCATCAGGTGGGAGGGTGCATGGACAATGGACAATTGTGCACCGCTTCCCTCAAGAGTTCCTCCGGTCTTGCGAATAATAGATATCGACTGAAGTCCGGTGGATCTGTTTGCTGAATCCACAGACACCACAACCTGGGACAACAGCGATAACTAGCCGTACATCAAATCAATGACAATCTGAAGGGGGCCCGGTGGCCGTCCTCAACAACGGGTCCCTTGTCTTTGCTGGCTGAACGTCCATTGTGTCCACGTCTCTTGCTTTGGTACAGCTGTGCTGTTTGTATCGCTTTGAAAATAGCATCACGACAGAGGCTGTGTGACCCAGTGCCGAACCACCGGGAGCGCAGGATCTGGGGAAAAGGCCCAAGGCTCAGAATAGCTCTGTGTTCCCAAGGGGCCATTTGTGTTCCGCTGTGTAGCAGCAGATATCTTTTCTAGATATAGACCGAAATGGATCTGTTTCCATCCCAAACCCGCCTTTTCCCATCTTAACAAAGGGCGCAAGTCGCAGCCCATCTCGCCGCATACTTAACCGAGCCTGGGAACGATCTCTGGTCTGACTGCCAACCTCCCCCAGTACCTGGGGGGGGGGCATGCATCTAAATATAACAATGACTACGGAAAGTCAGAGATGCTGTAGCCACTTTCCCAGAGTGGCCGTACATTTTAAAGTGGTGATATGAGGAGGGGAGGAATGTCAATAAGAAGTGGATTCGTAAACAGAGAACCCCAGGACCCTGCTGAGAAAGCAGAATCCTCACAAATGTCTTCCCGCAAGCAAAAATGTCATAACAAAGGCAGCGATGGGGACATAGTTCGTACACTTAAGAGGTTTGAAAGAGCGGGCTGCAAACGCTCGAGCCTTTTTTCAAAAGTATGAGCCGATTGAATAATTCTAAAAGGGGAACGATGCACAAGCAGCCATTAACCCTGCGCGCTGAGGATCGCCTGGGATCGTCGTCAGCTGTTCCCCAGTCAAAACTCTACTACGGGGTCGGGGGAAAGACTGTAGCATCACCACGAACCAACAACAGGGAGGGCTGGAGTATTTGAAGCAACGCAGACGTCTGAAAAAGAAACAAACAAGAAACAATCACGGAGGGGAAATTCCAACGTTGCACGATTAAGCCTTTATACAACTGCCAATATTCCGGCTATTTGGGTTATTATTATTACAACTCATTTCCTCAGTCGTGTGTGTATTTTCAGTCTGGAAGAGGAATGGTTTTGATGTTGTAAAAGGAGTTTAGGGAATACACTTGTAAGTGAAGTACGATGGTGTCTGGCAAGTTCAATGGGGTGACATTTGATGGCATAATTATCAATTTTAATAAAAGTAGGGCTGCACCGGTGGGGATTTTCAACTCCCGACTAGACAATGAAGTTGATGGAAAGGATTTGATGTCACCCGTGATCTGTTCAGGGTGCAACGGTATGAATAAGTCGCTCATAAATAAATCAGACTCGGGCAGATGTTCAGACGCATCATATGGCTGAGGCTGGCGGGTTTTGTCCCTTCACGCCACGTGCAGCTTCACCGAACTGGAAAATCCAAACAGTGCTTACTTAGGTGTGATTTCACGCGTCTCGCTGACAGGGTGCCCTCTATTTCTGGAACATCTGAGAGGCTAACGCCGAAGACCCGAACACATTCCTTTGATCACTCAGCCAAAGCGTCTGACCTGTGCTCTTTTTATGGTGCTTAAAAACTCGATTATCTGGTGTATTTTGAGACACTGGTGCCTTCGTTTACCTTCAACAGTCATCATAGAACCTCCACTCTCCACCACCGTGGAATAATTGAAGCCCCTACGCTGCATTAATACCACCCTGATGGCAAAACGCAAAGTACTCGCGACTATAGAAACGTACCGTCGCTGACTGTGGCAGAAACACAGGGATAGAAACAAAACAGGCTCGTATGGTCTTCCTCGTACGTGGCCAACATCGTGCTGGCACCACAGAAGGCGAGCAGACCATTGTTCAAAGAGCCTCTGACATCGATTAACGTATGAACGCGCTTGCACAGACATTTCATCGCCCTATATAAATACCGTTTAAAGAAAAACGCTCGATCATTAATCAATCACCAGCGCAGTCGTTAAAACTCAATCAGAGTAAAAGGCAGAGGAAGAGCAAGAAACCCAGAGGGATCCACATCTGCTGCGCTACAGTGAGAACACAAAGACAATGGGGGCTGGATGACAGCACAACAACGACACCAGACATCTGTCAGGGGAGGGAGAGCTAAATCCTCCTGGAGATCTTCTGCTCAGCCTGTCTGCACACCCCCCCTCCATGCATGAACCAGTGAGTGAGAAGCCCAGTTCACCTTCCCAATGCGACCACGCTTGGCATGACATGACACACAGACTGGTAACTGGCCTACTTCCGGACACTGAAGCATCTGTGGTTCAGAGGGGGGGGGTGCAGGGTAAAATCTTGTTTTATCCAATGACACTCGTCTCTACAGATTAAAAGCACGGAATGACCCGGCATCAGCCTTGTTATTTTTACACAAATCTGATGTGCAACCTCGGTTCACAAGGTTGCGTCATTGTGAGAGTCTTGCAACACGCCTGTCTTAATACGACAAACGCGTCCCGGGTCAAAGAGAAAAGGACAGATACGAGAAAAAGAGAGGAAAGGACAGATACGAGAAAAAGAGAGGAAAGGACAGATACGAGAAAAAGAGAGGAAAGGACAGATAGGACACACAAAAGGGCAGACGGACACATCGACGGTGGTTATGGAGCATGGACCTGGGGGGTTTATCAGCCGGCCACACCGACCAGGAACATCGATTCCGGGGTCAACACATCTGTCTCCTCACTTCAAGAGACAACATCGGTCAAAGTGGATGAAACACGAAGACAACCCCCCCCAAAAAAAAAAACCCCAATAACATCTCTCATCACCGCCAAGTCTCATTTAAGGGTCAAGTTGGTCAGAAAATTTAGGAGAAGCGCTCATTCGGAGTCCGGTAGCTCCAGTAAAGCGTGGGTGGGAACCAAAAACCACACACATGTACATTATACACACATTATATACACACTATACACACACTATACACACACTATACACACACTATATACACATTATACACACATGTATACGTTAAGAGCAAAGAAAGAGATTAGTTCCTCCCCGAGTGTCGCAGCACAAAAGGAGCCCAAAGCGGAGCGTCTGGTCCGGGTTAGCATCCCGGGGGGACCCGGGGGGGTCCGGGGACCCGGGGGGGCCCCGGGGGGCCGCTCACCTTCGGGGTGTCTCCTGAGCTCGGCTCGCTCTTCGCATGCTCTCCCCGCCGGCGCCTCACCGGCCCGGACGCATTTCGCTGCCGCTCAGCCTCGCGCTCGACGCTCGGACTCCTCGCGCTTCGGACTCGCGTGCCTGACGTCTGGGGCGACGCGCACGCACGTCGGGGGGGGGGCGCGTGTTCCCGCTGGTGAGGCGTTCACGGCCCGTCCCGCCCTCGGAATCAACAAACGGTGGTTTCGAACGCGCGTCGCGGGGGGGGGGCTCCTCCTCCTCCACCTCGGGCGAGTTTCTTTCGCTCCTCTCGCTCGTCTCTCGTCGAGACTTCCGCGCCGCGGCGAAGGGAAGCGAGTTTGCGGGCGGCTCTGGGGCGAGAGGCGGATGCCGCTGAACGCACCGCGGCGCGGCGGGGCGGTGGCGCCCCCTGGCGGCCGCGGCCCGCACGCACAGTCACCTTGGAGCCGCTCGCTCTTTAAAGCGAGAACACGAAGTTTGGTTTTTTAAAAAAACAACAAAAAAAACAACGAAAAACTCCTCTACACTGACATAAGAAAAACATCATAAAGCGTGCCAGTTCATCTTTAATGGCTCGTGGCTTTTATTGTTTACTTTCACCTTTAACGAGTTACTTTTACAAGACCTTTGTTTGTTCTAAAAACACCAGGCAAAGCTTAATCGACCTTCTACAAGTTGCATGAACGCAAATCACAGTACTGCTGCGGCTCTGACCTCTCGGCAGAGCTCTTCACTCATTCAAGGTAACTCATTTCTGCATTTGAAGGTCGTTCTGTAAACGATTCCAGGCATTAGTCTCTAAACCCCCCAAGGCTTCTTTAACGGGATTCTTAATTTAGAGGCTTAAAGGTTTAAAGAAAAAAGTAAATGGTGTTTTAATTTTTTCAGGGTCTTATCTTTCAGTGTCTTTCGATTCATCAAGTGACATGAAGGTACAAGGGGAAAAGGACAAACAATCCCATGTATATGTCCAGGTATAGAGACACAAGACAGGTAAATAAGGGGAGCGCTGTTTGCTGTGGTATTGTGGCTCATTTAGCGTTTTGCCTTCAACTGGAATTTTTAAAATAGAAATGAGGTAAAAGGCTTGAATCAAAATGAATTCCCCAGACCAAACACACCAGAATTTCGGTTTATTTATTTATTTTTAGCAACGTGTCAAAGACAAGTGTCAGAGACACACTGCGTGACGGGATCTCGTTATTTATTT